>CM076573.1:260617618-260984558 GCA_034641835.2 Pinus albicaulis
ATTGAAGAACTTTGCACTCCATGAAATGTTGAAGTGCACCTCCAATGAGATCTCTTAATGAGACCTTCTTCTCATCAATGACCTCCCAGAACCAATGAGGTTCTAGATCTACTACAGGTAGAAGTCTCTCTTTGAGCTGTGAGATGCTCATTGAGAAAGTGTCATCAAGGAAGGAGAAAATATTCTTCATCTCAAGATGTCTACCATTTATCATATTAACCTCCATTGCTTCATGAGTGAAGCTACCTTCAGAATGCTCAAAGAATGATGGGGCACCTTCATTATCATTGCTACTAAGTGAAAATGTTGTGGATCTGCATGGTAATATATATTTGTCTCCAAGCAAGGCATAATGTTGATCTCATAACCAGTCATTGTACATAGGATCATGCTCATTCCATCTTCTAAATCTATACACTTCAACTCAAAGGGTTTAATGTAGCTCAACAATGATGAACTAGGATATCTGTCCATCTCCTCCTTGATTAGATTAAGGGTCCTCTGCACTATGCTATATTGCTGCTTCAAATCAACATGCTGTTCTAATCCTTGGTCATGCAATGGCCTTGATGGCATGTCCCCATAAGTTTCAATAAGAACTACTGAAACAATAGGTGATGAAATTGAATGTGTACCTTGGATCAACTGCTGTGTGGGAACCTCTTGCAAAGACACAAGTGTTCCTCCAACCGGAACAATGATGTCTCCAACTGCTGGTAAGAGTGATGGTTGATTTTTATCAATGTACCAGGGCTAGAATCTTCCTTCTCTTCCTCATGCATCTCCTAAATCATGCATGGGACTCTATATGTCAAGAGCTCAAGACTATCTTGTAGAGGTGCAAGTGTCTCTTCTCCGGATGTAAGTACTTCTACAACTGGTGGTGAATGTAGTGACTCCTTGTCCAGAGTGACAAGCCTTTGACATCCTCCTTTGTTTCCTTAGGAAATGTCTTTTTGTGACCCATCTCTGGTTTTCTCACATCAAACTTCTCCTTCAACTTGTGAAAGAAATCTGAATATTTGGTCACCTTTGCATGCTCCATGTGACCAAACCACCAATTTTTGGCTTCACCTAAAAGATGAAGTGCTGCAGTCTGGATAGACTCTTTTTTAGCCATAGGGTGTAGCATGAAAAATGTATCTAACTCTTTACTCCAAGCCTTAACAGTGCTTGAGGAAGATCCATCAAATGTGGTCAAATAAAATATATTGTGCCTCTTCCTTCTATTGCTGCTATAGGATCTCCTTTCTTCTTTGAGTTCAAAGAATTCTTGGAGAGTTAGAATTTCCATGAATACTCTAGACTATGCTTTTTACTTCTCAAGATATAGACTAAGAGTCTCATGAGTCTCAGGTTATTTCCGTTCTTCATTTCTACACCCTTCACCTTCTTCCAAGAAAGTCGGTATAGTAGATCTATGAGGAGATCTATGATTCTATGGTATTCTTCTTTGCTGATAGGAAGTTCTTGGAATTTCCTCATAAAATATTCTTCTTGGATCCTCCTTCTTCCTTTCTCTCTTCATTTTATTGACCTCTTTGGAGAGATCTTGCATGGATCTAAAGAGAGGAGTGGCAAGACAACAATCCTCCTTCATGATAGATCTCATCTATCTGCTTCTTCTTTTGATGCAAAAGATGAAGTGTCCACAAGATGATCCAAAGATCATGCTCTGATACCACTGTAATATCCCAAAAGGGAGAATGCAGTAATACTGAAACAAAATATAAGAACTACAACAAAGTAAACAATAAATCTAAATACACATCAGAAAGCACAGAAATAGCTGAGCCATTTTATTATATAGGAGGTGAAAAGCAAGTACAACAGTGCTCAAAATATGAGACACTCAAGCCAAAGGGGTGGCCTAGAATGACCCGAAAATGATCCCACAAGAGGGACTGTGTAACTGTTGAACTGCTAGAAGGTAAACTGCGTTGTCCCTACTGCAACTATTGGGACTGCAATTTACTGAAACATAGAAAGTCAGATCTAGGAAGAATGGGAGCTCCGATGATGCTAAAAATAGAGATGAGGACTCTATGATGGATACCCAAGATAATCCAGAAAGGGTTTCTCAAATTTGTCAATCTAAGAAAACCACCCTCTTAGGGCTTCACATATATACTACTAGGTATGAAAATCTGAAGCTAGATATGATGATATGATGGCTGAAATGATGCATAATCAGATCTATGCAAGAAGGGATGATCCCTTCTCTAGATCCTTGGGCTAAAAGCTCAAGATCTAGCCCCTCCAATCTACTCCACTGATTATAGTTACTGGATGAACAATATCTTAAGAAAACCACGCTGCCAGAGAGGGAGGTTCAATATCCTACTGCTATATATGTCAAATCAGCTCCTGAATGATGGAAAAAATAGATCCAATGTGAGGAGATGGTCCCTCACGGGATTTCCAGCTAAATTACTTGAAACCTCCTTTCTCCAATAGATCTACAGGACTGGACTCCGTAATCCTTGAAGGGACTATTGCTGCATGGAGGTAAAACCTAATGGCATGAATGTCGGATATAGATTTGCTACTCTTGAAAGGATGAATGTGAAGAACAAAGTGGTAGGATGAATCCTCCACCGGTTTCCTAGCTGAATGATAGAAACAACCTCCTAAAGATGGCACCAATACCTGATAAGGAATGTAGTACAAACCACTTTCAAGAGCTACTCAAATAAAGATGAGGGATTCCCACTTGGGAACACCTTGTGCTAAACAACACTACAATAGTAGCTAAAGAGCTCAAGAATGCATAGAAATGTCCTAAGACAAATATAGATCTAAACAGATCAAGAAATGAATAATCCAAATCATCCTTCCATTGTGCCTTCACCTTCATTATATAGATATGAGCCTTCCATAGCCTAGGCCCACTCCAAAATTTCATTGTACATGTGGACATAAGTCTCCATGGTTGACTGCATTGTTTCTCCATGCCCTCCATCATGTTCACATGGGGTGATCACCCTCTCCATCATGTGTGCATTAAATGCATTTAACTTCCTCCATTATCTTATCATAAGTGCTTTATGATATTCTTTGAATGCACTATGATCTCAGTTGACCTTATCAAATATCCTCATGATTTTTCATTTAAGATCCATGATCTTATTTGATTGTTTCATCCTCCATAATGTATCTCACAAATGAGACATGATCTCCATTAATGGAGTTGCTCCACTACTCCATGATTTTATATCTAATCTTAATTAATCCACATTCACACATAAAAAGTGGATATTTATTCATCTTGAGGATTATGGGTCCCTCCACCCTTTTATTTACTTAATTCATTAAGAAAATTAAGAACTCTAATATTCCAAATATCATGTGAAAATTTGGGAATATTACAGAGCCATCAGACATGAACCTGATAAATGAAGACCCAACAATTGTAGAATTTTTCAGAAGAACAGGGTGTTTGCCGTTTTGTCAAAGATTGCAAAGATGCCATGTTCAGGTTTCTAAAGAATTTTCCCTAAAATTCAATGGAACAACTACAAAAGTGAGAATGTTGAATCTCACTATAACACCAGAGACCATTGCAGCAACAACGGGGATTCCAAGAGGATAAGAAAAATGGTTCAAAGGTTTCAAATTCAACATGGAGGAGTGTAAAGAATTTCTCAAGGCAGAAAATAGTGAGGTTGACCTTACAAATTCCATTCCAAGGAGCTGCATCAAGGATAATTTCTCAAAGCCATTGCTTATCATTCAGAAATATTTCACTTGTGAAGCGAGATATCATAAAGTCTATTCTTACCACTTCAAGCTTCTTCTACACTTTTTTGGTAAGATATCTCTTGATCTACCTTTTTATTTACACATAAGCTTAGAAAAAATGGTAGATAAAGTTCAATATAAATCTAAAGGAAGTGAAACCTCACTTTTTCATCATGGTTTAATAAAATTACTAGTTTTAGATGTGCTACAAAGACTAGGCAGAGACTGGACTTATTTTCTGTTTGTTAGTGGTTTTGAAATGGATACCATTACCCCTAAAAGAACTCCTAAACCTAGAGGTATACCATCACCTTTAGTGGCAGAACAAAGTGAACCAGTAGGGGCAGAGCAAAGTGAACCGGTAATGATGGAAACAGAGCAGTTGTAGAGACTTGATACACCTAATGTTTCACCTTCAAAACAAAAGTCAATAATGAGCAAATCTGCAAAACAAGAGCCAAATGTGAGTAATCATGGAAACAAAAGGATTACAACAAGACAAACAATGGCTAAAGGAAATTTAGAAGACATACTACATGCTATTGATATTGAAGGGACTCCTATAGTCCAGGCTGAGGATATAGATGAAGGTGGAAAGAATATCAAGAAAGCTAAATCAACAAAGAAGTTAGAGTTTGAAGGTGAGCATGCAAGTTTTATGTTTCAGGCTAGGAAGCCCATGACAAGACATGCTAGAAAACTTTTGGAAAGTATTAAAGAAGTTCATCCAGCCACTGACACTGTCCAATCGCCACAAAGCATTATTGACCTTTCATCTCCTGCAGAAGAAGATCCAGTCAACAAGAAAAAGAAAAGAAAAGTGAAAGTCAATGAAAAAATAGAGTTTGAAGTCCTTGAAGAACATTTGAGGTTAGCTAATCATGAAATAGCAGTCATGAGGAAGGAGGCAAGGAAACATAATGTTCAGAAGGTTTAGTTTGAGAAGATGAAAGAGGTTTGGGAAGAGCAGGTTGACAGTGTATCAAAGACCCTAGATAACACACAACAATTAATCAAATGGACTATGCCATTAAGGAAAGAAGTGAATCATGTCAGAAGAGTGAATCTGCACTTGAAATATAGTAACATAAAGTTGAAGAACCAAGTTAAATACCTCCAATAACAACTAGAATTGATCCATGATGAGCTGGAGAATAAGGGTCTAAAAATGACTATAGTTGAGGAGCCCATAGCTCAACTCATCATCAATGAAGAAGAAACACCTAAAGACTCTTAGGTTGATTTGGTTTATGTTTTGAAAGGTCAATGGCATGTTGAAAATCAAAATTTTACAGCTGGAAGGTACCTTTTTGAAACAAGGCAAAAAACTGGAATTTACACAGTTTTCCACAGTTTCGTAGCGTTTCCTAGGGTTGAAGCCAGGAAAATGCTACGAAACCACCTGTAGCTATTTTTTTTCTTCTAAAACAACTTTTGGTAGCTTTCAAGGAGAGGAAATGATAATGAGGATGTGTTAGGTCACGATGAATAGAATGCAAGAGAAAAGAGTTAGAAAATTTGATTGCAAAGGTCATTTTTTATACGCTATGAAAGCACGCTACGAAATTGCCATACTTTAGTAGCGAGCTATTTTGAAGGTTTATGAGCAGGCTTATGAGTAGTTTTGGACAGATGGAGATATTCAATAGGTCAAGGGACCTTGCCAACAATCATCCATGACTTGAAGGCCATGAAAGGGAGACATCTTATCAGTTGAAGACTTCGTTGAAGATAAACGTCTGTTTTCCTAAAAAATAGGGTTTGTTTCCAGATTTTGAGGAGGGTAATTAGGATGTCAATTAGTGATGAGTTCTATAATAGCTCATTCGAACATGTGAAGCATTAGTTTTCAGATATGTAACTGTTTTAAGAGATAAGGTAGTTGATGTAATAATTAGCAGTTTGAGTCCTATTAGGAAAATGACTGTTTTATAGTGTAGCTGTCATTTTCTCATTAAAGCACATGTTTTTCTGTTATGCAAGGTGTCATAGGAAAATTTCGATGAATCTAGACAAGAAGCAAAACATCTCTGATGTAACCAAGTCTATTAAAGGGCAGATATTCGAAATTGTAAAGGGTTGGAGATTTTTTGCAATACTGCAGCTTTATGTAATTTGACTGATATCAGTAATACAGAGGAATTTTTCTTGACAGAACTAAGATTCTTGTGGATTTTTTAGTGCTTTTATGATATATATTTTTATGTGTATCATTTGCAGTGGATTTCATCTTTATTAATCAGAATTCATATATGTATGCTCTGACTTCCTTTATTGATGAAATGGTTGTGTTATTTCATGTTCCATGTGTGTTTTACCTTTACTAAAAACTCTTACCTGCCTTAGCTTCCATGTCAAGAGACCTTACCACTGAAATATTGATTTGTTGACTCCATAAGCCCAATGGTTGCAAACTTGTACTCTTTTCAACCTACACAATCACAATCAATTTATTTTCCAAGTAGAGTTAGCCATCTAGTTTCATCATTATCAAATATCATTAACCCCTTTGAGAGAGCCCTCTTAGATAGAAGAGGCTAAGCTTTAGTTACAAGTTGGTTTGAAACAGTTACATGAAGTTGTATGATTAGCAGCCAATCAAGTGAAATTTTGTGATAACCTTTTGGTGCATCTGCCAGGAACCTGAAGATTATTCTTTCCCGAAATTTTGAAGCTGAACTTCTGAAGGTGGCAGGAGCTCGGAAAGTTGGTCAAGGCTGCATCTACCTTGGTGACTCCATTCAAAATTCATATGATCAAAGGTGGCTTCGAGAAGTATATACATGAGGATTAATCCTGACCTAGATCCACCTACCACTATGGACAATCCAAACACCATCTCGAGAGGCAGTCAAGTCATTTCTACAATATCAAGTACTCCATTACATAGAAAATCCTTGTCCTCTGAAGTTTTAAAAAGTCTTGAAGATAAAAATTTTGATGATAAAATTCAGGAAGTCTTGTTTAGGTCTGAAAGTGAAAAGGAATTGACTAAAATTGTCTTAGACCTACATAAAATAGGTATTGACACCTCAACCTTAGTAACTCAAAAATATAAAGAAGACTTTTGGGAAGCAGTCACTTCATAGTTACTGTGAGAGAAAGAATATTTGGATAGGTTGAAGGAACTAGACCCATTTAAAATTTTGTTAAGAAGTAAAATTGGTGTCCCTCTTCCTGATTTGAGTTCAATTGTGATTGGACAACAAAGACCAAACAACCCTCCTCTTAACAGTTCCTCTTCCTCTACTGCTGTTGTCCATAAAACTACCACAGTCCCAGTCATCATGGATGGAAATGTGCCACCTCCACCTGTTGTTGCACCTGCTAGGTATGCCCCTCTTGTTCTTCCAGTTGTCCTAAATGCCCTTCCTAGAAAATATTCTACTAGAATCAGAACTTGGGGAAGTGATGAAGAGATTACAGTTGAAGAGCATGTAGATCAGTTAAATGACATTATAGATAGGGAGGAGGTTGACCATGAGGATGTCAAGATGACATTGTTTGCTCAGAGCTTTACCGGTGAAGTTATGAAGTGGTTCAAAGCCCTTACTCGAGGAAGCTTAGATAATTGGAATGAATTCGAAGATAGCTTCTTTAGGAAGTGGGAAAATAGAACCAACCCTGTACCAGCACTCACTGAGTATAATAGTTTGAAGAGAGATATTGATGAAACTGTTCAAAACTTTTCAAAAATATTTAACAATGTTTATGACTCCATCCCTGCCCATCTAAAGCCTCCACCAGGAGCAGCTCACTTGAGATATGCTGAAGCCTTTGATTATGAATTTTATATCTTGCTAAGAGAAAGAGAATCCCCTTCACTTGCTAAAATGAAAAATGATGCAGTGAAGGTCGAGGTCAATATGATCACAACAAAAAGTCCAAGATGGGAAAGACTAATTTGAAAGAAGAAGATAAGCCTTCCACCTCATATGAAAAATTTGATTCTATGATGAAGAAAATGGAAAAACTGATGGATAGGCTTGCCCTTGGGAATTCCTCTGCTCCTCTTGCAAAACATGAACCTCAGTTTAGAAATCCTCAGTTCAGAAGACCTCAAAACCAATAGAGACCAAGGGAAAACAGAAATCAGCCACCTGACCCTCAAGTAAGGCCTCCTTTTCAGCAAAACTTAGTTGATGAAGAAGATCAACCTCAAATACAAGAGGACTCAATTCATTGATTAGATGAAAACATGTTGGGGATGTTTTTAACTAAGAAGGAACATGATGAGTCAGATCATGAAGTAAAAAAGGGTGAGGAACCATCTGATTATCTTAAAGGGTATCAACAAACAATATTTGAGATGAAGAAATAGTACAACTTCAGAAACAGAAATGTGCCAATTACTGGAAACAAAACACAACCCAAGAAATATGCCCCCAAGGCTGTTGAGGTTAGGAGAGATACACCACCTCCTCCTCCTACTAAAGAGACTGAAAAATATGCTTCTGTTTTCAGTTTGGAGAGTGAGATCTCTAAGATCAAAATCCCAGTACCTTTTGGAGAAATTCTTAAGGTGAATGAATATAGAAGTAAGATTGTAAAAATGTTGAATTTCCAACCAGGAGCTGCTGATTTCTTAAATGTTCAAGAAAATCATCCAACCATATACTTGGGTCCAAGATTAGAGGATGAGTGGAATGAAGAGGTCCCTCCTTTTTATGTTAGCCTTAATATTCATGACATGACATTGCATAATGCCATGTTGGATTCAGGAGGCTCACATAATCTTATGCCCAAAGTAATCATGGAAAGGATGGGATTGGAAATTACTAGACCATATAAGGATTTGTTTTCCTTTGATTCAAAAAGAGTTCAGTGCATTGGTTTAATAAAATATGTTATTGTTGGTCTTACATAAGTCCCTGCTAAGACAGTTGTAATGGACATTGTGGTAGTAGAAATTCCACCTAAGTTTGGTATGATGTTATCAAGGTCATGGGTAGCAAAGATCAAAGGTACAATGCAGATGGACCTAACTTATGCCACCATTCCTATTTTTGGTGAGAAAAGGAGACTATATAGAGAAAAAAAGATGGCTTACATGGTAAGTAGTAAAGATAAACCTCAAAAATTTCCAATATATGCTGTTGATATTGAACTTGGATCTACTATTATTTTTAATGAATTGACTGATGAAGCAGAAGTTGAAAAGAAAGTAGAAAATCAACAGACAGAGAATCAGTGAGGAGAAGGCGAAAGGTTGGTGGTTGTTACACTTTGATGGATCAACGGGAAGAGAGGGGGTAGGAGCAGGAATTTGGATCACAACTCCAGAAGATGAAAGTAAGTCATTTTCTTACAAAATGAATTTTGATTGCACAAATAACATGGTTGAGTATGAATATTTACTTTTGGGCTTAGAAATTTTGAAAAGAATGGGTGCCCAAAATATTTATGTTTGTGGCAATTCTGAATTAGTTATTAAGAAAGTTGAGGGTGTATATCAAACTAAGGATGTGAGAACGAGGGAATACAGAAATTTGATCATGGAGATGTTAGATAATTTCCAAGAATATTCATTTATTGTGAAGACTAGGGACCAAAACTCAGTAGCTGACTCCCTAGCTATCTATGCAAGTCTATTTATCATCCCTTCACATTCCATTGAAAGATATGAGGTTGAAGTTCGCCATAGACCTGCTATCCCTGATAAAATTAGCCATTGGAAAGCTTTTGAGGCTGACCAACAAGTCAAAAAATTTATAGAATTGAAAGAGGAGTTTGAAAGTACACAAGTAGATCAACAAAACATGCTTGCTGAAACAAAGGGAAATTCTGAAGTGTTACAATTGAATAATAACTCTATACCCAAAGGTCTCATACCCCTTGAGAAGATTTTTGATCTGAATTATGTGTTCAAGTATCCTAGGATACAAGTTGTTGATGGAGAGGTAGAGAGTTGTAACCTTGGTACAGTAGCAAGGGCAAAACTGATTAAAATTTCAAAGTTTCTTTCAGTTGACATGAAACAGAAATATATTGAGATGATGAAAAGGTTCATAGATGTCTTTGTATGGAGTTATGCTGATTTGAAGAAGTATGATCCTATTATCATTCAGCATACCATTCCCATTAAAGAAAATGAAAATCCTTTCAAGCAGAAGCTGAGGATGGTTAATCCACTTCTCATGCCTCTGATTGAGAAGGAAATCAAGAAACTATTTGATGCCAAAATTATTCTTCCAATCAAATTCTCAAAGTGGCTTTCAAACTTGGTTCCAATCAGAAAAAAGAGTGGATAAATCATAATCTGCATTGACTTCAGAAACTTGAACAAAGCTTCCCTGAAGGACAACTACCCTCTCCTAAAGATGGACCAAATTTTGCAGAAAATTGTTGGTTCCCAAAGGATGTCTATGCTTGATGGTTTTTCAGGGTACAATCAGATACTTTAGCATCAAGAAGATCAGGAGAAAACAACCTTTACCACACCATGGGGCACATTCATGTATGCCAAAATGCCCTTTGGTCTTATGAATGCAGGAGCTACCTTTCAAAGAGAAATGGAAATTTACTTTACTGAGGAGAAGGATAATATGGTGGTTGTCTATCTGGATGAAATAACAATTTTCTCAAGGAGAGAAGAATATCACTTGAAGCACCTAGAAAAGATTCTGCTGAAGTGTAGAAGGTTTGGTATTTCTTTCAATCCCACTAAAATAACTTTTTCCCTAGCTTCAGGGAATTTACTTGGGAATATTATTTCTAAAGATGGGATTAATATTGATCCATATAGGGTCAATGCAATTCAGAAAGTGGATCTGTCTAGAAGCAGAAAGGAAATTCAGTCTTTCCTTGGAAAGGTAAATTTTGTGAGGAGGTTTATTTCTAATTTTGATGAGATTGTAAAAGAAATAACAAAGATGTTGAAGAAAGAAGCTGACATCAAGTGGACAACAGAAGCAAAGAACTCATTTGAGGATATTAAGAAGGCACTCACTCAAGCACCAGTGTTGATTAGCCTTATTTTTCAAAATAATTTCTAGTTTTTACATTTGCATCAAAAAATACAATTGTTGGAGTTTTGCTGTAGAAAAGACAACAAGGTACTGAGAAACCCATTTCATTTTTTAGTAGGACATTAGCTAATTCAGAGCTAAAGTAAAACATCTTAGAGAATCAAGCTTATGCCTTGGTCAAGGCCATCAAATATTTCAGAATTTACATTCTACATTCTCATGTTATAGCTTTTGTTTCTAATGTTGTTGTGAAAGACATTCTAACTCAAGCTGATCCTGATGCTAAGAGAGCGAAATGGATTGCTAACTTGCTGGAATATTATATAGAGATCAAGACCACAAAATTGGTCAAAGGTCAAGGCCTAGAAAAGCTAATGGCATAGTCAAACTTTGACTGTCTCGACATGAACTTAATTACAGAATTCAGAATTATCAGATGAAGATGAAGAGATGATTCCCATTGAGGAAAAGTACATCATTTCAGATTGGTATAAAGACATTGTTTTTGTCTTACATCATCATAGAGCACCTGCTGAGTTGACTAAGTCCAAGGCAAGATTTGTGAAGCTAAAGTATTTTAGGTACTGCATCATTAATAAAAATATGTATTGGAAAGATACTGGTGGTATCCTTTTGAATTGTTTGCTGGAAGAGGAGGCTGAAAAAGTGATTGAAGAGTTTCACAAAGGAGATTGTGGAGGTCATCATTATTGGAAGGTTACAGCAAATAATATTCTTAGAGTAGGGTATTATTGGCCTACTATGTTTAAACATGTCTACAAAAATATTGTTGCCTGCCAAGAATGCTAGATTTTCGATGGTAAGAAGAAGATTGTTCCTTTACCTTTTATGCCTATCTATGTTGAGGTGCCATTTCAGCAGTGGGGGCTAGATTTTATTGGTGAGATTCATCCATCATCTTCAGGTCAACATCGTTGGATTCTAACAACAAATGATTATTTCACCAAGTGCATTGAAGCAATCCCAACTAGGCAAGAAAATGATTCAGTTATCATTTCATTTTTGGAAAATAATATATTGTTTAGGTTTGGCTGCCCTATGAAGATCATCATTGATAATGCACAAGCATTCAAATCTAAGAAGCTGATCAGTTTTTGTCATCAATATAACATTACACTTGGGCATTCTACTACATATTATCCACAAGGTAATGGTCTTGTTGAATCTTCTAACAAGAGCATTGTGAGGATTATTAAGAAGGTGTTGCAGGAAAATAAGAAGTCATGGAAATTGAAGCTAAAGTATGCTTTGTGGGCTGATAGAGTGTGCACAAAGAGATCAATTGGAACTTCACCTTATGAGTTGGTATATGGAGCTGAAGCCATCTTTCCTACATCCTTGGGACTACCTATCATGAAGCTGCTCCAAGGATTGGAGGAGGAGCCAAATGAAATTCAGAGGAGGATTAATCAGTTGATAGCTTTGCATGAGAAAATAGAGGAAGTCTATAACAGTAATTAGCAATCTCAAAACATAATCAAGAATACATTTGATAGGAAGGTCAAGGAGGAAAAATTTAAAATCCAAGATGTGGTTTTGAAATGGGAGGCTCAGATTGAAGAAAAGGGGAAACATGGTAAGTTTGAAAACATTTGGAAAGGTCCATTCAGAGTAGATGCATTTCATGGGAACAACACTTACATTCTGCAGGAGATGGATGGACAACCTTGTGTTGGAGGGCCTGTCAATGGAAGGTTTTTGAAGCACTATTCCTCTTAAATTCTGTTGATCATTCGTTCCATTGTATATATTCCATTTTATATGTTTTTCTACTAATAAATACAAGTTGATCATCAAGCTTGAGCCCGAGGTGAAGGCCATTAGAGTTTGAAGGAAAGCTTGGAAAATTTTAGAGTTTTTTGTTTTCAAGAAGATGGATAGCAGCACTGGAACTATAGGTTCTTAGGTGTACCATAGGGGCACACCATCCCAAGTGGAGCCACTGTTATCACTCAGAAAAAATGAAGCATCATTTGACAAAGTACTAGAGGTTTATATGTCAAAGGTAGGGTCATAGAATTCATTTTTCATTACTTGGTCAAGGAAAATTCTTAATTTTTCTTATTTAGCCTATCTTAAGGTCTAAACCCACCCTCATTTAAATCCTTTCATGTCACATCAGTCATGATTTTCTAACATTTTTCATTTCCCAAGTTTATAGCACTGAAAGAGTCATTTTAGCCAAGAATCCACACTTTCATGGCGAAATACACAAAGAAAATGCACTTTTCGCTACGAAATAATGCACTTTTCGCTACGAAATTGCTACTACTTTCGTAGTGAAAATGCCCAGAAATACACTAGGTATGCTACGAAAGTAAGGATTCCTATTTGTCTTGTCAAAATAGTTGTTATGTGTTAGTAAATGATTGAAAGGGATAGGGTATATTCCATTCGAGTTAGTTAGGGTAAAGATCCAAGTACATGGTCAAGGCTGAAGTCGGCATCACCATTTTAAGCATGTATGAGTCATAATTATACTATGAGTTGTCATCGAACTTCAAAATCTTTCCAAATTGAGTCATTTTTCATTCTCCATTCCCTCTTTGAATGTTATTGAGCTTTGGAGAGTTATTCCACTGAGTCCAAGTTGTGGCTGGTATTTTCAAAGGTTTGCAAGTATCATTGATCAATCGAGGCAAAGACGACATTAAAGAACCATGACTACAAAGAGGAAGACCAAAAAAGTTGGCCACGGTCTTAGATATGAGCCATCAGACATGAACTTGATAAATGAAGACCCAATAGCTGTAGAAATTTTCAGAAGAACAGGGTGTTTGCAATTTTGTTAAAGATTGAAAAGATGCCATGTTCAGGTTTCTAAAGAATTTCCCCTAAACTTCAATGGAACAACTACAAAAATGGGAATGCTAAATCTCACTATAACACCAGAGACCATTGCAGCAGCAACAGGGATTCCTAAAGGACAAGAAAAATGGTTCAAAGGTTTCAAATTCAACATGGAGGAGAGTAAATAATTTATCAAGGTAGAAAATAGTGAGGTTGACCTTACAAATGCCATTCCAAGGAGCTGCATGAAGTATAATTTCTCAAAGCTACTGCTTATCATTCAGAAATATTTCACTTGTGAAGGGAGATATCATAAAGTCTATTCTTACCACTTCAAGCTTCTTATACACTTTGTTGGTAAGATATCTCTTGATCTACCTTTTTATTTGCACAGAAGCTTAGCAAAAATGGCAGATAATGTTCAAGCTAAATCTGAAGGAAGTGAAACCTCATTTTTTCATCATGGTTTAATAAAATTGCTAGTTTTAGATGATCTACAAAGACTAGTCAGAGACTGATCTTCTTTTCTGTTTGTTAGTGGTTTTGAAATGGATACCATTACCCCTAAAATAACTCCTAAACCTAGAGGTATACCATCACCTTTAGTGGCAGAACAAAGTGAACCAGTAGGGGCAGAGAAAAGTGAACCAGTAATGATGGAAATAGAGTAGTTGCAGGGACTTCATACACCTACTGTTTCACCTTAAAAAAAAAATTCAATAATGAGAAAACCTGCAAAACAAGAGCCAACTATGAGTAAGCATGGCAATAAAGGATTACAAGGAGCCAAACAATGGATAAAGGAAATTTAGAAGACATACTACATGTTATTGATATTGAAGAGACTCCTATAGTCCAGGCTGAGGATATAGATGAAGGTGGAAAGAAGATCAAGAAAGCTAAATCAGAAAACAAGTTAGAGTTTGAAGGTGACGATGCAGGTTTTATGTTTCAGGCTAGGAATCCCATGACAAGACATGTTAGAAAAATTTTGGAAAGCAGTAAAGAAGTTCATCCATCCAGTGACACTTTCCAGCCACCACAAAGCATTATTGACCTTTCATCTCTTGTAGAAGAAGATCCAATCAGCAAGCAAAAGAAAGGAAAAGAGAAAGTCATTGAAAAAACAGAGTTTGAAGTCCTTGAAAAACAGTTGAGGTTAGCTAATCATGAAATAGCAGTCATGAAGAAGGAGGCAAGGAAACATAATGTTCAGAAGGTTCAGTTTGAGAATATGAAAGAGGTTTGGGAAGAGCAGGTTGACAGTGTATCAAAGACCCCAGATAACACACAACAATTAATCGAATGGACTATGCTATTAGAGAAAGAAGTGAAACATGTCAGAAGAGTGAACCTGCACTTGAAATATAGTAAAATAAAGTTGAAGAACCAAGTTAAAAACCTCCAAGAACAACTAGAATTGATCCATGAGGAGCTGGAGAAGAAGGGTCTAAAAGTCACTGTAGTTGAGAAGCCCATAGCTCAACTCATCATCAATGAAGAAGAAACACCTCAAGACTCTTAGGTTGAGTTGGTTTATGTTTTGAAAGGTCAATGGCATGTTCAAAATAAAATTTGTATAGCTAGAAGGTATATTTTTGAAACAAGGAAAAAATATGGAATTTACACAGTTTTCCACAGTTTCGTAGCTTTTCCTAGGCTTGAAGCCAGGAAAACGCTACAAAACCACATGTAGCTGTTTTTTTCTGCTTATAAAACCACTTTTGGTAGATTTCAAGAAGAGTAAATGATAGTGAGGATGTGTCAGGTCATGATGAACACAATGCAAGAGAAAATAATCAGAAATTTTGATTGCAAAGGTCATTTTTTATACGCTACCAAAGCAAGCTATGAAACTGTTATACTTTCGTAGCGAGCTGTTTTGAAGGTTTCTGAGAAGGTTTATGAGAAATTTTGGATATATGGACATATTCAACATGTCAAGGGACCTTGCCAAAAATCATCCATGACTTGAAGACCATGAAAAGGAGACAACTTATTAGTTGAAGACTTCGTTGAAGATAGACCTCTGTTTTCCTCAAAAAATAGGGTTTGTTTCCAGATTTTGAGGAGGGTAATTAAGATGTCAAGTAGTGATGAGTTCTGTAATATCTCATTCAAACATGTGAAGCATTAGTTTTCAGATGTGTAATTGTTTTAAGAGATAAGTTAGTTGATGTAATAATTATCAATTTGAGTCCTATTAGGAAAAGGACTGTTTTATAGTGTAGCTGTCATTTTTTCATTAAAGAACATGTTTTTTTGTTATGCAAGGTGT
Organism: Pinus albicaulis; assembly: GCA_034641835.2. NCBI lineage: Eukaryota > Viridiplantae > Streptophyta > Pinopsida > Pinales > Pinaceae > Pinus > Pinus albicaulis. Next base: position 260,633,417 of record CM076573.1, read on the forward strand.
CATAGGAAATTTTTGATGAATCTAGCCAAGAAGAAGATCATCTCTGATGTAACCAAGTCTATTAAAGGGCAGATATTCGAAATTGTAAAGGGTTGGAAATTTTCTGCAATACTGCAGCGTTATGTAATTTCACTGATATCAGTAATACAAAGGAATTTTTCTTGACAGACCTGAGATTCTCATGGATTTTCTTAGTTCTTTTATGATCTATATTTTTATGTGTACAATTTGCAGTGGATTTCATATTTATTACTCAAAATTCATATGAGTATGCTTTTACTTCCTTTATTGATGAAATGGTTGTGTTATTTCATGTTCCATGTGTGTTTTACCTTTATTAAAAACTCTTACCTGCCTCAGATTCCATGTCAAGAGACCTTACCACTGAAATACTAATTTTTTGACTCCATAAGCCCAATGGTTATAGGCTTGTACTCTTTTCAACCTACACACATCACAATCAAGTTATTTTCCAAGTAGAGTTAGCCATCTAGTTTCATCATTATCAAATATCATTAACCCCTTTTTGAGAGCCCTCTCAGAATGAAGAGGCTAAGCTTCAGTTACAAGCTGGTTTGAAATAGTAACATGAAGTTGTCTAATTAGCAGCCAATCAAGTGAAATTTTTGTGATAACTCGTCATCATTTTCATTATCATCATGATTACCTCAATCATTGCCATTATTATTATCATCGTTTCATTAACATAATAACAACCATTATGTTGGGTATGTGTTATATTCTTCCACGACTAGCCCCACGCTACTGCATACTGCACCGGGCGAGCAGGGGTCGCTGTGGGGCGGAAACCCCCTATCAGTCCGAGGCCGCCCTTAACGAAATTTTTGGTATGCGGTCCCACTCATAGGCGGACCCACCCATGTTTTGAGCATGAGTTTGCACATGGTTTTCGGGTACGATGGTTTTCGGCCCCTAGTATTTTGTAGATCCGGTCAAGGGAACTACGGTTATGTTCTAATCCAGGGTTAATGGATTTGGGTTTATGTATGCTTCGGCATGTATATATATGTGTTGTAACACTAAAAGGAATATAATGAAAAATCAAGCTGGTCGTCCCGATTTGGGATCCAGGGGAAAATCTCTGTGTTTATCCGTTTTATGTTTTATGCTCTTGCTATTGTTTATTTTCTGTTATAAGAATCGTGTGTAGATATTTCTGTTCAGGGAGCAACCTACACATTCATGCCATCATCTTCATCATCATCATCATGATTATGTACATTGTCATCAAGTGTTCATAATTATAGGCGTTCTAAGAAATATTGTCAACCCAAAATATGTGATGAATGCTAGAAAAGGTTTGTTTAGGACATATGTGATGTATGTAAGAGAAATAAAAACTTTATTTTTGAGAGATAATGGATGATGATGATTATCACCACCATTATCATCGTCATTATCATTTTCATCATCTCCATCATCATCATTAATGCAATTTGTGTCATCATGTTTTTCATTGTCATCATGGACATCATCATCGTTGGCATCGTCATCATCATTCATGCCATTATTGTTGTTGATGATGACCTAGATAACAATGAAGATAATGATGATGACTTGGATGAAGACGCCTAAGATAATGATTATGATTATAACAATGACAACATTTAAAAATTGGGAAGATTGTCCAAGGTCATTAGCATTGTCATCATCATAATCATTGTTGTCATCATCATCATTATCATATCCATTATCATCATCATCATCATTATTGACATTGTCATCAGTTGTTCATAATTGCCAATGTCATAAGAAATATCATCAACGTAAAAGGGCAACAATAGACGTAAAATTGAATGAAAGTGGTTACAACATAAGTAGATGAAAAAACCGACATAAAAGTGGATTCAAAAGAAAATACAATAGCCAATGCAAAATTGGATGCAAAATAGGATGCAAACATAGATGAAAAAGTGGAAGCAAACATGGGTGCAATAGTAGGCGTAAAACTTGGCACGAATTGTGGTGAAACAAATGTGGATGCAATAATAGACACAAAAAAGGAAACAAACTTGGATGCAAAAAGGAGGAAAAATTGGATGCAAAATAAGATGCAAAAAGGGATGTAAATGTGGACACAAACATGGGTCCAACAATGGACACAAAATTAGATTCAAAAGTGGATGAAAAAATAGCTGCAAAATGAGATGAAAACCTTGGTGTAAAAGTGGATGAAACATGGGATACAAACATATACACATATTTGATGAAAAATTGGACACAAAAGAGGATACAAATGTGGATGAAAAAGTGGAAGCAAATGTGTGTTGCAATGTTAGGCACAATGTATGGCACAAATTTTGGTGCAAAAAAATTGGATTCAAAAGTGGATGTAACAATAGAGGTGAAACAATATACGAAATTGGATGAAAAATAATATGCCAAAAGGGATGTAAAAGTGGATGCAAACATGGGTGAAAAAGGAAAAATAAAATTGGATGCAATGGAAGTAGATGAAAAATTAGATACAAAATGAGACACAAAAAACTAATGCATAAACGTAACACAAAAGTGGATGCAAAAAGAGATGCAATATTTGATGCAAAAGAGGGTGCGAACATGGATGAAAAATTGGAAGAAAACATGGGTACAACAATGAGTGAAAAAAAAATGCAAATTGTGGCACATTAAAAGTGGACGTAAAAGGTGATAATAACTACATAGGTATAGGGAGAGAGTATACAATATTGGACCTAGGAGGAGTGATGGCTTCAAAGGCCAGATTTTCCAGAAGAGTCATGCTAAACTCTCGTCGCTGCTGCCCGTGGACTGTGGTAGCACACCCATAAAGGTTTTCTTTTGCGTGTTGTTGTCGATTCGATCGCATTAGAACCAAACGGGGTGAGAGGTCGTTTTGTCATGCTCTGGTTTTGAAATGCCGGATTCATGACCCATGGGAGGAAAATCACGTATCAAAAGCTATGCTTCCCGCTCCTAAAGCCATCGGCGATCTGCCCCGATCGTGGCATTCGCTTACCAAACCTTTTGACCTGTCATCGTGTACGAAGACGCCGTCACAAGGTTTCCCTCATGGAATTTTTATGCAAGGTGCAGAAGATTTGGCCATGTTGAAGATGGCAAAAGAAATGAGTGAAGGAGGCATCCTGAAACATCTTTCTTGATCCTAGTTGGAAAGTGATCACCAAAACTAGGTGGGGCCCACACAAGTGATTTTTGCCGCAAAGTCTATTTTTAGACTATGTCTATTTTTAGACATATGGAGCATATTCTATAAGTTGCGGGATGCTATTTATGATGGTTGGTCAAGTTGGAAAAATATATGGATTTCTATTTTTAGACATATTGGGCGAAGTCTATTTATAGATCACTAATCTAAAATAGATGCATGTCGATTATTATTAGCCTTTAATAATAATTGGACTATAAACTTCAGTTTATCCTCTTGCAGCACTTCAGTTGGAGCTATGGATGTGGCCCATGCACCTGACAGAAGGAATTACGCTATTCCTAGGGGTTTGGTGAGCTCATGCATGGTTGACTTCAGTTAGAACTCAAGTGGCAGAGTTTGGTGGAGTTGATGAGACAGTTGGTGGAGTTGTGTTCTGCTTAACTTAGTTGAACTAGTTGTATTTAGTTTAACTGGCTAATACACTAGTGATGAGTGGAGTGAATTAAATATTAATTAATTCACTAATTATTAACTCATAAATCAACTAAAGAATACATCAGTTAACTGCAATGCATGGACAATTCAGTGGAGACCAGTGTTAGAGGTGGGTGAAAGGGTGAGTCTACTATCAGTTGTGACTATAGCTGTGCATGGGATTTGCACATACATTGATTGAGATTGCCAATGAGGATTGTGCAGTACAAGCCAGTGGGATTCAAACTTGGATCTCATCATTATCCATCTTGGATTGCGCAGTAGAGGCAGGCATACTTGTGGAGGAGATTTTAACCTGTGACTTGTTCAGATCTGAGCTAGTTTGTGTGTAACTATTGGAGATAGTACTGAGTACTTGTGAGGAGTATTGTACTATGATTTTTACATGTTCTCTATCATTATAATATACAGATAGTTGGGGGTTTCAGCTGTAAGCTTTCCCCATTACATACTGTGTTGATATGTGTGATTGATTAATGTTTCAATGTGCGCATGCGATTGTTTTTAATTCCGCAAATTGATGATCAATGGTAGAAGAGGTTATGTATTATGCATGAAGCTCAAAGAGTGTGTAATTAGGATAATATAGGTGAATAAGTGATCTATTATTCAAATTTCTACATGGTATCAGAGGGAAAGTTGATCATCGGATCTATTACAGTGATTACATTTTATTTCTTTAGGCAGAGTCTGTAAGAGGGCCAGGTAGCCTATGGATCCATCCTTTCTTTGAAAGGTGAAATATCCAAGGAATTCCCTACAACACCCATGTACGAGAAATACCTTTGTTCTCACACTTCAAGATCGTGTTTATGAGTTTGAGTTGGTGGAATTGTCGAATTTGCAGCAGTGTTTTCTCGGTGTCAAAGTTGAGATGTCTTTCAATGGATTGCGATTGGAGTGTGCCCTGGAGGGTAGCTCGAATTATATTGCATGGAAAGACAGGATGGAGGCGGTGTTAGATGATAATGGGTTGTTGGAGTTCATAGAGAAAGAAGTTCCAAAGCCTACTTCTACTGATGCTGCTGTAGTTGAAGCTTGGAAAAAGAAGACAACAAGGTGTCGAAGGATTCTGTTGGAGGGCATGAAGGATCACATAGTATCCAACCTGCATGGTAAAGCTTCTCCATTCTTGATGTGGAAAGCTTTGACAGATTTGTTCCAAAGCAAGAGTGACCAAAGGAAGTTGGCGCTCAAGGATAAACTTAGGAAAATAAAGATGGAGAAGAATGACACTATTCCGGTATACTTGACAAAGTTTGTCCACTGCAGGGATGAGCTTGGGAGTGTAGGAGTTAGTGTGGATGATGAGGAATTGGTGAGCTTGGCTCTCCTTGGGCTTCCGAAGAGTTGGCATTCCTATCAAGACTCTGTCAATGGTCGGGAGAAATTGCCAGGATGGGAGCGACTTTGGTCGGATCTTGTGCAGGAGGAGATATGGCGGGATACCAGGGATGGATCTTCATCAAAGAATGATGATGAAGAGGATTTCGCTTTGGCTGCCAAAGCAAGGAAGGGGAAGGGTAAGAAGAATGCTTCTCAATCCAGTGCGGATGGTAAAGAGCGTGACATGTCCAAAGTGAAGTGTTTCCACTGTCACGAGCATGGACATTACGCCACAAATTGTCCACAGAAGAAGAAGAACAAGTAGGCTGCTGGAGCTACAGTTGGTGAGGCTCTTTCCTCGCAATTTGAGCTGGACTTCTCATTGATCGCATGCATGGTGTCTAGTGCATCGGGATCGGGGTGGTATTTTGATAGTGGCGCTTCCTTTCACATGACGGGAGATGTGAATCTTTTCAATGACTTGGTGGAGAAAGATCTCCAGTTGCATGTTGAGTTGGGCGACAATGGACGATACAATGCGACCGACATTGGTACCATAACCTTTCAGAGGGAGTCAGGTAAAATCATTCTTTTACAAGATGTAGTGCATGTTCCAGGTTTAAAGAAGAATTTGATCTCAGTCGCAATGTTAGAGGATAAAGGGTATGAAGTTTTCTTCAGTAAAGGAAAATTTTTCCTTCAGCACAAGGCAATAGGACAAGTCAAGAAGGTTGGGATTCGAGCAAATAATCCCTACAGACTTGAAGTAGATGGGATGTCTACGGAGCTTCCTACTGTTGGGAAGTGCAAGAAAGACATGCAATTGATGCTTGAGAGGGAGCAAGTTTTTCATGCAGGTAATAGTGAACCTTGGGATGTGGAGCAGCCACAAGATGAGGATCATGAAGTGGAAGAAACCACTCATGCAGAGAAATTTTGTGCCAGATGGGCAGAGGGAGTGCATGCAGCTATACCACCAGGTGAGAGGTGGGGCGACATGCATGAATAATCCCAAGAGGAGATTTCTGGGCAGGATTCATGAGATGGTGTGGATCTCATGAATTGAACCTAGCTACGAGGTGCCCACAGTGCAGCAGTAGCATGATCAGTTGGATTGATGCAGGCAGATCAAAGTGACAGTGTCGGATACTGGAGCACGGATCAGAGTTGACAGCAAGTGTAGAGTGCATGGGTGCAAGAGTTCAACAGCGCAGTGGTTCCTGATGACATGTGCAGTTGGTACCAGCAGAATTCGAAGACTTTGATGATAGATGCATCAGATTGATTGAGTTTTTTGGAGCCTATTCAGTTTCAGAGGAGTTGCAGAGCAGATGCATGGAGTTGCATGGCGCTTGTGAAGGTTGCAGGGCGAATGCATGGAGTTGCATGTCACATGCAAAGACAATCCTTTCTTGTTGAGAGGGAGTGTTGAAGATGGCAACAAGAAACAGTGAAGGAGGCATCCTGAAACATCTTTCCAGATCCTAGTTGGAAAGTGATCACCTAAACTAGGTGGGGGCCACACAAGTGATTTTTGTCACAAAGTCTATTTTTAGACTATGTCTATTTTTAGACATATGGATCATGGTCTATGAGTTGCAGGATGCTATTTATGGATGATTGGTCAAGTTGGTAAAAATATATGGACCTCTATTTTTAGACATTGGGCGGAATCTATTTTTAGACTACCAGTCTAAAAATAGATCAGTCGAATATTATTAGCCCTTAATAATATTTGGACTATAAACATTATCTTATCCTCTTGGAGCACTTTAGTTCGAGCTACGGATGTGGCACATGCAGCTGACAGAAGGAATTACGCTATTCCTAGGGTTTATTTGAGCTATTGCATGGTTGACTTCAGTTAGAACTCATGTGGAAGAGTTTGGTGGAGTTGATGAGACAGTTGATGGAGTTGTGTTCGGTTTAACTTAGTTGAACTAGTTGTATTTAGTCTAACTGATAAATACACTAGTGATGAGTGGTGTGAATTAATTATTAGTTAATTCACTAATTATTAACTCATAAATAAACTAAAGAACACATTAGTTAACAGCAGTGCATGGACAGTTCAGTGGAGACCAGTGTTAGAGGTGGGTGAAAGGGTGAGTCTACTATCAGTTGTGACTATAGCTGTGCATGAGATTTGCACACACATTGATTGAGATTGCCAATGAGGATTGCGCAATACAAGCCAAGGGGATTCAAACTTGGATCTCATCATTATTCATCTTGGATTGCGCAGTAGAGGCAGGCTAATAGGTGGAGGAGATTTGAACTTGTGACTTGTTCATATCTGAGCTAATTAGTGTGTAACAATTGGAGATAGTGCTGAGAGCTTGTGAGGAGTTTGTAATATGATTGTTACATGTTCTCTATCATTATAATATATAGATAGTTGGGGGTTTTCAGCTGTAAGATTTCCCAATTACATACTGTGTTGATATGTGTGATTGATTAATGTTTCAATGTGCACATGCGATTGTTTTTAATTCCGCAAATTGATGATCAATGGTAGAAGAGGTTATGTATTATGCATGAAGCTCAAATAGTGTGTAATCAGGATAATCTCGGTGAATAACTCATCTATTATTCAAATTTCTAAATGGTATCAGAGCGAAGTTGATCATCGGATCTATTACAGTGATTACATTTTATTTCTTTAGGCAGAGTCTGTAAGAGGGCCAGGTAGCCTCTGGATCCATCCTTTCTTTGAAAGGTGAAAAATCTAGTAAATGCCCCTACAGTCTATCTCTGTACTAGAAATACCTTGTTCTCATAATTTCAGATCAGAAGCGGTTGAGTTTTGAGCTGGTGGAATTCGAATTTGCATCAGTGTTTTCTTGGTGTCAAAGTTGAGATGTCTTTCAACGAATTGCGATTGGAGTATGCCCTGGAGGGTAGCTCGAATTATATTGCGTGGAAAGACAGGATGAAGGTGGTGTTAGATGATAATGGGTTGTTGGAGTTCATAGAGAAATAAGTTCCAAAGCCTACTTCTATTGATGCTGCTGTAGTTGAAGCTTGGCAAAAGAAGACAACAAGGTGTCGAAGGATTCTGTTGGAGGGCGTGAAGGATCACATAGTATCCAGCCTGCATTTAAAAGCTTCTCCATACTTGATGTGGAAAGCTTTTGACAGCTTTTTCCAAAGCAAGAGTGACCAAAAGGAAGTTGGCGAACAAGTGACAAACTCAGAAAACAACATGGAGAAGAATGACACTATTCCCAGATACTTGACAAAGTTTTTCTCCACCGGCAGTGATGAGCTTGGGAGTGTAGAGCAGATGATGAGGAATTGGTGAGCTTGGCTCTTGGGCTCGGTGAGTTGGCACACGCACGGGGGACTCGCCACGTAGTTGAGAAAAATTTCCAGGATGGGAGCGACTTTGGTCGGATCTTGTGCAAGAGGAGATAAGGCGGAGTACCAGCTTCATCAAAGGCATCTGATGAAGAGGATTGCACTTTGGATGCTGAAGCAAGGAAGGGGAAGGGAAAGAAGAATTCTTCTCAATCCGGTGTGGATGGTAAAGAGCGTGACATTTCCAAAGTGAAGTGTTTTCACTGTCACGAGCATGGACATTACGCCACAAATTGTCCACAGAAGAAGAAGAAAAAGTAGGCTACTGGAGCTGTAGTTGGTGAGGCTCTTGCCTCGCAATTTGAGCTGGACTTCTCATTGATCACATGCATGGTGTCTAGTGCATCGGGATCGGGGTGGTATTTTGATAGTGGCGCTTCCTTTCACATGACGGGAGATGTGAATCTTTTCAGTGACTTGGTGGAGAAAGATCTCCAGTTGCATGTTGAGTTGGGCGACAATGGACGATACAATGCGGCCGACATTGGTACCATAACCTTTCAGAGGGAGTTAGGTAAACTCATTCTTTTACAAGATGTAGTGCATGTTCCAAGTTTAAAGAAGAATTTGATCTCAGTCGCAATGTTAGAGGATAAAGGGTATGAAGTTGTCTTCAGTGAAGGAAAAGTTTTCCTTCGGCACAAGGCAACAGGACAAGTCAAGAAGGTTGGGATTTGAGCAAAGAATCTCTACAGACTTGAAGTAGATGGGATGTCTACGGAGCTTCCTACTATTGGGAAGTGCAAGAAAGACATGCAACTGAAGCTTGAGAGGGAGCAGGATTTGCATGCATGTAATAGTGAACCTCGAGATGTGGAGCAGCCACAAGATGAGGATCATGGAGTGGAAGAAACCACTCATGCAGAGAAATTTCATGCCAGATGGGTAGAAGGAGTGCATGCAGCTATACCACCAGGTGAGAGGTGGGGCGACATGCATGATTAATCCCAAGAGGAGATTTATGGGCAGGATTCATGAGATTGTGTGGATCTCATGAATTAAACCTAGCTACGAGGTTCCCACAGCGCAGCAGTAGCATGATCAGTTGGATTGATGCAAGCAGATAAAAGTGACAGTGTCGAATACTGAAGCGCGGATCAGAGTTGACAGCAAGTGCAAGAGTGCATGGGTGCAAGAGTTCAACAACGCAGTGGTTCCTGATGACATGTGCAATTGGGCTCAGGTTTTCCAAGACTTATATACTAGATGAATGAATGATTGAGTTGTTTGGAGCCTATTCAGTTTCAAAGGAGTTACAGAGCAGATGCATGGAGTTGCATGGCGCTTGTGAAGGTTGCAGGGCAAATGCATGGAGTTTCATGTCGCATGCAAATACAGTCCTTTCTTGTTGAGAGGGAGTGTTGAATATGGCAACAAGAAACAGTGAAGGAGGCATCCTGAAACATCTTTCCTGATCCTAGTTGGAAAGTGATCACCAAAACTAGGTGGGGGCCACACAAGTGATTTTTTTGTCGCAAAGTCTATTTTTAGACTATGTCTATTTTTAGACATATGGATCATGGTCTATGAGTTGCAGGATGCTATTTATGGATGATTGGTCAAGTTGGTAAAAATAGATGGACCTCTATTTTTAGACATTGGGCGGAATCTATTTTTAGACTGCCAGTCTAAAAATAGATTAGTCGAATATTATTAGCCCTTAATAATATTTGGACTATAAACATTATCTTATCCTCTTGGAGCACTTCAGTTCGAGCTACGGATGTGGCACATGCAGCTGACAGAAGGAATTACGCTTTTCCTAGGGGTTATTTGAGCTATTGCATGGTTGACTTCAGTTAGAACTCATGTGGCAGAGTTTGGTGGAGTTGATGAGACAGTTGGTGGAGTTGTGTTCGGTTTAACTTAGTTGAACTAGTTGTATTTAATCTAACTGATAAATACACTAGTCATGAGTGGTGTGAATTAATTATTAATTAATTCACTAATTATTAACTCATAAATCAACTAAAGAATACACCAGTTAATTGCAATGCATGGACAGTTCAGTGGAGACCAGTGTTAGAGGTGGGTGAAAGGGTGAGTCTACTATCAGTTGTGACTATAGCTGTGCATGAGATTTGCACACACATTGATTGAGATTGCCAATGAGGATTGCGCAGTACAAGCCAAGGGGATTTGAACTTGGATCTATTCATTCTTCATATTGGATTGCGCAGTAGAGGCAGGCAGACAGGTGGAGCAGATTGGAGCATGGGATGTGCATGATCTGAGCTTGTTTTGTGTGTAACAATTGGAGATAGTGCTGAGAGCTTGTGAGGAGTTTTTACTATGATTGTTACATGTTCTCTATCATTATAATATACATATAGTTGGGGGTTTTCAGCTGTAAGCTTTCCCCATTACATACTGTGTTGATATGTGTGATTGATTAATGTTTCAATGTGCGCATGTGATTGTTTTTAATTCCGCAAATTGATGATCAATGGTAGAAGAGGTTATGTATTATGCATGAAGCTCAAATAGTGTGTAATCAGGATAATCTCGGTGAATAACTCATCTATTATTCAAATTTATACATGGTATCAGAGCGAAGTTGATCATCGGATCTATTACAGTGATTACATTTTATTTCTTTAGACAGAGTCTGTAAGAGGGCCAGGTAGCCTCTGGATTCATCCTTTCTTTGAAAGGTGAAAAATCCAGTAAATGCCCCTACAGTCTATCTCTGTACTAGAAATACCTTGTTCTCACAATTTCAGATCAGAAGCGGTTGAGTTTTGAGCTGGTGGAATTCGAATTTGCAGCAGTGTTTTCTTGGTGTCGAAGTCAAAATGTCTTTCAACGGATTGCGATTAGAGTATGCCCTTGAGGGCAGCTCGAATTATATTGCATGGAAGGATAGGATGGAGGTGGTGCTAGATGATAATGGGTTGTTGGAGTTCATAGAGAAAGAAGTTCCAAAGCCTACTTCTACTGATGCTGTTGTAGTTGAAGCTTGGCAAAAGAAGACAGCAAGGTGTCGAAGGATTCTGTTGGAGGGCGTGAAGGATCACATAGTATCTAGCCTGCATGGTAAAGCTTCTCCATTCTTGATGTGGAAAGATTTGACAGATTTGTTCCAAAGCAAGAGTGACCAAAGGAAGTTGGCGCTCAAGGATAAACTCAGGAAAATAAAGATGGAGAAGAATGACACTATTCCGGTATACTTGACAAAGTTTTTCCACTGCAGGGATGAGCTTGGGAGTGTAGGAGTTAGTGTGGAGGATGAGGAACTGGTGAGCTTGGCTCTCCTCGGGCTTCCGAAAAGTTGGCATGCATATCAGGACAGTGTCAATGGTCGGGAGAAATTGCCAGGATGGGAAAGACTGTGGTCTGATCTTGTGCAAGAGGAGATAAGGCGGAGTACCAGGGATGGATCTTCATCAAAGGCATCTGATGAAGAGGATTGCGCTTTGGCTACCAAAGAAAGGAAGGGGAAGGGAAAGAAGAATGCTTCTCAATCCGGTGCGGATGGTAAAGAGCGTGACATGTCCAAAGTGAAGTGTTTTCACTGTCACGAGCATGGACATTACGCCATGAATTGTCCACAGAAGAAGAAGAACAAGCAGGCTGCTGGAGCTGCAGCTGGTGAGGCTCTTGCCTCGCAATTTGAGCTGGACTTCTCATTGATCGCATGCATGGTGTCTAGTGCATTGGGATCAGGGTGGTATTTTGATAATGGCGCTTCCTTTCACATGACGGGAGATGTGAATCTTTTCAGTGACTTGGTGGAGAAAGATCTCCAGTTGCATGTTGAGTTGGGCGACAATGGACGATACAATGCGACCGGAATTGGTACCATAACCTTTCAGAGGGAGTCAGGTAAACTCATTCTTTTACAAGATGTAGTGCATGTTCCAGGTTTAAAGAAGAATTTGATCTCAGTCACAATGTTAGAGGATAAAGGGTATGAAGTTGTCTTCAGTGAAGGAAAATTTTTCCTTCGGCACAAGGCAACAAGACAAGTCAAGAAGGTTGGGATTCGAGCAAAGAATCTCTACAGACTTGAAGTAGATGGGATGTCTACGGAGCTTCCTACTGTTGGGAAGTGCAAGAAAGACATGCAATTGATGCTTGAGAGGGAGCAAGTTTTGCATGCAGGTAATAGTGAACCTAGGGATGTGGAGCAGCCACAAGATGAGGATCATGGAGTGGAAGAAACCACTCATGCAGAGAAATTTCGTGCCAGATGGGCAGAGGGAGTGCATGCAGCTATACCACCAGGTGAGAGGTGGGGCGACATGCATGATTAATCCCAAGAGGAGATTTCTGGGCAGGATTCATGAGATGGTGTGGATCTCATGAATTGAACCTAGCTACGAGGTGCCCACAGTGCAGCAGTAGCATGATCAGTTGGATTGATGCAGGCAGATCAAAGTGACAGTGTCGGATACTGGAGCGCGGATCAGAGTTGACAGCAAGTGCAGAGTGCATGGGTGCAAGAGTTCAACAACGCAGTGGTTCCTGGTGACATGTGTAGTTGGTACTAGAAAAAGTCGAAGACTTTGATGATAGATGCATCATACTGATTGAGTTGTTTGGAGCCTATTTAGTTTCAGAGGAGTTGTAGAGCAGATGCATGGAGTTGCATGGCGCTTGTGAAGGTTGCAGGGCGAATGCATGGAGTTTCATGTCGCATGCAAAGACAGTCCTTTCTTGTTGAGAGGGAGTGTTGAAGATTGCAACACGAAACAGTAAAGGAGGAATCCTGAAACATCTTTCCTGATCCTAGTTGGAAAGTGATCACCTAAACTAGGTGGGGGCCACACAGGTGATTTTTGTCGCAAAGTCTATTTTTAGACATATGGAGCATATTCTATAAGTTGCGGGATGCTATTTGTGGATGGTTGGTCGAGACGGAGAAAATAGATGGACTTCTATTTTTAGACATATTGGGCGGAGTCTATTTTTAGACTGCCAGTCTAAAAATAGATTAGTCAAATATTATTAGCTCTTAATAATATTTGGACTATAAACATTATCTTATCCTCTTGCAGCACTTCAGTTCGAGCTACGGATCTGTATGTGGGCGATAGAAGGGTATACTTTTCTAGGGTTGTTGAGAATATTGCATTATGGACTTCGGTTAGAACTCGGTGATTGAGTTTGGTGGAGTTGATGAGACAGTTGATGGAGTTGTGTTCGGTTTAACTTAGTTGAAATAGTTGTATTTAGTCTAAATGATAAATACACTAGTGATGAGTGGTGTGAATTAATTATTAATTAATTCACTAATTATTAACTCATAAATCAACTAAAGAATACATCAGTTAACAGCAGTGCATGGACAGTTCAGTGGAGACCAGTGTTAGAGGTGGGTGAAAGGGTGAGTCTACTATCAGTTGTGACTATAGCTGTGCATGAGATTTGCACACACATTGATTGAGATTGCCAATGAGGATTTCACAGTACAAGCCAGTGGGATTCGAACTTGGATCTCATCATTATTCATCTTGGATTGCGCAGTAGAGGCAGGCAGACAGGTGGAGCAGATTGGAGCATGGGATGTGCATGATCTGAGCTTGTTTTGTGTGTAACAATTGGAGATAGTGTTGAGAGCTTGTGAGGAGTTTGTACTATGATTGTTACATGTTCTCTATCATTATAATATACAAATAGTTGGGGGTTTTCAGCTGTAAGCTTTCCCCATTACATATTGTGTTGATATGTGTGATTGATTAATGTTTCAATGTGCGCATGCGATTGTTTTTAATTTCGCAAATTGATGATCAATGGTAGAAGAGGTTATGTATTATGCATGAAGCTTAAATAGTGTGTAATCGGGATAATCGTGGTGAATAATTGGTCTATTATTCAGAATTTCTACATACCATTATGGTCACATTGTGGCGATGAACACCTGACGGAGCGCAATGGTTCTCGCTTCTGTGCGGTTTGGGGGGTGGGATAATACTGATCGGGAGACCCGGATTTTCGGATAACTTCTTGGCAGTTTTGGTGAGGAGATTCGATTAAGATGTACGCTTTTACCACTGAAAATGGTGAGAGAAGAGGCATCCAAGCCTGATCTGTAGAACTTCCTACCAAATCAGAAGAAAGGAGAGGCAGAGTCGAGGAGGGATCAACAATAGCAGGGAGCGCATGGTGCCCTATCTTCACCAACCAAATAGTTCTCTAAACCCCAATCAATAGGTAGTCTCTCGTTCCAGCTGAGCCCTATCCCCTTTCAAATTTTTATCAGACGCCCTATGGGTAAGTCTCGTTTAGTTTGGGTAAACGAAGACACCTCTATTCATCAAATTAAGCATAAAATATGGGGACTGATGGGGTACCCAGTACCAATCCAACATCTAGTCAATGGGCACAGATCTCTCCAGGATTGCAGGCTCATGAAGGATTACACCATAAAGGCAGATATGACTATTTCCCTAAACTTGCGCCTGTGAGGGGGTGCTGTAAACCAGAGCATGCCAAGATCTGTAGGGGGAGACAAAGGGAAAACGCCCATCAGCCAACAACAAAAAAATGGAGGGCCTTCCTACAAAAACATCCTACAGGGAAAAAAAGCGGTAGGCTCACATCCAGAACAAGCTGTAAATGCTCTGAGGCCCTACATAGTAGAACAGCAGGACCAAACCCCAGCACTAAAAAACAACAGTTCAGCAAAAGAGGAGCACATAAAGACATACAATGCCCAGGCATTAATATGCCGCTTCAATTGTTTTTGGCCTAAGCCCACATACCTTTTCCATTGGATTTTCACCCAATGGTCCCTTAATTATGAAATTCACCTCTCTTCCAAGGGGTTTTTTATTGTGAAATTTCAAACCTATGAGGAAAGAGATATCATCATCAGAGAGGGGCCTTGGTTTTGGGGGTCCACGGGACTTTTTATCACTCCATGGTTTCTAGAATTTGACCCCAACACTATGACAGTTTCTAGATTACCTGTATGGGTGAGATTACACAATCTTCCTTTACATTTCTGGAACGATCAGGTACTCGAGAGCATTGGGAATAGTCTTAGGTAGTATATTAAAACAAACATGGAAATATTAGAACAAAGAATCTTCACCTTTGCCCAGATCTGCGTAGAAGTAGATTTAAGCAAAGGATTACCAGCAAACATTATGCTGATTTATAAGCAACAAAACTGGTTGCAATCACTAGATTATGAGAATACTGCGTTTAGATGCAGGAATTGTAGGATGACAGGACACCTACAAAATACTTTCCCAGAAGCTAAGAAATAAAACAACAAAAAGAATCCGAAAAGGAAGCAGAGGAAAGGTTGGCAGTTTCCCCCTCCCGACTCAGAGGAGGATGAGTCAGAAGAAGAAGAGGAACTAGTTCCAACAGAAAGCAAGCAGCCTAGATAGGAACCAGAGGTACAAACAGAGGATACGACTGCGCTCATGGATCCACACCTTCAAAAGAAACAAACAGAAAGGAATGTCGTGGACATGGGTAGTGGAGGGATCAAACGACACCATACATCAGAAACTTCAGATTCAGACAAGGATACAAGAACCCAAAATGCAGAAAATCAGATTGTCCTTGCCACTTGTGTGCCATCACAGGGCGAGTGGCACAAGGTTGAGAAGAAAAAAAGGAGAAAAACCTGATTTGTGGGACTATTTCCCACGATCTAGTGGCATTTAGTTTTTCTACCTCCTTCTCTCTCTCCTTTTACTCTTTCTTTTTCTTTTATTTTTTCTGAATACAATGTTGCCTCGCTACCATGCATTGTGTGTGAGAGCACATGAGCCCAATGGGAAATTTCCGAAAATGCTTCAATGCATATGCTATGTGTAACTTTTCATTTCTATAAATAAAAAGTTAATGATTTTCCGTGGAAAAAAAGTGGACGTAAAATTAGATACAGTAGATTCAAAAGAAGAAGCAAAAAAAAGATGAAAACATAAATGAAAAAAGGGATGTAAAAGTGGATGTAAACATGGGTGTAATAGTGGATGAAATAGAAGTCGATGCAAAAGTAGATGCAAAACAAGACGCAAAACCCGATGTAATTCCTGAAGAAAAAGTGGGTACAAAAAGGGATGCAAAAATATATGTAAAATTTTATGAAAACCTAGACGCAAATGAGGATATGAATGTGGATGCAACATTAGAAGAAAAAGTGGGTACAAAGGGAGTTTCCAAACTAAGAGCAAATTGTGGCACAAAGAAATTGGATGCAATAGTGGACACAATAATAGATGAAAAATAGGATGTAAATATGGATGAAAAACAAGATTCAAAAGTGGATGCAACAAAAGTAGATGGAAAAGTGGATGCAAAACTAGACACAAACCTCGTCTAAAAATTGGTGCAAAGGGGATGTAAAAAAAGATGAAAAAAATGATTTAAAAAAGGATGCCAAAGAGGATGCAAAATTTTATACAAGTGTAGGTGTAAAAAGTGGATAGAATATATGATTCAAAAGTAGTTGAAACAAAAATAGGTGCCAAACTTGATGCAAAAACTGGAACAAAATCTGGTGCAGTGGTTGGCACAAAACTTGGCATAAAACCTAGTGCAAAACCTATTGCAATACCTGGTGCTAAACTTGGTGTAAAACTTGATGTAATATGGTGCAAAACTCAATGAACATTTTTCATGAAGTTTTGCACCATATTTGATAAATGGACTCAAATAACACTAAATATGGGCTCTAGACCCAAAAAAAGGAAGCAAAAAGGGATGCTAATCACAAGGTTTTGTTGTGGTGATTCATTAACCATTAATTTACTAATCAAAACATGATGAGATCAATAAGTCAAGTATTTCATAAACCATGCTTATAACCAACATATAACTAGAGAAATATCAATGATATAACAACCTTTAAAGCCACATAATAACAAGTACATTTACCCATAAAATACAAGAGGAAAAACATATCTTATTAACATACGCAAAATGCAACCAAGTCAGGGACTTCCATGTACCACTTGACCATATATTGGGCTGAACCAAATATCTCTTTCTGCAAATCATTCCCGTGCCATATTCTAAGCATGAATGTGGGATCTCATGGAATAAACCATGAAAACAAACCAAAGCTTCCAGAGGCCAAACCATCTCAAACCTCAACCAATGATTCCACCTCACGGTCATACATCACTAACCATCCCTAGATTGGTATCCATCCAATTTTTCAAGGGTTGAAGAGCATTTTTTCCAGCCTGGATTCCAAGACTAGTAACTCAACCCACAGTTGTCGCATGGCTCTAGAGTATTTGTCCAACAAAGGATTCCAGGACTAGTAACTCAACTCATCAAGGTCTCCATAGAATTTTTCCAACTAAGGCTTCCAGGACTTGTAGCTCAACCCAAGCTGTTACAGGTATTCTAGAGTGTATGTCCAACCAAGGCTCTATGAACTAATAACACAACCCACAACCAAAGGGACATGAGCACCAAAAAGGAAACAAAGATAAAACCCACAACACCATGGTTATCCAGAAAATGGAAAGGATAGGAAAAAAAAACATAAATCTAGTCTATCCTCCATGCCAATGACAGATGATAACCAAATAACCACATGCATATGCCATGCATTCCAAAAATAGTAAGGAAATGATACATGCAATTTAGTACCTACAAGAAAAACATGTTGTAGTTGTTTATCCTGATGTCCTCATGTGCTTTCCTACTTTTCCTTTTCCTCCTTGCCCAAAATACCAAGTAAGCCACACTCCTCCAAGATTGCTCCAAGTAAAATCTAAGTGGACAAGAGTATGAGAGAGAATAGAAGAGAGAGAGAACTCCAAGCTAAAACTGACAAAAATAAAAAATGATAAAAGGTCATGAACTGATCCTCATAATACTTTTTACTAATGAGGCCTCTATTTTCATTATTTTCCATTATTTTTCATTCATTTTCCTCCTCACATGCAACCTATGACCTTTCACCTTCCTTTTCTCCTATTTTATTTTCGTAAATAAAATGCCAATAAATACCTCATGCCTGTCCAAAGCCTTTGCCATTTCCTTTTCCAATTTCCACGACCATTAATTAATTACCAATAATCCCCGTCACTATTTTTTTGCCAAAAATTCAACTTGGAATATATGTCCCATGACCTTGGTTATTATTTTTCCTTTATAAACTTTATTACATAGATTTTTAACCCATGGGTGTTACAGACCCCTCCTTGTTATAGGCCATTTTGTCACATCTAGTCAATCGACCTATAAATTTGATCAATCAATTTATTTCTACCCCTTAACATTATCATTGCGCAAATCCATAAGCATGAATCTCCTTAATCTCAGAGTTTCTGCTTGAAATAGCCTTGAATCAACCTCTTTAAGCACCAATGCAGTTTATATGCCTATGGATCTATGTTTACCAGCAGGTTGCTCCATGCCGGACATGGTTGATCACCAGCAGGTTGCTCCATGTTGTGGTGCATTGAATCTATAAATTTTGGAAAAGAGAGAGAGAACATCAAAGCCTCCTTTTCTAGGAGCTTCTAGGATCTGTAGTAACTATTTACCTCAAATAAAACTCTTGAATCCTCTCCTATCCCTCACCAACGTCTCCTTCCCCTTAATCATGATCCCATCCTCCCATGAAGAGTGGATCTCAAAACCTAGATTGGTAAATGGATAGTAACTCCCAACCTACCCTCCTTTTCTATATATTTGTGGCCATCCACAAGCTAGGGGTTGGATTTTGGAGACATAAGTCTACCCTCATGTTTCTATTGTGTATAGTTAGAATTCCATGCATTAAGGTGATTAGAGGTGCACTTTTTGGCAAAGAAGGAAAAATTCAACTTCAAGGAGCTTGTCTACAAGATCGACTCCTATTTCTAGTTGTAACTCACTCCATTTATATTAATGCAAATATTTATTTATTTTCCTATATATGATGCATGTATTTTGATGCCATGTTTATCAATTGAATGAAGTATTTAGATGATGCTACATAGATATCGTAGATCGTTTTCTTGTGTTGTCTGATTTTGCATGTTCTAATTATAGTGACTGAAGTTAGGATTGGAGAATTCAATCCAAGAGAG
This sequence comes from Pinus albicaulis, assembly GCA_034641835.2. Classification (NCBI taxonomy): domain Eukaryota; kingdom Viridiplantae; phylum Streptophyta; class Pinopsida; order Pinales; family Pinaceae; genus Pinus; species Pinus albicaulis. Next base: position 260,652,746 of record CM076573.1, read on the forward strand.
GAGTGAAACATAAGATAGATTATAGGTAGGATTCACCCCATTATATATTTAATTTAAGGGAAAAATTAACTTCTTTGTCTTTCTATTGTTCTAGGTTAGGTCACCAGTCTAGGGAAGATACTTTTGTCCATAGTAGTTTCCATATAAAAAATTGGCGACTATAACAACATCAACCGCAAGTTGACCCTCTTCCTTCTTCACCTATTTTTTCTTCATCCCTTTCTTCCTCCTCTCCTGGTGAAAGTCTCCATTCTAGTAACCAGGAAGTTAAGAAGAAGAAGAAGAATAAGCAAAATAATAAAGGGGAAACCAAGCAACCATTGCTAGAAATGAAACTGGTATGGATAAACCTTCCAATCAACCCCGCAAAGTGAAATTCAGGCTTTCAAGTTGTGTAAGGGTGACCACATTCTTAGATATTTTCCTAGTATTCCCGATGTATTAGAAGTTTGGTCTACAGGATCACATCATCCTTTGTCATCAGCCTCTAGAGATCATGCTGGTGATAAACCATCAACTAGTGATAGTAAGGTCCATGGGAGACAGGGTAAAGTTAAATTTCCCTGTAAGTTATGTAAAGGGAATCACCCTATTCAACTTTTTCCTTATATTAATGAAGCCTCAAATGTGTTGGAAAACCTTATATCTTCTCAACCATGACTTCCGGCTGGTTACCAGAAACTTTCGCCCAATCCTCCACTAGTTGATGAAGTGATTAATCAAAATCATAATCTAATCAATCCCACTATCTATGAATGTGAATCCCATGAGTCCATTCTTGGCCAACCATTGGTTGATAAAATGGTTTACTCGATTTGAGCTTCAATTGATTGTACCTTTCCCAAAGAGAGTGAAGAAAATAATGCTCAGGTTCTTCTTATTTCTTCATATTCTAATGACCTGGGAGGTAATCCTCCCATTCTCACAGCACAAGGGGGAAATTCTCCAATTCCCATGACACCCCCTCCAAGTAGTATGGTCAATTCCTTTGATTGGAGTCGAAAGACAAGATATCAACTTCCTCCTTATGTACCCTTGAACCAAATCATAGTACATGATTATAATAATACAATACCTAGAATAATTATAGATGAAGGTGCATCTGTTAGTTTTATGTCCTCAACTTCTTGAAAAGCTTTTGGTTCTCCGCATCTTGTTCCAGTCACCCAATATATGTTGTGTTTTAACATAGGAACCAATTAAGTGTTAGGGATCCTTCCTTAGTTTCCTATTACATTGAGAGGAAAAACCATCTATATCGATGTGATGGTAGTCCAAGGCCCTTTGGATTTTAATTTACTCCTTAGGTGTGACTATGTTTATGTCATGGGAGCTTCTGTCTCTTCACTCTTTCATGTGATGTGTTTCTCGCATGAAGGAAGAATCATGAACATTGACCAAATTTCATTCATTGGTCCTAATATAAATTTGAATTAAACAACTTTAAATATGGTCCTTGTTGTGGTGGATTAGTCATATAAGTGCGAAAATGTGCCATGACTTAAAGTGTGGTCTACTCTTTAAACTATTGGTAATAGGTAGAAAGTGGGGGAGCTCAAAAGCATAACATTTAATGAAAAACAATATGATAAAGTATGCTCTGGTTAAACTAAAACTAAAACACAAATATAAAGAAGCTATAAAGAGATTCAAAATGATAATAATGCAAATGATGGCTCAATGGCCTCTTCTTATTAAACGTTTGAAATGGAAAAGAAATTTTACCCACTTTCCAAAGGGCCCCTAGGCAATGGCTCTATGTCCCGATGTAAGGATGTTTCCTTCCAAGCTCTTCCTCTGATGCAATCTTCCTCTCTCTCTCTGATGTGGTGGACTAAGATGTTGGGTGGCCAACGATTGAGTCCTCTTTAGCTCCAGCGCCGGGTCACACACTGCTGGTGTTTCTTGGGAAACTTTGGCCAACATAACAATGTGATCCCCATTTCTTCATCTCTTGGTGGGTTTATATAGGTGAGTTTCAAATCCTCCTTCCCTCCCTTGGTACATGATGGATAATGACCCAAGGGAGAGGTATGATTCCATTGTGTGCTCAAATATTCTTTTGTGTGCTCACAGAGTGTCTAAGGAGGCACTGGTGGCTGTCCTTAGGCGGCTTTCACAGAAGGAGTAACTATCCTTTGCTCGGTGTGGTCCTGGAAAGCGACTTTTTTCCATTTCTAGGAATTCGTGCTTATCGGGCAAAAAGGCGCGCGGAGGGCGCTCTTATCGAAGGATAAAGCACGCAATTTAGCATTTATGACTAGTTCAAATATGATTTTCTCAAAACCTTAGATATTTTAAATACTTATTCATTCCATAATGTGTTCTTGTCTTGTAAATCCTTAGGCTTGACATTAATTGATGTCGTCTTCTGCTGTACGATTTTCCAGTGTTAACGGTGTCCCCCTATTGAGGTCTCGAACTATACCAACCCAAAAATACATTATAGTTTCTTTTACGGGCGTACGCGAGAGAGAGAGAGAGAGAAAGAGAGAGAGAGAGAGGCCTGCATGAGTTTTGGAATTGACAACACCTTGCACCGTTTCTGAGATAACCATGGCCTAAGGGAACCCCTGTAAGTAGACAAAGTATACAACATATTTACAAATTTTCAATGAGGTGGGCATGTCCCATGCTTGTGATGTTATGATTAGTTAAACAAAATTGATAGATATATGTGTTGTCTGTGCCATTACTATGGTAGTGATGCTAGTGGTTGTTGACGACGACTGCTGATGCCCTCAGGGGCGTGTTTTCTTTGACGATAGGTGGAAAGTGGTACCCATATGCGTAATCTTGGTATGGCATACCACTGCGCAATGTATGCATATGTACTAATTGGGACCTTCCCGTGTAAGCATTGTTGTCAGAGACGCTTATGGAGGCACGGGTCTTCGATGGATTTGATCAAAGTGCAATGGTTGTAAGGTACGATACCATCATGACATGAAAGCTTTTGTTGTAGTCAAATGTCAGGAGGATCGATGACATCTGTGGAGGATACCCCTTTACATGGGGATGGTAATCCAAGGTACCGCTTCTTTTTTGGAAAAGAGGTGTCGAGGTCGACAAAAAGGAAGCCTTAACCGAACTGTGCATCATCGATCTGGGGGGTCAGGGACCTAGATGTGATGGGTTTAACATAGGCATGTTGGTGAGAGGTAACTGAAAATAGATGATGGGGATTTAATGGCCCGAGGTCGAAGTATACTTTAGCAGCTTGGTGGCAGTCATAGTTATTTCTGAAGGGAAAATCCCTGAAGTCGGTAGGACTTCCAGGGCGGGTGTGGACCGGCTATGAATGTCATGATGGTGCATGTATGGGGATGAAATACTCCGACCAAGGGGAATGAGGGACTGCTACCATGGGGGAAAAGGTGATATATGAGGGCGAAGTGGTGAAGGGCATCGTTTGTGGTCTTTGTACACTTACCAAAAGAATAAAATAATGGGGTTTGGTTTGTACAAAACATAGATACAGGTACCCCAAAACATGAAAAGGGGGTCGCTCACTATATGTGTGAGGATGGTGTTTTGCTAGGGGTAGGGGTCCCATTGGTTGGTCTCAAGTTTTAGGTTGATGAAGCGAAAAATGTCGCAGATGGGATTATGTTGATGGAGGTATGGTGGGCCAAATGCGATGAGCGGAGGTGCGCTTTCAATCTGCTTCTACAACCTGGTTGTCCGGGATGGGGGTTTTGAGTTTGAATGGAAAACTTGACCTTATGCATGATAGATGGATGGGCATGAGGTACTTCCCAGACTAAAATGGTATGGCCATGGCATCACTTGTCCGGTGATATATGGTCTATTGTGGGTGACAAGCACCATGGAGGGGAGACTCTACTGACCAACACGGACGTTTATCATATGCAGGGTGAGGTGGTGATAAACGCGGTCGAGTATGAGGACCGTATGGTTTATTTCTGATGGAGAAATGATGTCAAGATATGCAAAGTTTTCTGGGACTCTATCAACTTGAGGGTAGAATGATACCTACTCCAGAACTTTTAGTGGATAGTGTTGTGAATGGTTTGTGGGTTCTTCCTACAAAAAACAACTACCTCAAGTGAAATCATCTTCTTTTCATCAAATATTATTGAAAATTCATGAGCTTTAAAAAATAATATGAGAGAGGGCATACATATCGACCTTTGAAAATTTAATTTGTTCGAGTGTGAATATGTGGCATCAACTCCGTTTGTTATGGAGTTTTTGATCACGGTGTTGCTTTCGAGTCTAGTGATCAAATACTCTAAAGCTCTAATTTTCCCTTGGGAGTTGTTACGGGTCCTAGTTTTGATTTTAGTTGGGGTTGCCCCGGACCGAGATAGCGTTATCTGGCTATTTTCCACGTGATCTCCATTTTGTTTGTTCCTCGACCTTTTTTTTCGGCATTTGGAGGATTATCATAATTATCCTAGTTGTATCGTTTTTGATGAGCCTCGGAAGGGTTTCACTAGATTTCACGATGCATTACATTGTGCCATTTGGTCCATTATATGCGGGGAATGGGGGATATTAGTTCCCTTGTCCCTGGTTGGTATATGAGTGTCGGGGTGACTTTCATGATAGCTAGGTTGTGATATGTTCTAAGTAGAATCGTATGAATATGCGAGTGTTGATTACTGCATCCTAGGTGTCCTTAGGCCGAAAGACCGATCCGAACCATCTGCGCAGAATCGATAGACATGGTGCTACTACTCCCTAGGTGATCTTGGGGAAAAAATAACCGATCAAGCCGTACCGCGAGAATCGATGCGCATGGTACCTCCCAGTACCATGGGTGTTACAGACTGCCTAGGATATCTTGGGTCAAAGACCCCGATCAATCCATACGAAGATCCACCTACTCTCATAATACTCTCGGTATCATGGGTGTTCTGTGTTGCTAGGGAGATCTTGGGTCAAAGACCTAATCAAGCCATCTGCAGAATCGATGCACATGGTCACTCCCGTATACAGAATGTCACTTCCCTAGGTGACCTTGGGTCAAAGACTCGATCGAACCATGCCACAATAATCAATGCGTGTGATAACTCAAGAGGATGAGGCAACCCAGAGTTTCCCCCATCCTGGTGGGTGTGTGGTGGCTTGGGGGGAGGGAGGGAAAAATGGTTGTCTTCTTCTGTTGACTATCGCTCTTCCCCGTAGGTGAAGGATGATACGGAGGCTCATCGTTAATAGGCTCGGATGGAGGGATCCTCTTCATAGGATCGCTCGATCGCGTGTAGAGTCCATATACCATGGAATTTCAAGACAATGGGGGGTATAGTGCCCATAGGTGTCGCGGATAATGTGCATGCGTGATTCGTCTGTGCACGGTTTGCACTCATACTTTTGGTGGCGAGGTTCCTTTTATGGAAACGGCATGTTGGGATGCCTGCTTCGTAGCCGACGAGTGGTTTTAATTCGTCCAACTCTAGACATATGTCGGTAGGGTGTCTGTGACATCACATATAACGTAGGCTGATGACTCCCTTTGCATGGTGGGGGTCACCGCTTTCTTTTCCTCTCTTGGTGATATTCTTGGCCATGGTCACAGGTTTCACGATGGAAATTTCCCTTGCGAGGGGTGGTTTCGACCATTTCTAGGGTAGGGTGAGGCTCCTCGGGAGACTGGGGCTTTAACCCAAGTATGTAATGTTGGTATTTGTTGTTCCTGAAGGGGGAACAAGGTACCAAACTAGGAATTCCAACAATATGTTGGGTAACACCGATGTTGCCAAAAATTGTTGGGAGACGAAGCCGGGAGGTGGGTAGAGGAACGGGGGTTTGGGAGGCGGTGTAGACTAGGGGAGGTTGCAATAGGTGATGCCATGGTGTCGTCTTGTCGAGTCTCCGTGTCTCGACTAACCTTGGTGCTTGACGTGGAAATCATACATATTGCCTGGCATCGGGCGACACCTCAAGGATAATGGGAGGATCTCCTAGGAATGACCCTAGGATGGTTGATGTTTTTAATATGCCGAGGCCATATTATTGATACCGTGAAAGACCATATACGGCTTTATCTACATAGGGGTATAATTACATCTCGTCTTTTTCAAGGGACGCTTTTTACTTGTGCGCCAGCGGTCTACCGTAATGATTCGATCCTTGCGAGGGAACATCATGATGTAGAAGACAGAGGATGTTATGCAGACATGGCATACATGTAACTCCACCCAAGGAGCATATTGTAATCCAAGTGAGCGTCCAAGACTTTGATGTGTATGTGGACTATCTTTCCAGCGAAGCGCACCGTGTGACATTTTCGGAAGAGACCGACAGGGGTCGAGGGATGATCATCATATGCTGCGAGTGTGATGACGAAAGGTTTGAGTTCGGGGGCTCCTAAATTTTTCCATACATTCTTTGACATGATGCATGTGGATGCACCCTCGTCGATGACACATTGGTGAATAGTGATATTATGTTACAATATCTGGTATACGGAAGGCGACCATGGAGGGAAGCCTAGGTGTGGCTTTGTCTATGTCAAGAGCCATCATGCGCATGTCGGCAAGGTCGACGGCGCCTAATGTGGAAAGTAGGGCTTCTCGTTGCTTTGGACATGGTGTGACCACTTCAGTGCGGACATAGCGGCGGGTGATTGAGCTAATCGCCCTGCAATTCTATAATTGTGGGCCACTTTGGAGTAGTTACCTACTTGCCTATTAGGCCCTTTTACCATTTCTATAAATGGTTCCAAAGGAATATTTGGAATGGTTAAAGGTGCGATCGGGCGTGCTTGTACTTTTCCCCTGAGATACTCGTGTTTGGTGGGGTGTTGTAAGCTGCAATTCCGAGTTTGGAAAAACATTTCTACCTGGCCCATGTAAATTTCATGGTTGTTTTTCCCAAAATCGTACGGGTTTTGTTGTTGAGTGCTTGCTGTTCATTGATGGGGGAAGGGTTCTTGCATCACCGCGGTTGGCTAGGGAAGATCCTCCTTGTCCTCGATTACCGCGAAGCTTTTTAAGCTCGGAGAGTTCTTAACCGATGGTGAGTATAGTGCCGTACCTCACCACATATTGAATAAGAATGGTTTGTTCACAGAGGTGGCCATTTGCCTTACCGCTGGGCATTTCTTGGCTCCTGGCTTAGATTTCAACTGGAGTTACCTCCGGCTCGGGATTGCGGTGGTCGTTGCTGGTTATTTCCCCCCTGTCCAGGATTCCCTTTTGGCTTGTTTTTTGATTTTTTATTCACCATGTTAGGAGGGTAGTTCTCTTGGTTATACTGGTGTGGTTGGTTTTGGGACGGCTGCACAAAGTTCACCTGTGTGTTGGTTTGCATAGGTGGATCGTGTGCTAGGGACTGAGCATAACGTTGTCCTTGGTTTTCACCTAGCTGTTGGAGGGAGCTCTTCCATGAGTGTTTCTTTCTGTGTACTAGGTCCCCTCACCAGAGGGTAAGGTCCTCCTTAGTTATACGCTTGCGCCCTATTAGTCAAATTTTGTTAAGGCATATGATGACTTTGAAAATTGGGTTGAGGCAGGTTCTGGGTAGAAATGTATGTGTAACTGGGGTCTTGACTATTGTTGCCTAGGTAACTTTGGGTCATGGACCCAATTAGCCCATCTGCAGAGTTGGACGCACCCGGCAATTCTTGATAAGTTTGCAGGCGTGGGGCGTTAGGAAGGATGTTGTAAATGTATATTGACTACTTATAAATCAGTTCAAGCTTCTGGGCTTTACTAATTGCATCCTCTTCAGATGTGGGGTTTTGTTGCACCAGATCCTTTGAAATCTCTATCGTAAGAGTTTTCAAGAAAAATATAAGAGGACCCGATCGTCGAGTTTAGCTTTACATAAACTGCGACGCCACCTCCATGCATGGAGATGGTCCGAGATATGGATGGCAGGGGTTTGTCTAAAATGAGTTAGTAATTCCATTACGGAATCATGGTGAATGGGTAACTGAAAATATGTTAGGAACGTGGTGGTAAGGGCACGAAAGGTTCCATGTCAAGCAGGAGGTTTCTCTATGTACCACTTTGTGGCTACTCCTGTAAGAGTGCGTTGAAATAACCTCAATCAAATAGTGTCGTCAATGAAAAGTCATTACATGATTACCTAGGTCTTTCGCTTGCTTACCTTCAAATTTTGGTATATCCAAAGGGAGCTTCATGGGCATGGGAGGCCATGTAGGATTATGTGCGATGGGGTCATTCGTTAGCTTGGTTAAATCAGGTAGATTCAATGAAGCTAAGAAAGGTGACTAGGAGGTTGACGCCATTGCAATGTGTGAATACACAAAGTCTGCAACGTACCCTACTGTGTATTAGAACGAGGGTTAGTCTGCGACGTACCCTACTGTGTATTCAGTTGGCTTCCCAAATGGGATGCACTCCTCTGCCCCCTAGGGGTCGAGGGAGGAGTGGTGTGTGGTGTGGTGCTGGGATAGCAACTAGGGTTCCCAACTATGGCTGATCCAATGAAGGATGAACCAATGACAGTGGCAGTGTTCTGTATTTGACGCATAAATGGCGAAAGACCTGGAACCCCTCCCAGTAATGGGGGGAGGTCCAAAAGACGCCTGGATCGACGAGGTTCTGTTGGGACCATTCGAGTGTCGACCAGGTTAGGTTTTGGAAGACTTTGGGAGGATAGATTCTATGATCAAAGAAAAATTATGGCCACATACATAAAACAAAGAGAAAATAAAATAAATTTTCCCTTTAAATTAATTTATGTCACCAATCAAGAAAAAAAGTGGTTTTTGTTTTTTTTGCGTATGATACTCAAAATCCTAGAAGACCTATTGCGTCCTCACACACCCAAAAGTAATTAGGCCTTCAGAATATTTCTTGCAAGTGCTGGCACAACGTCCCGTAAGAGATGGCAATGCACCCAGTCAGCCGAATAGAATCCACCAAGGTAAGGGTAGAGGGTCTGGCACTTGCCTGCACCGTCATCTATAGGGAAAAGGATGCCCTAGTTTTTGGCCACTAATATCCACCATCCCACATGAGCGTTTGAGTCTTGGGCTTCTTGGTAGTCAACTAACAATACCGAGTATCAGTTGGGTCAGGTAGCCCCAACTGATACTGCACGCACTACGCCTAACCCTAACCCCCTCTGAAACGGGTCTCTACCGTGCTCGGGTTTTCTTTTCCGTGAGCTGATAGGTGCATTTGAAGCTCCCCAAATACACAGCTTCTATGTTTCAGTATGAAGTATGATCAAGGCAGCTTATTGGATGCCTACCCCCTTGATCCTAACTTAAGCTATAAATTCTTTGGTGGCCCCTATGGGGATAATTTAGTGAGTTTGGTTAAGTTAGTTTTAGGTATCTTTGCTTCGCTTAGTGGGTGAGTGTGTGTGAGCATAAGGTGGACAAGCAAATATTTTGAACATGTGGATATCATTGATCCTTTAAAAAATCCCCTATTTAAAATATGTTATATTGTTCCTGGCTCAAATGGAAAGCAAGTGCGGATAATGGGCCCCTTTCAAATTTTCCTAGTTATTCTATGTGACTAACTATAGGGAGATGGCGAATTGTGAATATATATCATTCATATGCTTACCTAGGATCACCGAAGGGTGAAAAGGTATCAAATATTACTTTCTCTTCTATAAACAATTCAATCCTCGTCCCGCAATTCCTAGTGCAAAAATTGAACTAAACTAAAAACTTTTACACTAGAAAAAAGAAAACTAGCTATGCATGTGTGGTCTTGGGCCACTTACTTGGACTAGTTATCTAGGTGTGAATACCAAAATTTTCAAAACATAAATTTTTTGGAACGCAAATTAATTTACCCCCTACTTAAACTATGTGAATATTTTGCAAAAATCAACTTGAAGCAAAACTGACTCTAAGCCTACAGAAAGCAACTAAAAGTGAGTTCTAACAAGCTGTGGGGTACCACACCCAGTGCTAGAAGATGCATTAGGGGTTTCCAAGCACCTTACAACCAGAAAAAGACAGAATCTTGGGATAAATTTCTCATTCTGTGAATTGCACGCAAAATGCTGAGACAGGTGCACTTTCTGCGCGCGGGTCAGCACTGAACGCATGCCCTGCGCGTCTATGAGGAACAAACGCGTGCAATTCCTACAAGTATAAAATTAGGAGATGCTCTTATTCATTTTGTCACTTAGGATGAATCTAGGGACTGCAAGATATATCAGAGGACTATCAACTCCACTCTCCAGCATAGAAAACGGTCTCCTACAAAAGAAGGCACAACCACATAAACTTGGTAAAACGTTAGTGGAGTCGCTAATCCTGTTGTGGTGTGTTTGGTGCACACATGTACGAAATCACACCAGTCGAAGATCACATCAAGCATCAATAAGAATTTTCAACCAAAGATGAACCCAATTTGCATAAACAATTGAAACAACAAAGTACCCAACATCGCAGCGAGAGAAGTTTTGATGTAGGAGACTGGGTATTTTTATGGCTACAACCATACAAACAAATGTCTCTCAAGCAAGCTAAGAAGGATAATAAATTATCGCCAAAGTACTATGGTCCTTACAAGGTGTTGCAAAATATTGGTACTATGGCATACAAATTGGAGCTTCCTGCTTCTTCACGAGTGCATCCAGCTTTCCATGTTTCATGCTTAAAGAAGGTTATAGGTGAAAATCTTCCAGTTCAAACAATATTTCCAGAACTTGATGAGGAAGGAAAAATCATATTGGAACCTGAAGCGGTCACGGAAACAAGAACTCGACAACTACGGAATCGATCAATTTCAGAGTATCTCATCAAGTGGAAGAACTTACCCACCGAAGATTCTACATGGGAGGATGAGAATTTTATACAGAAGCACCCAGAGCTACTCAAGTGTTGAGGACAACACTTTTTTGAAGGAGAGGGGCATGTTAGGTCCCTATATTACTAGTATAGTCCCTTATTGTTGTTAGTGTAACTCCCTTATTGTTATTATTGTACCCTTGTAACCCCCATATTGTTATTATTGTGCCCTTAAATTATTATTGTTAGGTCGGCTAGGATTACATTGTGGCCCCACTAGGATTACATTATGGCCCCATGGACTCCTATATATAGAAAGGAGGTTTTATAATTTGAATCATCCAAGAATTTTTCATCTGGCAATGTATTTGGAGGTTGCCCTGAAGTGGCTTATTTCAAAATATCTTTTCTAGTTTTTTGAGTTATTTCAGCAGAACACTGGTCACACACTCATTGTATTGTTGGGAAATATGGCCAAACATAATAATGTGATCACCCATTCTTCATCTCATGGTGGTTTTTATATAGGAGATTTCAATTCTAATGTCTCCTCAAAGTACTGTGGATGGTAATCTCAAGGAGGGGTATGATTCCATTGTGTGCTCACATAGTGTCTAAGGAGGCATTGGTGGTTGTCCTTAGGCGGCTTCAAGTAAGGAGTAAATTGTACTTTTCTTTGTGTGGTCCTGGATAGCGACATTTTTCCACTTTCAGGAATGCGCGCTTATCAGGAAAAAAGGCGTGGAGAAGGTGCTCTTCTCGAAGGATAATGTGCGCAAATAGCATTTTATGACTAGTTCAAATTTGATTTTCTCAAAACCTTAGAGATTTTAAATACTTTCTAGATTCCATGATGTCTTCCCGCCCTATAAATCCTTTGGCTTGACATTAATTAATGTCATCTTCTGATGTACGATTTTCTAGTGTTAACACCCATAATGACCTAATTATGGACTAGTTCAATAGAGTGAACTTGTACGGCGTGTGTTGGAGTGTGTTTGGTGCACGTATGTACGAAATCACACCAACTTAAGGGGTGTGGTCTACCCACTTAAGTTATTGGTAATAGGCAGATAAAGAAGTGGATTCAAGCAAGTTAGTGGAACAAGATAGAATCATAAGCATACTAGATAGAGAAATAGCATGCATATATAAACTAAAAACTAAACTAAAAGCTAAAACAAATAAACACGAGCTCTGAAAAGAGTCAAATGGCAAAAATAATACGAACAATGGTTCTAGGCCGCTCTTATTAAGCGTTGGTAGTAATAAGAGTGAAACTTTACCCTCTTGCCAAAGGGCCCCTAGAACATGGGTTCTAAGTCCCGATGCAAGGATGTTTTTATCCCAAGCTTGCCTCGATGCAGTCTCCCTCTCTCTCTACTGTGTTGGACTGAACTTGTTGGATGGCCAACAATTGAGTCCCCTCTATCTTCAGCTCCAGCTCACACACTCCTGGTATTTCTTGGGAGATTATGGCCAGCATGACAATGTGTTCACAAATTATTCATCTCATGGTGGCCTTATATAGGAGATTTCAAATCCTCCCTTCCCTCTCTTAGTACATTGTGGATGGTGACCCAAGAGAGGGGTATGATTCCTTTGTGTGCTCCAAATATTCCATTGTGTGCTCACTTGGTGTCTAAGGAGGCATTGGTGGCTGTCTTTAGGCGGCTTCAAGTAAGGAATCATTTGTCCATTGCTTTTTGTGGTCTCGGATAGTGACATTTCGCCACTCCCAGGATTGCACGCATTCCGGGAAAAAAGGCGCACAAAAGGCACTCTTCACAAAGGATTATGCGTGCAAAGAGCATTTAGGACTTGTTAAAATTTGATTTTCCTCAGACCTTAGAGATTTTTAAATACTTTCCAGATTCTGTAATGTCTTCCAGCCCTGTAAACCCTTTTGCTAGACATTAAATAATGTTGTCTTCTGCTGTACTATTTTCCAGTGTTAACAGTTTCCCCCTAATGTGCGAGGTCTAGGAAGAACTGTATATCCAAAATACATTATATTTTCCTTTCTGTATCATGCATAGAGAGAGAGAGAGACCTACATGAAGCTTGGAATTGAAAACACCCTGCACCAGTTCCAAGAATGACCATGTCCTAAGGAACCCCTGTGAGCAAATATAATACAATATATCTACAAATTTTCTACGAGTCGGGCATGTCCCATGCTCGTGATGCTATGGCTAGTTAAACAAATATATTTTGATAGATATATGTTCTGTCTAATCATTGATGTGGTAGTGATTTGGCGGTTGCTGATGACAACTGCTGACACCCTCAGGGGCATTTTTTCTTTGAAAATAGGTGGAATATGGTACCCATATGTGTAAACTCGGTATGGCATATAGCTGCACATTGTACGCATAGGTGTTGGCTGGGACTTCCCGTGTAAGCATTGCTGAAAGAGATGCTTATAGACGCACAGGTCTTCAACGCTTTTGATCAAAGTGCAATGGTTGTAAGGTACAATACCATCTTTACATGAAGGCTTTTGTTGTAGTCGAATGTTAGGAGGATCGATGACATCTATGGGAAATGATGTCTCCCATAGTTCCACCCAAGGATGCCCCTTGTATGGAGAGGGGTAATCCAAGGTACCACTTCCTTTTTGGATAATAGGTGTTGAAGTCGACAAAAAGGAAGCCTAAACTGGCCGAGGGGTTGCCGACATGGGGGGTCGGGGACCTAGATGTGATGAGTTTAACATAAGCATTTTGGCAAGCGGTGACTGAAAAATGATGATGGGGATTCAGCGGCCTAAGGTCGGAGTATACTAAGCAGCTTAGCGGCAGTCAGTTATTTTTTATGGGGAAATCCCTGGAGTCGGTAGGACTTCTAGGGTGGGTATAAACTGGTCTATGAATGTCATGGTGGCTTGTGCATGAGGGGTGTAATATTCCTACCAAGGGTGTTCAGTGACTGCTGCCATGGGAGAAAAAGATGAATGGGAGGGTGAAGGACGTAGTGCACCATTCGAGGTCTTTGTACACTTACCAAAATAATAAAATAATGGGGTTTGTTTTATACAAAACACAAAGACAGGTACCCCAAAACATGAAAGTGTTCATTCACTGATATTGTGAGGAAGGTGTTTTGCTGAAAGTGGGGGTCCCATTGGTTGGTCTCATGTGTGGGGTTGATGAAGCGGATGAAGAAGTATCATTGATGGGATTATGCTGGTGGAGGTATGGTGGGCCAAATGCAGGCACTGTGGTGTGCTTTTGATCTGCTTGTACAACCTAGTCATCCGGGAAGGGGGTTTTAGCTTGTATGGTAAAACTTGACCTTATGCATGTGGATGGATGGGCATGAGGTGCTTCTGGAATGAAGTTGCATATTATGGTGTCACTTTTGTGTGGTGATATATAGTCTACTAGCAGATTGTCAACCATGGAGGAGGCTCTAACAACCAATAAGGATTTTATCATGGGCGGGGGTGAGGTGATGATAAAAGCGGTCGAATATACTTTATTTCGATGGAGAAATGATTTCGGGATATCTCTGAGGATATTTAGGGACTCTATCATCTTTGGGGTAGAATGATACCTTCTCTGGAACTTTCAGTGGATGGAGTTGTGAATGGTTTGCGAGCTTTTCCTGCAAAAACAACTACCTCAAGTGAAAGATTCTTCTTTATGAATATTATTGAAAGTCATGAGCTTTAAAAAAGAAGATGAGAGAATGCATACCTGCTGGCACTGAAAAATTATTTTTTCAGGAGTGCGAATGTGTGGCATCGCCTCTGTTCATCAGGGAGTGTTGATCATGGTGCATCTTATGGTTCATAGAACGGGCATTTTGATCTCTTGTTATGGTTCTCCAAATTTTTTGAAAAGGGCGATATATAGGTGAATATGGCCCTAATTCAATTCATTTGTACACCGCTGGGTTTTTTTGAGAGTGTAATATTCCCAATTAGCCCAAGCTAATGGGAATATACAATTTTGTCTCATTTTATTTTTGCATGAATAAAATTGTAAAGGAGGATCAATAAAATTCCTAAAATAGCAAAATAAATCAATGCCCCATGTGAACAAGGCTAAATATGGGCTGCCTTAATAAAACACCCTTATGTGTGAAAGGGACTGATACATTTGATAAGGTCAATAGGACCAAATCAACAGCGTTGTCTAGATGCAATGAACCTCCTAGATGCACAACACAATTTTACTTAGAGGCTACACATGTGAATAGAGCTAAATCATTGAGATGGTTTAGGGTTTGGAAATATTTCCATCTTATACAAGGAAGAGGAGGGACATCAAGAGAAGGGTTGTTGGAATGTATAATATTCTGAATATATTATGCGATTTTGGCATATATCATTCTCTTAGCTATTATCGAGAGAATAGTAGATTTGTTTTAGCAGGTGTTCTAGGTCAAACCCACCTCTTCATTGAAGCCAGCTCTTGGATGAGTCTTGTACATCTTATCCACTATCGGGCATGTGGCCAAGCTCTATCTTCCAACTAAAACCTGATTAGTGAGTTTGGTTGTCCTTATAGGGTTTGGTTGTCCTTGTAAGCTGCAACAAGTGGAGGCTAAATCTACTCAGATCTAGACCATTCTAGTGCCTATTTTCAGTGGGAAAGTCTTCTATCCCGTTGGCAAGAGAGTATTAGTTGATTGGAGCTTCAGATCTACATCTTGGCATCAGGCCAAACTGTTCATCAAGTCTACAGTGCAGTTTATCTTCCAAGATTTCGTTATCTGCAAGAGGAAAGTTGCAGGGTGTTTTTGGCAACGATTGAGGAGTGATCTCTAGTGTTGGGCATCTGCCTTTCACTGTGGTTATCCATGGATTTCTGTACTATTCCATGTCATATTCAGATCTGATATGAATACTTCTATATATGCTTCAAAAATTCTGAATAGATCTGCATATCTGCTGCATAGAATCTCAGATCTAATCCATGTGCTTCATTTATTGCTGAAAACGCCAAGGGGTATATAAAGTAGAGACATTATAGTGTATGGATATGTCATAGATCTGACTGTTTATGCATTATCTTGTCCTAGATCTAAGTTGTAATCTACAGATATTGTATGCTCAATAAAATAACATTGTCAAGCCTTTGCAGTGATTATATGTGTTGCAACACCTCTTTTGGAGGGATTTCTTCCATTCTTGTCTTCTACTTCCTGTTATACATTGTATGGGCCTCATTATAGATCTGATTTACTGTTGTGTACATGAATTTTGAGCCTTCTTATTTTCCTTCTATTTTTGTTCATTTAAACTACGTTATTTTCCTCCAGTATTGTTGCATATTGCTGCAACCCCATTCTTGGGTGTTTCCCAGCTATACTAGGTGTGGGAGGTCTATTTACCTCACCTAGTTTGATTTGTTTTGCTCTCCTCTTGGATTTAGATGATATATCTCCAGAATTAAGGGATCCATGAGCTGCATTTACATTTCATTGCACATACTTCTGAAAAATGCATTATTCTAGCATGCATTGTTGACAGTCCCAATTTGGGGATATTACAAAGAGGTCAGGGGCTTCTGTGTAGCAATTCTTGCCGTTGTGGTCAGCCTGAGCACCAGGGATTCGTGATATCATGCCCAGGTAACAT
The DNA here is from genome assembly GCA_034641835.2 of Pinus albicaulis. Lineage (NCBI taxonomy): Eukaryota > Viridiplantae > Streptophyta > Pinopsida > Pinales > Pinaceae > Pinus > Pinus albicaulis. Next base: position 260,669,035 of record CM076573.1, read on the forward strand.
CCATGACATTATTCACTTTAATTTTCTCAGTTTTATGGTGTTGGGGTTCGTACAGACTGTGTTTGTACGGATTCTGGGTGTTTTTATTTCCCTAGACTGTGCAGGCGATTGGGGCAAAGGCGCACTCTCTTTGTGCGCATTTTCATGGGATAAGCGCGCTAACACGCTCAATTACCATTTTTTGGCATGAATTAAGTGCACCTATGCAAAATACAGGTGAGCGCTAAGCACGCCTGTCTGAGGGACAGGCACACAAAGTTGAGGCGAAAAAATATCTTGGTTTTTTGCCTATTTTTTGTTTTTTATGTACTGATGGGTACCTGTTTTGATGAAAAGTTATAGTGGAGGGAGAGAGATTTCCCCGAGCTTCGAACTGTGTTGGTTGTTGATGCTGGGGCGCATCGTCAACTGGCGCTATGGGGGTTCCTGAAATTTTCGAAGAACGAGCTTCTTCGATCGCAAGACCAACTACTACGGTACTTGGTCTGACATTTGCGTAGGAGGCGCAACATGTTCGTGTTGCAGGGGACGAACCTAGTCATCCATCCTAAGGCGGATGTGTACTTTTTGACTGGTTTATTACCTCAGGGTGGGGCACTGAGATATCCACTCCCTTCCGGGAGAGTGGACTTGGAGAGATTTTGGAGACGTCACTGTGGCGAGGCGCCTCTTACAGAGGGATGCATCATCATGGCATTGGTGACAGATTTGGCAGAGCGATGTGCTCTGGCAGTGATTGTGCAACTGGCAGGGTTGTTTTCTCCACATCGAGCATCTGGCCCGCAGGTTGGAGTACTATGTTGATTAAGGTCTGGGCATTTTTATGAATTTGCGTGTTTCTGATTTGACGGGGTGGTTACGCAACTCAAAAAGGTCCATAATGGATCTAAGTCATTTGCATATGCCAGTATCTTATGCAGCATTATGTACAATAGGGTAGTGTTGCTGAGGCCAGTAGTGGCGGTGCCTCCTAGAGGGCCACGAGAGCATCGTATGAGGAGGTGGGCTCTATTTATGTCGTGAGGCAGTGGTGGCATGGTGGGGCATTATTGGAACGCCACGATAGAGGCCTGGTTCGAGGCCAACCCGCAGATGTTCTTGACATTCCCATATGCGGGGATGGACTTCCGAGGGAAATACAGACATGGGTCTCCATTCTGGTTATGTTTGGGGGCCTACAGGTATGTTGTGCATGTTTTCTGCATTTATTTGAGTATATATGTACTTATGTGTTTTTCTAGAGACACTGACATCATTTTGGTTACTCTTATAGATATTGGCGAGGTGGGTCGCCCCGTGGCTTAGCTGGATGGTCACGATCCTCTACGGCGACCTAGGGGTGGTCAGAGAGGAGGTGATGCTATGGGACCTAGTGGTGGTGCTAGTCCTTCAGGAGAGGGTAGCAGTTCGGCTACTGCGGATGTTGCGGCTGAGCGGGATCGTGTTGATGCAGCAGTAGCACGTGCAAATACGACAGAGGCTCATATTGAGGATTTGATTGGGTGTCAGATCTTGAGCATGCCTGGGGTCGAGTGGACCACTTAACCTATGGGGTGCATGCTCGAGGATTTATGGATGAGCTCGAGGAAGTCTGGTTGGATATTGTGATGGCCCGTGAGAGGGAGTATCGGCCCGTTCTACGTCGGGTGGCAATCTCGGTTACCTTGTGGTGGAGTGAGTAGCACGGGGCTTGATTGTGGGTCCGAAGGTGACCCTCATAAGGGGGAACCACCCTAGAGTATGTTGTACACAGGGAAATCACCCATTATGAGGATGCTTCCCTTATTTTTTACGACTCTTGTATGTTTGGGCTGGTAGTTGGGCCAGCGACACTATTTTTTGTACTCAGACATATACATTGTGACATATATATATATATATATATATATATATATATATATATGAGAGATATTTTTTGTGGTTCTACGTGTTGTGTCACCTGTTTTGGTTTATATATGATGTTATGTTGATGGATATCTATATTTTTGGTTTTTTATGTATGATGGTTTATTCGAGATGCATTTCAGTCTAGGATATTGTTGGCTATGTGATGAGCTGTTTGGTTTTGACTCCTTGGTACATGTGTAAATGTGATATAGTCAAATTGTCTGCTTAATCTTTTTGCACGCAAATATTTTCTAAACAGATGTGTATCTCTTGTCTCAAATGTTTGGTTTAACTGCGACACTACTAACTGGGAATCGAGGTAGATATGAATATGGTGTACACCTTAATGAAGGGCATCGCACATAAGTCCGATGACGACGTCATATTCTGCTTGATAGTTTGTCGATGAACTGATGCACACACCGTTTGAGCAGAGTGGTGATCGATCAAGGTGGTAAATGACCTAGGAGGCTACGGCTATACTTTGAGACCATTTTGATACTCCATCAGCAAATCTGAAATAAGGTTTAGGTTGGTGATCCATGGTGGCACTTTGAGCGCTTTTTTAAAATAAGTCTTTTGGTCAAAAAATTTCAATGGTTAGGGTTGTTTAAGTTCACTCTAGGGAAGGGTCATTTTGGCCCTTATGGGTAGAACTTCTTGAGGTAAAGGCCGTTTACGGGGTTGATGAGGCATGTCCCCTTTGGTTCCGTCAAGATGTATGCCCCCTGTCGGAGGCAATGTTTGATGATGTATGGTCCTTTCCACAAGGTTTCGAACTTTCCTGGCCCTAGGGCTTATTTTGTGACATCATAGCAGAGGACTAGTTCTCCCTCGGTGAATGAGAGAGGGTTGATGTGGCGATCGAATAATTCTTTTACCCTTTTCTTATGGGCCTCGTTGTGTTATAGCGACTATTGTCGACTTTCGTCGACAAACTCTAGTTGCACTAGGCATTGTTCTAGAGGTTGGGTATCATCAAGGAGTTCGATGGCGGCATGTAAATGGGGGCTCTTGCGGAAATCAATGCAAAAGCGCAAGGTACCTTGACCTTTTGCGACAGGGATGGGGTGGAAATCCTAGGACGTGGGGGTGGTTGTAATCCTATTTCCAATCTATGATGATACAAATCGCATATGGTGGATCGTGTCATCAATGCTCAATGGGGGAAGAATCTTCGTAATGGGATTATGCATGAGCGCAAGATTGGGTTCCCCGCTAGGATGGTCCATCTCCTGTAGGTGGAAATTGTGCCTACCGCAGAGGTCCCTGAATGTTTCCATTAGCAGGCATACCTCTGGTGTGTGATTTTGGCTAGTGCAGATAGTGCATGGTATCATTGTTCCAATGAAGTAGATTGTGTGAGATTCTACACTACTCGTTGTTCCTGATGTGGATGCTCAGAAAGGGTCTGTCGTAAAAGAGGTTGTCTTCTGTTTCCATTTCTTTATTGTCGGCGTGGGTGCCTCTACCTCTTTGGGGGAGTGTAGACTCAACTCTTCTCTTGCCGCTCTTAGCTTGGGGAGGTGTACACATTTAATCGTATGGTAAAAGTGTGAACAAATCCAACAATAGGTACGCGTGATTTTCTCTTGGTTAGAGAGAAGTTTCTCGGGGAGAGAACAGACTATACAAAAACTGTTTGCAAGGTGCTTCAGTTCTCTGCACTGGTTGACCCAGTGATCGTTCAGGTCGCATAGTCCGCATGTTATCGTAGGCTTGGCCGGGGTCATGCTTGGTTGGTGTGTTGTCTTAGCTTTCCTGTTATGCCACTGTGGGGGTGGGGATGTTGACCTAACGATGTACTTTTTATGCCATTCTCGAAGGTCGTCCTTTCTCTTCTCTATATTATGAATCCTGTCGATGGTGGGACAAAGTTGCGAGGCATAAGTCCAATGCCGCTCATAATGATTGCCTTGACATATTAGGTAGAATATCCTTGATATGGGGGTTTCGTCGTACTCAGTTTAAGGTCTGGCCGGGAACCATAGTCCTATTGCTGCTAAATCAAGACAAGTGGCAAACGCATGATTGGGCATTTTTCATAACATGCATGCTACTCTTCTCTGTAGAGAGCGGGTATAAGGAGTTCAACCTCGCAACCCCGACGACCCCCCATGGCAGAAGGAAAGAAAGACGAGGGAGCAGGAGATCCTGTCAAAATCTTGCTCGAGGATGCCCTCGAGAAACAGAGGAACGCGATGATGGACAAATTTTTTTTTCAGATCCTTCAATGGCTGCCCAGCGGTGGCACATCTACATCCAGCACGGCTGCCAACACCAAGTTTAGCAAAATTCCCCCCCCCCCCTCCCCCATGGAGGAACTTAACGCAATGGAGACCATTGCTTCCTAAGGAGGGAGGAATGATCCAGGTGGATATCGGTGGCCTCCCACCTATTCCATTTGGACCCGCAGCATCAATTCTTTCAGTTTTTCAGCTTCAACACAGCTTACTATTTATAGCAGGTTTTCGGGTCCTGCACACCCGGAACCGTTTTGGGGCATTAATAATCCAGGTGGATATTGGTGGCCACCCATCAAGTCCATTTGAACCCCCACCATCAGTTATTTCAGTTTGTAAGTTTCGGCACAGCTTACTATTTTTGGCAGTTTTTCGGGTCACGAACTTAGGACGTTTTGAGACCTAAACGGCGTTTTTTGGGTATGAAAGCGCCGGCGAATTTGCTAATCAAATTCGTCCGGACGTTTATAGTCTCAGTTAGATATTTATAACGAGCTATTGTGCGTCAAACGGATATAGTATGCCAAAGTTACGTCCCTGGGAAGTTGAAACACCAATTTACCCAAACGGGGCCCATAGTTTTGGCGCTTCATCTCCTAGGGTTAGGTTTTGGGGATGTTTAGGGTTCTCCATTGTTTCTCAATAATAAATAGGCCCTCGCGCCTCATTGTAACACAGTTCAGGGGGCTGGAAGCCGATACATCTCTTCTCAGAGATAAGCGCTACTAGTGCCGTAGCTCGCCACATCTCCATTATGTCTGCATTGTAACACAGTTCAGGGGCTGGTAGTCGCCACATCTCTTCTCAGGGATACGCTGCCAGTACCCTAGCTCATCTATTTCTATTATGTCTGTAATAGGCCTGCGAGCCTCAATGTAACACAGTTCAGAGGCCTGCGTACGCTACATCTCTTCTCAGAGATACGCTACCAGCGCCCTAGCTTATTTCCATTATGTTTGTAAGCTTATTGCAGTCATTCATTCATTAATAAAATGAAGCATTATTTCCGCTGCATCTCTGTATCTATGGTTATATCTGTATTCTGTTGTGTTCCTGCATAAAATCCGGATCATTGGTATCGTGAGAGAACATCCAAGGATGTATCTACATAGGGTATAATTACATCAGTGTTTGTTAGGGGTCACTTCTCACTATGCGTCAATTGGTCTATAGTAATGATGCGGTCCTCGTGGGGGAACATCATGATGCGAAAAACAGAGGATGCTATGGCAGACATGGCGTACATATAACTCCGCCCAAGGAGTATATTGTAGTCCAGGTGAGTGTCCAAGACTCCAATGTCTATGTGGACCGTCTTTCCAGCTAAATAGACCAGGACGTTTTGGTAGAGGCGGACGGGGGTTTATGTATGACCGTCGTATGCTCGAAGCGTGATGACTGAGGGTTTTAGTTTAGGAGAACCTAACTTCTGCCAAAAATTTTTGGACATGATGCACGTGGATGCACCCTTATCTATGACACATCAATGAATAGTGATATTCTAGACCGACACTGGTATCTGGAAGATGACCATGGAAGGAAGCCTAGGGGTGGCTTTGTCTAAGTCAAAATCCATTAGGCATGTACCGGCAGGGTCAATAGCGCCTAACGCGGAAAGTGTGGCTTTCCGTTGTTTTGGGCATGACAGAAATACTTCAGAAGTTGACATAGTAGCGGGATATTGTGCTAAATCGTCCACGATACTATAATTATGGGCCGATTTGGAGTAGTTTCATGCTCGCCTATTGGGTCCCTTTGCCATTTTTGGCAATGGTTCTATAGGCATCTTTGAAATGGTCAAAGGTGCAGTCGATGCACTGGTACTTGCCCCTGATGTATTGGTGTCTAGTGGGGTGTCGTAATTGCGATTCCATGTTTGGAAAAACATCTCTTCACCAGTCACGTAGATTTCATGGTTGCTTTTCCCAGAGTCATCTGTATTTTTCTACTGAGTGCTTACCGTCCCTTGATAGGGGAAAGGTTCTTGTTTCTCAGCTGGTTGCTGGGAAGATCCTCCTTATCCTCAGTTACTCTATAGCTTCTTCAACTCAGGGATATCAGGACAGTGGTGAGTATAGTGACCATACTCACCACATATCGAACAAGAATCGTTTGTTCGAAGAGGTGGAATTTTGCTCTATCGTTAGGCATTTCTCTGCTCCTGGTTCTAATTCCGGTTGGAGTTTCCTCTAGCCTGGGATCGCAGTGGGCACTGCTGGTTGTTTCCCCCCTGTCTAGGGTTCCCTTTTGGCTTGTTTTTGGATTTTTGCTTCACCACGTTAGGAGGGTAGTTCTCCTGGTTATATCGGTGTGGTTGGTTTTGGGACGGCTACACAAATTTCACCTGTGCATTGGTCTACATAGGTGGGTCATGTGCTGGGGACTCAGCATAACGCAGTCTCTGGTTTGCACCTAGCTTTTGGAGGGGATCTCTTTCGTCAGTGTTTCTCTCTACGTACTAGGTCCCCTGAGCCAGAGGATAAGGTCCTCCTTGGTGATACGCTAGCGCCCTATTGGTCAAATTTTTTTGAGGCATATGATGACTTTGAAAATTGGGTTGAGGTACGTTCTAGGTAGAACTGTATGTGTAACTGGGGTTTTGAATGTTGTTGCCTAGGTAATCTTGGGTCAGTGACCCAATTATTCCATCTGCAGAGTTTGACGTGCCTGGAAATTCTTGATAATTTTATCCGCATAGGACGTGAGGCAGGATGTTGTAAATGTATCCTGACTGCGTATAAATCAGCTCAAGTTGTTGGGCTTTGTTGATAGCATCCTCTTCGGATGTGGGTCTCTGTTGCGCCACATCCTTTGAAATCTCTGTCATAAGAGTTTTCAAGAAAAAATCTAAGAGAACCCGATCGTCGAGTTTAGCTTTACATAAACTGCGACGCTGCCTCCATTCATGGAGATGGTCTGAGATATGGACGGCAGGGATCTATCTAAAATGTGTCAGTAATTCCATTCTGGAACCATGGTGAATGTGTAACTAAAAATATGTTAGTAACGTGGTGGCGAGGGCACCAAAGGTTCCATGTGAATCTGAGGGCTGCTCCACGTACCACTTCGTGGCTACTCCTGTCAGAGTGCATTGAAATAGTCTCAATCGAATAGTGCCGTCAATGATAATGTTCGATGAACACCACAGGTGGAAGGTCATGGCATGATTACCTGGGTCTTTCGCTTGCTTTCCTTTGAACTTTGGAATATCTGAAGGGAGCTTCGTGGGCATGGGAGGCCATGTAGTATTGTCTATGATGGGGTCATTCATCATATTGGTTAAACTGGGTAGATTCAATGAAGCTAAGAAAGGTGACTGGTAGGTTGACGTCATTTCACTGTGCGAAAACACAAAGTTCTGGTAAGGAAGAGGGTTAGTCTGCGATGTACCCTGCTGTGTATTCGGTTGGCTTTCCGAATGGGACGCACTCATGTGCTCTCTAGGGGTCGTGGGAGGAGTGTGTGTGGTGTGGCATTGGGAGACCGACCAGGTTTCCCAACTACAGATGCCTCAATAAAGGATGAACCAATAATGGTGGCAGTGTTTCGTCTTTGATGCCTAAATGGAGAAAGACCTGGAACCCCTCCCGGTAATGGGGGGAGGTCCAAAAGATGCCTAGATCGACGAGGTCCCATTGGGTCCGTTCTGGTGTTGACTAGGTGTGGTTTTGGAAAAATTTTGAGAGGATAGATTCTATGATCAAAGAAAAATTATGGTCACATACATAAAACAAAGTGAAAATAAAATAAATTTTCCCTTTAAATTAATCTATGTGATCAAGCAATCAAAAAAGTGGTTTTTGTTTGTTTGCGTATGATACTCAAAAACCTAGAAGACCTATTCGTCCTCACACACTCAAATGTAACTGGGCCTTGAGAATATTTCTTTTGAGTGTTGGCACAACGTCCCGTAAGAGCTGGCGATGCCCCCAGTCAGCCGAAGAAAATCCACCAAGGTAAGGGTAGAGGGTCTAGCGCTTTCATGCACCGTCACCTATAGGGAAAGGATGCCCTAGTTTTTGGCCACTAAGAACCACCATCCCACATGAGCGTTTGAGTCTGGGCTTCTTAGTAAGTCAGCTAATAGTACCGAGTATCAGTCGGGTCAGGTAGCCCCAACTGATACCGCACGCACTACGCCTAAGCCTAACCCCCTCTGAAACGGGTCTCTACCGCGCTCGGGTTTTCTTTGCCATGGGCTGATAAGTGGATTTGAAGCTCCCTAAATAGACAACTTCTATGTTTCAAGATGAAGTATGATCAAGGCGGCTTACTGGATGCCTACCCCCTTGAACCTAACTTAAGCTATAAATTCTTTTGTGGCCCCTATGGGGAGAATTTAGTGAGTTTGGTTAAGTTAGTTTTAGGTGTCTTTGCTTCACTTAGTGGGTGAGTGTGTGTGATAATAAAATGGACAAGCACATAGTTTGAACGTGTGGATATTCGATGATCCTTTACAAAATCCCCTATTTAAACTATGTTGCATTGTTCCTGGCTCAAAAGAAAAACATGAGTGGATAATGGGCTGCTTTCTATTTTTCCTAGTTAATCTATGTGACTAACCATAGGGAGATGGCGAATTGGGAATAGGGAGCATTCATATGCTTACCTAGGAGCACCAGAGGGTGCAAAGGTAGCAGAGATTATTTGCTCTTCTATAAACAATTCAATCCTAGTCCCGAAAATCCTAGTGCAAAAATTGAACTAAACTAATAACTTTTACACTAGAAAAAAGAAACTAGGTACGCATGCCTGGTCTTAGGCCACTTACTTTGGCTAGTTATCTAGGTGTGTAAGTACCAAAATTTGCAAAACATAAAAAAAATTCAGAATGAAAGTTAACATAAACTATGTGTGAATTTTGCAAAAATCAACTTGAAGTAAAACTGACATTAAGCCTACACTAAAAGCAGCTAAGAGTGAGCTTTAGCAAGCTATGGGGTACCACAACTAGTGTTGGTGGGATTATTAGGGGCTGCCAAGCACTTTACAAGCAGGAAAAGACAGAAACATGGGAGAAATTTCTCATTCTGTATTTTGCGCGTAAAAGGTTGAAACAGGCGCGCTCTCTGCGTGCGGGTCAGCTCTGAACGCATGCCCTCGGCGCTTCCGTGGGAAAGAAAAGTGCACAAATTCCTGCACAAGAATTTTTTTTTTAGAGTTGTTCTGCTTCAACCTATCACTTGGGATGAACTAGGTACTGCAAGAGAAATTAGGGGAAATTCAGCTCCACTCCACAGCACAGACAGAGGTCTCTGCAAAAAAGGCACAACCACATAAACTTGGTAATAAACGTTAGTGGAGTCTCCAATCTTGTTGGAGTGTATTTGGTACACGTATGTATGAAATCACACCAACTTAAGGGGTGTGGTCTACCCACTTAAGTTATTGGTAACAGGTAGAAAAAGAAGTGGAGTCAAGCAAGTTAGTGGAACAAGCTAGAATCATAAGCATACTAGATAGAGAAATAGCATGCATATATAAAATAAAAACTAAACTAAAAACTAAAGCAAACAAACACGAGCTCTGAAAAGAGTCAAACAACAACAATAATACGAACAGTGGCTCTAGGCCCCTCTTATTGAGCACGTGTAGTAATAAGAGTGAAACTTTACCCTCTTGCCAAAGGGCCCCTAGAACATGGGTTCTAAGTCCCGATGCAAGGATGTTTTTATCCCAAGCTTGCCTCGATGCAGTCTCCCTCTCTCTCTATTGTGTTGGACTGAACTTGTTGGATGGCCAACAATTGATTCCCCTCTATCTTCAGCTCCAGCTCACACACTCCTGGTATTGCTTGGGAAATTCTGGCCAACATAACAATGTGTTCACATATTCTTCATCTCATGGTGGCCTTATATAGTAGATTTCAAATCCTCCCTTCCCTCTCTTAGTACATTGTGGATGGTGACCTAAGAGAGGGGTATGATTCCTTTGTGTGTTCCAAATATTCCATTGTGTGCTCACTTGGTGTCTAAGGAGGAATTGGTGGCTGTCCTTAGGCAGCTTCAAGTAAGGAATCACTTGTCCTTTGCTTTGTGTGGTCCCGGATAGTGACATTTTGCCACTCCCAGGCTTGCGCGCATATCGGGAAAAAAACGCGCAAAAGGCGCTCTTTACGAAGTATTATGCACGCAAAGAGCATTTAGAATTTGTTCAAATTCGATTTTCCTCAGACCTTAGAGATTTTTAATACTTTCCAGATTTTGTAATGTCTTTCAGCCCTGTAAACCTTTTGCTTGACATTAAATAATGTCGTCTTCTGCTGTACGATTTTCTAGTGTTAACAGCGTGCCATGTGTCAATGTTTCTTCCTTCAACTCTAAAATTGATAAACAGGAAACTACAGCTTGTGTACTTTCAACCAATTTTTACATAATTCCAATCCAATGCTTAGATAGAGATTTATGATGATTTTCCCAAGGTCACCTCTTTTAGTTGAAATTCGAGAGCCTGCAAAAACCCTAACTTCCACGGATCATATCTCTGAAAATGTTGTGAAACAAGATCTAAAATTTTTACACAAAGTTCCTAAGGATTTCGACTTTGTGTGGTAAAAATTTCAGCTTCTAAACCTTTGTAGAAAAATTTTATATTGAAAACTCCACGATGACCTGTTTGGAGTAGCGAAACCCTAGAGTCCAAAGCTCTGATACCAAATGTTATGAAACCAGCTGCAAAAATAGAAGAAAAGAGATCAATGCATTTCTATTAAACTCTCCTCTTCCCCTATTTGTCGAACTCTTATGTTGTCCCCCATTCTGTCAAACTTTGTTGTTGTCCCCCTTTCTGTCAAACTCTCCTCTTCCCCTTTCTGTCGAACTCTGATTTTGTCCCCCTTTCTATCGAACTCTGATTTGGAGCATAAAATATAAGGCTTATATAAAATGGAAATTGCACACTCTTTATTACATGATGGAGTTTTGAGTCAAATAAGGAAATGGGTCGGCATAATGGACATTCGAAGACATATGAATTAAATAAAAGGTTCATGCTTTGTGAAAGGTGTTAGAAATTTACCGGAGAAATAATAAATTTACCGAGAGGAACAAAAAATTATCAAAAAACTAGCAACAAATCATAAACATATACAAAGATTTTTATCCGGGAAAACCCACAAATCTGCGGCAAAATCCAACCAATGAAATTTCATTAAGCATTGGCCAAAATCCTGGCCAATCCAGCCAAGTGAGCCTTCACCACTCACCTCCAGGCCTACATTACAATGAAGTATTCCCAGTCTTTTATAGGCTCCATTACATGCAATACCATGGGCTGAAAACCATGGGTGCACAATACCATGTGCCCCAAAACCACTACTATTTACCCTAGTCAACATTAACTCTATCCTGAGTCAAGTTTACCTAACAATTCCCCCCTTAAACTTGAATTGGGGTTTCTTGACTAAATCCAGCCAAAATTGCTAAGTGAGACAACCCTGCTCACTCTAGCTTTTCCCCCCTCAAATTTTTTTTTTTTTTAACCCAGGTAATTGTTAACTTGACATCCCCCCTATCACCTAGATCTAACTCAGACTTTACCAGCAATTACCCAGGGGTACGCATGCCATACCAGGTCTTACAGCAGTATGCCCATTTACATGTAATAAATTAACTCCATTATAATAATAATATTTTTTTTTGTTTCATTGTTACTGTCTTTGTACATATGAAATCAATGTCCATATAAAAAGAACCCATCTACCGGATTACATGGGTCACCATCCTCTGTAACTGCCAGTCCTCTAGGATTTCTCTTCAGATACATGGTTCATCAATTAATTAATCCATGTGCACATATCCTCTCCCATTTTGACAAAATTTTCTCTCTTAGCGCAACGAAATTCAATGGCTCCGATACCATTTGTTAGAAATTTACTGAGAGGAACAAAAAACCATAAAATAGCTAGCAACAAATCATAAACATAAACAAAGATGTTTATCCGGGAAAACCCTCAAATCTGGGGCAAAACCCAACCAATGAAATTTCATTAAGCATTGCCCAAAATCCTGGCCAATCCAACCAAGTGAGCCTTCACCGCTCACCTCTAGGCCTACATTACAATGAAGTATTCCCCGTCTTTTATAGGCTCCATTAGATGCAATACCATGGACTGAAAACCATGGGTACACAATACCATGTGCCCCAAAACCACTACTATTTACCCTACTCAACATATCCCGAGTCAAGTTTACCTAACAAAAGGAAGGAGGAAGGAGTAAGTAATGTATGTGGGAGTAAGTAATGTATGTGTACGCTTCATGGAAGGAAACACAATAGTCCAACGCAAAAAGGAAACATCGTATATGATGGGCATACAATGGGAAGTTTGAATACCATATCATTTATGCCATGCATATATAAATTATGGAGCACTTCGTTCTATTAGCATACATGTCCACTTGGGTTGCACTCAAAAGGGTCATGGGTACACGTTCATCAAAACACGCCATTAGTAAGTATACCACTCCATATGCACAAGTTTATCATGATGAGAGAACCTCTCTTTATTAATGAAGGAATGTGTCGTAATGTTTGGGGTACGGGAAAATTATTCGTGTTGTTGTTTTCTCCCATCGATTCACTCATTTCAATCACGGAGAATCATGAAACAGAATTTAAGGAAGAACGACGCGAGAGCTTAGAAAATATGAGTAAGTGCCAACCATTTGATGGAAGTATTTCAATGCACCAAACTTGATAAGATTTTATTGGTCTGTGGAACGCCATTAAAGTATGCAGGAGGTCATGTTTTTGTAGGATGTGATGAACCTTTCACTTGACCAAGCCCCTGGCAGAGAATGGCTTGTTAAAATCACATGTGTTTCCCCACTTTTAACGCACCCATTGCGCATGCGACTTGGATAATGGGTCTCTGAGTGTGCAAAGCTACCATAAGGAATTCACGACTTCATGTTTGCATTGGGTAAAGAATACGTTTGTGTTAAGGATGAGATGATGAAGAATAATGTCAACAAACAATTGCATGCGTGCGCCATGCGAGTGAGAGAATACTACGTGCCCACAAAGTGACAAATACTGCCCAATGCACAAAATGCATCTTACATGCTCGAAGGGAAAACATCTGGTTACAACGAAAGCTTGTTGCTCCAAAATAGAAAAGAAAATATGGGTTGTAATAGTAGGTTCATTAATGCATAGATGGAAGATGTTATTGAATGGAAATGGGATCGCCAGCAGTGAAACCGTAGTCCCTCACTATTCATCTATCCCTGCTAATGACGAAACTGTCATTAAGATCTTCTCCATTTCCAACTCCTCTTCCCATGACGATAGCATTAGATTCATGGCCAAGTTTGCATATCAGGAACCCAACCACGCATTCTCAAGTGCTACTATTAGATGAGTCGCGGTTTCAAATAGTCGTTGGCAAGTGTGATCTTTGGCCAAGCGCGACTAGTCGTTGAGTTGCAGCCTCAAGAAGCAATGATGGGTGCGACCAACCCGACCTGGAAACCAATGAAACCTCAACCAGTCGCAGCACTGAAGCACGATATTCCTGAGGAATGCGACCCATGCTATGATGCGACTATGCAACTTTTGACGGGGTCACCATCTCGCAGAAAACCACAATTTAAAAATTCGACAATCATGCGACCTTGCCTTCGTTGTGACCTCGCGACCACTCCTTTTCCGCCATCTGTGGATGCTTGTCCATTATCTCACTTACATTACCAAAAGGAAGTGTGGAAACATATTCTTGAAACATAAGAAAGTGTGAATTTAACAACCTCCCCTACCCTTAAACATGTGCCATGCAAGCGACCCGATATTCACGGTTTGTGCGAACGTATTGGGGGAAGGCAAGTTGCTAGATAAGAAGTAGTGCTTGCATAGAAATGTCATGCTATAGGAGCCACCATGGATAACACATGGAGAAATCATTACATAAATTGGAATGTAAGGCCATGCAGTGCTCCGGAAACATTTTTTATAAAAGGGTTGTGTCAAGATACAAATTAGGGGTAATGCCTTGCATTATATCAATATATGCAGCAATAATGCCAATATTATTCCAATAGTGATGTGGCGATGTACTCAAAGGAAAGGTCAAGATAAGACATCAAAACAACACCATGACAATAATCGAAAATGGTATATTATAAGAGAGCATATGTGTGATAAATGGCATATGGAAGAGGATGATTGTTATGCATGTGCATGCTCGACCAAGGGTGATGAAAAGAGAAACCCAAGAACGTAACAAAGACGTCATAAAGACTAGTGAAGATCAATGTTTTGTCCACAAGAAGGCGTATTCATTGTCCAACTATCATAAGAACGTGATTTTATCATTAATGACAAAATATGAAGATATGGGAAATAACCGAAGAAGCACTTGTCCAATATCTGGTACCTAAATCCCAATTATTGGTGCACATCGTAATCAGAAAACACGTGTGGCTATCACCAAAGGTTTGGGATTCTAAACCAAAGAGGCGTTGCCCAAAAGGTCTTTTTCGTGGATGGTGGAATATCCTTAGGTATTTCGCACCAATTGATAAAGTACCCCTTGGATCAGGCCATAGATCATATACATGATGTACATGCATTTTAACATTGTGGCATAACAACTGACCTCACACGGGTCTAAACTAACATTATTTGTTTCAATGTTTTTCTTTAAATTCATTATTTCTTTAGTATCATTTTTTGTTGATAAATACGTTTGACCGATGTTATTCATCTGCAGATAGAGAGAAGTGATGAGAACGTTGAGCTATATGAAGAATCCAAAGGACTCTCATAGTGTCTGTGTGGCTACCTAGACCTTATGTCAACATCAATGGTGGATCAACGGAAAATGCAAGAATGTGACCTAGGAAAGGGGAGTTATGGCTTTCCGTAGAAGCTACACAACTAGGTTCCCAACGAGATCGTAGTCGAATACGCTCAAGCTCCTAAAGCCTATTGGAAATTTTAGGATCACAGAAGAATAATATGGTCAGATGCAAGAAGTTCAATTGTTCATGCAAGTATTCATGGTTTCACAACAATGTTTTCAATAAGAACCAACCCTAGGGTTTCTTAAAACTTCTCTCTTACCATCACATTCTCTCTTCTGTCAGTGTGTGAATGTGATCATCACAAGGTCAGTTGCTATGGTGAGTTCAATTCAGCATGTACTGAAGAGTAAGCATGAGAGAGCAGTGAGGAGGTTGAAGAGTCGTGAGGGGAGGTCAAGGTTCACTTCATCTCTATAAATGGGCCCTCATGCCTCATTGACAGGGACTAGGAGCACTTGAGTTAAGGCTAGGACTAGATAGTTGTTTTTTTCTTGAGAGCTAAAGGCACTCAACTCTTGGTAGCTAATAGAGGGAGTTGTAGTGAGGCTAGGGTTTTACATCAGGCATTGGTATGAATATCCCATGTTCCACTGTTTGGTTTTGACGAGTTGCCAGATATGTATTTGAAGTTGCAGCAGCATTAATAAGATATTATCATTTTCTGGCACCGAATCGCATGCTTTCTCATGGTGGTAGTATTAGTCGTCTGATATGTCTATATATTTTTATGTGTGTGTTCATATACGCAATATGTTATGGATTGATTCATAGTGGCTGCATGTATGTTTTTCTTTCGAATCATTGTTTACTTCTTCCTTTCTATGTCGATGAACTATTGTGAACTAATTTGCAATTAACTTCTGACATGTTCTTGTTCATCTATGTCTAACTGGGTTTTGGTTCACCGATACCTCTCATGCTGTGCCCCTTCTTATTGTTTCTTAGACTTGCTTGTATCCCTGTCTATAGTTTGTCAATATTGGGCTTATTTTATTTCATTTTATGGTCATTTCACTCTTTTCCCCACTTCGACACCTTCTCATCTAACATCCAACAATGAAAACACTTATGGAGGCAGTTGTGCCCACATTCTGGATGGGGTTCCTATCCCAAATGATGTGAGATCTAATTGGGACCTCTCACCGGGGAGACCCCCTTGTTGTTGGCAGTAGAATTTTTCCCATCAAACAAACTGGTGCTAGAAGGAGGCCTTGATGACAAGATGAGCCCTTGGATCCTGCAGTTTAATCTCATATTTTTAATTGACTCATCCAAAATTGTTATCCTGAGATGTTTATCAGATTTAACTATTTGTAAATTCTCAATCCCCAATGAGCCTCTCTATCACTTGTCTCAGTTAAATTTCGATGGTGAGAATGGAATTTCCATAATCGAGCACCTTTATGATTTTCTTGAGTTTTGTGAATATTACAAAATTGATGATGAGGATTTTTCTTGTGTGCTTTTCTCCCTCGCCCTTGAAGTTCGCGTTAAGAAATGGTGTCGCACATTGCTAGCAGCTTCCATCCATTCATTCAAGCAACTTTCTCGTGAGCTTCAAAATATTTTCACATGTAATATTTTCAAGATGTATTAATAAGGACAGATAAGATCAGAATGAAACCTCAAGAATCTCTAGAGTATTTTTCTATTATGTTTGTTCATCCTTGTTTTGAGTTCCCTGAAAGAGATGTCGATTGGCAATGCTAAATTGAATAGTTTCAACAGTTAGTTTTCGTTTCTTTGCAACACCTTCAATCTGAAACAAATCTTGATCCTTATGACTATCATGATAATATTCAAGTTACTAATTGTCTAGATTTTGTCCCTAATATTTTCTTTCCTATCTCTCTGAATCTGGAACAAATTCAAGCCTTCAAAGAAGAAATTACTATTTGTGACTGTTGTGGAGGTAAATGGACGAGCGATCCCTAGCGAGACGGGTCCCCAAACAACCAAATCGTTCACGCGAGTTCCTAATTGCAAATAAACCAACTAGCGATGAAGGCTTACCTGGAATCCAACGCTGTCGCTTGTAGAGAAAGTAGTGCTCCCATTCCTTAGCTCTGGCAGATCACAATCCTCACTATCTCCGTGATCGGACACCTGCACATGCAAGAAACAAAACAAACGCAAGCATAAAATCCAGTACGTACAACTATATGTCAGTCAGAGAAGACATAACTCATGATCATCATCAAGAACAAGAGTGGAAGCATAACCAATAGTCGTTTATCATTAATAAATCAAAGAAGAATACAACCATAGCCCTGACGCTGAATTCTCCTTCGGAGGGTCGCCAGCGGAACACGTCTCGAAAAAGCCTGTCAGGGATGGGACAAACCTCTCTCTTCGGATGTCTCGACAATAATATCCTTGCTTGGATTTGGTCTTAAGGGAATGAATCAAGGCTCTTGCAGCATAAGGCTCTGATGGCTCTTGGGAACTTGGAGACTAGCTTGCAAAGGAGATGAGCAAGCTTTTATAGATGGAGGAAGGGGAGTTGGGATCCTACAATAGGTGGAAGGAGGCCTTATCCCTTGGGAGGTTCCCCATAAGGTGAAACAAGAGGCCAAGGAGGAGGTGCATTGGTTATTGGGGCGAAACCACTCCTCTTGTCATCCTTGAAGTTATTTATGTCGAAACCGCCTCTTTTTTAAAGCCTTCCAGCCGGGTGGTGCGGGTGCTTGGTGAGAGCGCAAGTGGCACGGGCTCGGTGTTAATTTTCCTCATTGGCGCGAGTACATAACGGGCTACCAGCGCTAAGGCAAAAACAGGTGTTTTTAGGGGTCTGCTCAGGAAATGATCAACAGAAGAAATGTTGTCCTCATGGCAAGGGATGCAATGATGGTATTTGCAAGGCATGACACTGCTTATTGGTCACAGAAATGACCCTCCAATGGGCGATATGGGGATTGCAGGGATAATGACAAATTGTTGTGTAACAGATGCCCCCTAAAGCATGAGGCCCGAAAGAGAGAGAGGGGTGAAATGCTTTACGAGAACGTGTCCAACTAAAAACACCGCCGTCGGAAAACCTGCGTATAGAAGTACAACTGATATCTCAAATACATGATAGGTACGTGGTATGGGCGCAGCCATCCATAACAGAGTATGTAATAATCCAGATCCAAGGCATGGACGCGGCCATCCAGTGAGGATCGGTAAATAGACTCAGGTATGGTCACAGCCATCCAATCAGCGAGTCATGTAACTAATCATAATAATCCACAAAATCGCAGCCTGGATTATAACAGACAAAATCCAGGGTCTTGCGCTCCATCTTGACCCGAACAAAGTACAAGTTCAAGCATGCGAATATGTGAGCTGAAGTCGAACATGCGAGAACATCGCCTGATTACCAGCCAATGATGAAAGCTGTTAACAGATGCGAGAGGTACCACCAATAATGACAAAGGCCCTCAAGGTACTACAGGTACAATCTACGGCATGTGAATCAATGAGCTGACGTCGAACACCCGCAGAATCACTCAATCAGAGGCCAATGATGAAAACCTCACGTCGAATGCGAAGAACTTGCCATTGAGGCATGCAAGCTCCAAGGTACCAGAAGGGAGTCTCTAGATCAGCTTCCTGGATAATGAGCTGAAGTCGACAGGAAGTGACCTTGATCGAAGGTCGGCCATAGTGTTTCCCACATCATCGACACGAGACAGAGGAATATAATGTCTTTTGCGAACCATGATCAGATGAGAATCAGAGGAAGGTTGGTAGTTGCAGAGGTCAACTTCTCTTGAACATATGAACGGAACGACAGTGGACTTGGCAGTATTTGACATCAAAAGATCAGAGGTCATGGTGACGAGGCAAAGAGCTGATGAGAGGTCAAAAGGGATTACCCAAACCCACGGAGGCAAGTGAAAACGAGATGAGATGTCCCCAACCCGACACGAATGCAGACAAGTGCCATGTTCAAGAGCGACATACTGCCGACACGACAATGATTGTGGTTCCATTTTTTCCCCACCATTTCTGGTGAGTACCCCAATTATTTTTGATAACAAGCTTGAAGGGTGCTTGTAATATAAGTCCGTCCTTCGGACGAATCCATCCTAGTACATTTAACAAGCCCTAGGAAGGAGCGACTCAAATAGCGTCATCACGACTGAATCCGATGTCATCAGGGTTTAACGAGTCTGACAAAGGAAGAACTCGGCGTCTTTTCACATTTAGAGAGTTTTAAAAGACAGCTGAAAAGTAAACTCCAGCGGTCCCTTTTCGTAAATAGTTCCTTAGATCCGAAAAGGTAGAAAACTATGTCTGAGAAAACCTCCTAGTCGCGATAGGCTAGGGTATTCCTTTTTCGTAAGTAATCTATCCCAGCCCGAAAAAGGGGCAAACGTATACTGGGTAGATGTTGTTTCGTGGCCACTTTAACGAGATCGAAACGACAAGGGCCTCGACAGTCTTTTCATGTTTAGAGAGTTAGAAAAGAGCTGAAAGATGACTCCACCTGGAGGAACGAGTGGTATAAAGGGTAGCTACTGGTTCCGGTAATGGTGGAACTGCTCAAAATAGGTAAAGGTTAAGAGGTTGGCTAACAAGACCACTCATCGCAGCGGTTCCTCAGGAATGGGTGAAACAACCAAGTGAAGGCATATGATCGGCCAAGCAGATAATGACGATGGAGTGAGAAAACCAAGGTTTATCTGGCAAAAACAGGCTGATAAAATGACAATCACAAGAGGTAAAATGGGAAAGATTTCATTTTTACACAAGCTTGAAACAAAGATAAACTATGCTTGAAGTTGGTTTCATTTTTACACAAGCTTGAAACAAAGATAAACTATGCTTGAAAAAGTTAAGAATGCCCCCAGCATGGTGACTCAATTCGAGGTACATGCCCCCCAAGCTTCAGTCCATATGAAAGGCAGATGGAGTGAAGGTTCAAGTTACGAGATCAAGAGAAAGACTCAACTGGTATTTTACGAGATCTCATCAAAGACTCGAATTGAACAGGAACGTGTTTCATTGTTTTAATGAGGTTGACACATTAAAAGAACTATCCTCAAGACACCTTGTTTCATGGTTTAAGGAGCTTGACACAAGCAGACGAACCATGCTCCGACAACCAGACCCGGTTTCATTTTTTAAGGAGCTTGACACAGGAAAAGAACCATGCTCCGATGACCTCATCATAATGAACAAGAAGTCATCGCTTCAAAGAGTTTCCCATCCGATGGAAGGAAAACATCTTGGAAGTCTGGACCTAATGCCCCCAGCACCTGATGCACGACAGCACTATTACTGAGTACAGGAACGGGGTAGGTAGCCACATAGTTGACCTGCGGTGGGGCAAATACAACGGGTGGATAGAAACCAAGAAGGGATTATGGCAGGCCAACTGCCACATCAAGACCAAAGAATGAAAGTTGATCAATGGTCACGATCCTTTCTTCATGTGGAAAACAGACCACACGAAAAAGGGAGGAGACAAGTGCTCCCATGGCATCGGTGTAATCGCGCCCCAAAAGAAGATTGAAATCTAAGGGGCCAGGAAAAACCATCACGTCCATATGGATGGTTTTACCTCCCAAAGTAATAGGTAACCTTGGAAGGATCCCTAATGGTTGACTCGTTCTTCTGTTAAATGCCAACAGATTCTATGTAACAGGCACAAGTGGCGGCGAACCGAACGCTTGCCAAGTAGTTGAGGATAAAATACTAACAGACGCGCCTTCATCTACAATGGTGCTGGGTACAACCAGACCAAAGGCCTGTACCGTTATCTCGAAAGGCACATAAGACGGAAGGCGGTATCCTGCAAATCGACTCCAGTCAAAGGAAGCAACCAAACTACTCGGAGGGGCTACCATCGAACCAAGATGGTCTTCCCTTGGTGTTACGGAAGAAGAAGGAGCATCCTCCACGACCTCCATCTCGAAGGTGGGAGGAGAATCCTCCAGGACCTCCATCATGGGAGGCGGAGGAGCAGCTTCTTGAGATATAGGGACAGGAGAATCTTTCTCCAAGTCCGAGGAATCTGAAGAAACAAGAAGAACCTGAGGGATGTGAGGTCCACTCTCAACGGAAAAGACCTGGTGCAATGTAGACGGGGCCAGCTCGACCGATCCCACGACCAATGGTTGGTCGGGAACGGATTCCTGAATGGGATTTTCCGGGGGAGCGGGATTGACCAAGGATGACTCTTAACCAACTGTAGGATCAACTAGTGGAGGACTCAAAGACAGCTTCTTGTAACCAGCCGGAAGGCGCGGTGTAGAAACGGTTGCATTGTCCAAGACTCTTTTGGCTTCATCCATATACGGACAAAGGTGAATGGCATGGTGCCCTTCACACAACTTACAGGGATTGGTAATCTTACCCTGCTTCTTAGGAGCCTTACCAGCACTAGCTGAAGACGTGCCCCCAACCTGACTCGCGGAAGCCAAAGGCAACAACGGACAACCATTGGACCATGATTCGAGCACCTTGGGAATTCCAGGGCAGTCTCGAAGAAGATGGTCTCCCGTGCACAACATGCAAGGGAACTTGACTTTCCGTGGAGAGTTGGGAGGTTTATGAAGAGGATATGATTTAGAAGTAGTAACTACAGCTTTAGCCTCTCTCTTGTCAGACTTCTTCCTCTTTGTCTTCTTCTTCTTCTTCTTAGTCACCTAGTTACTCAAATCCAGACTTTCACCAGGCGAAGTAGAAGATGAGGACGCAGAAACAAGCGAAGAAGGGGAGAGGTCCACCTTGGAGTCAACATGATGTTGTTCACGCGGAGGAACTGATTGAACAGTAGCCGAGACATCTGGGACCACAGAGGTTGAAAACAACCAAACAGGCAACCCAACAGTTAACCCAGGAAGGGACAACGTTGCCATATAAGGAGCACCAACATTTCAAAAAGGAGGAAAAGGACCCGGATTCCCATCGGAGGGGATTCCTTGGTTGGTGAACTCCGGAAAAGTTGCCATCAGAAACAATCTTCAGAACAACACCCTAAGGAAACTAACTTTAACCAGGATTATTTCGTGGGCAGTTAATTTTTAAAACATTGAAACAAAACTCTACCGTTTCATATTTGAAGAGTTGGGAAACAGGAAAAATGTGACTCTATCACTTTCAGATTGGAAACAAGCGTGAAAGGACAAGCGCTTGATGTTCCCTTCAAATTTAAAGAGTCAGAAAAGATCAAAATGACTACTCAGGAATACTAGGCAAAGGGTGTACCAAATAACCGTGAACTGCAATATACACCTTGGTTTCAAGAATGAAGGAGAAATCAACCAAGGACTTGACGTACGTGTAGGCAATCTCCCCGAATGCTGTGTTCGGTGTATCACGGGTATAGGGCGGCAGACTCGGCTTCCTATGGATAAAGGATGGCAACCTAGTGGGGTCTCCCTTTATATACGCGACGGTACGGGGAGCACAAGTCCGTACTAGTGCTGTCTAAAGCCAAGAGGCGAATGACAGCTACTAGGTTTAAAGACGTCGGAACACGTCTCTAGCCTAGACCTCTAAATGTTTCGTTAATGTTTCAATGCTTCCTTAGGTAAATTGAGTAAATTTTATGGTTGAACTTCAATTATGTTTCGGTGCAAGGCCCTACCGTATGTCATATGACAATCTCCTGTATGCAGCTATATGAGAAAAGAAAACTTTTCAATTCGATGAATGCTATCTAGTTAAGGGAAGAGCTTCAAACAATGATGCGACATAAAACAACACTGCAAACGAAATCTTTTCCAAACTAGATGACTTTCACTATCCAAAATTAATTTCAAACATTCAACGATGCAAACAATGCAATGTGATCTATGCAAAATCCTCTTTTTCAAAAACTATGCAATTGTAATCTATGCACAATTTCCTTTTCTTTTCAAATGATAAGGATGCACTCAATGAATTTTTCGATGAAATGAGAATCTACTTAATGCATGCTTTTAACGAAAGAGAATGCACTCAAAGTAATTTTTAGCTTTCAATCATTAAACAATGTGATCTAAGTTCAATGATAAATCTCAAAATACTCTTCAATGCAATGTGATCTAATGCATTTTAACAAAAAGAACACTTTGAGATGAAAACTAAATAAACGCAAATCTTCTTAATGAAGGATGAATGCAAAAGAGATGTAAACAAACACTAAGAATGCAATCGCTGTTTCAAACACTTTGTCACGAAATCCCTCAAAAGGCGACAAGACATATGAGGTCAAACACAAAGAGGACTTCTAAAGCAAGAGATAAAAACAAGGCATTCATTACCTTTTACATAAAACAATCATGGAAAGAAGACATTTCAAACAATGAGCAATGTAATCTATGCTCATATAAAGGAAAGACTAGAAGGGAAAGACACACTGGTGAAGGATTTAGGGAAAAAATCTCAATTTTCACACACCCTGAAATTGGCCCGACTTTGTCATTGACAACTAGCACCAACTGGCGTGACTTGCTCACTGAAAACTAGTGCCAATGCCCAATTGGCACGGGTTGCTAACTGACAAAAAGAGCCAATCCCTGAAAATGAAAAAACAAAGAATTTCTCCCAACCAAGACCAGACTCACCACTTCAAGCAGAATCCAAAACAAACCCAGAAGCAAAGTACTGACCAAAAGAAACTTCCGAACAAGGGTAAACCCTAGCACCTATAGGAGATGGCACGACTGTCTGGCTTTAATCCGCGCTAGACAGGGGATGGCGCGAGTGATGAACTGGCAACCTGCGCCAACTGGCACTACTGTCAGGGCTAAACTCGTGCCAATCAAGCCAACTATGAAAAAGTGAAAACTCGGAAAAGCAGAGGTCAGATTTGATCCTCTGGGGCTGAACCAAAAGCCAAACACAAAAAGAGCCAGCCAAAAGAGCCGATCGAGCAAGAAGAGTCAAGAAACAACCGAAAATACAAGACAATACTCCAAGTGTTCAGTTCATAAACTAAATCGGAGATTGACTGAAGCAGCTTTGATCTACTTCGCTAATGCAGAGAAAAAGTGTTTCGAAGGCTATCTGGCTAACTTCAGGCTCCGTCTGTAGCTTACAAAGCAGAACAAAAACAAGCCAACGATTCCCAGTATGGTCGCAATTTTTTTGTGGAGGTAAATCCCCTCTGCGGACAAAGGCGATCCCTACTAGCCCAGACTGGGTCTAGCAACAATCGTTCACGCTACAGTGCAGGTTCCTAATTGCAAATAAACCAACTAGCGATGAAGGCTTACCTGGAATCCAACGATGTCGCTCGTAGAGAAAGTAGCGCTCCCGTTCCTTAGCTCTGGCAGATCACAATCCTCACGATCTCCGTGATTGGACACCTGCACACGCAAGAAACGAAACAAACGCAAGCGTAAAATCCAGTGCATACAACTATATGTCAGTCAGAGAAGACATAACTCATGATCATCATCAAGAACAAGATTGGAACCATAACCAATAGTCGCTTATCATTAATCAATCAAAGAAAAATACAACCATAGCTCTGACGCTGAATTCTCCCTCGGAAGGTCGCCAGCAGAACACGTCTCGAAGAAGCATGTCGGGGATGGGACAAACCTCTCTCTTCGGATGTCTCGACAATGATGTCCTTGCTTGGATTTGGCCTTAAGGGAATGAATCAAGGCTCTTGTAGCATAAGGCTCTTGGGAATTTGGGAACTTGAAGATTAACTATTCAGCCATTCAGCCCCTTCATCAATGGATGAAGGCTATATTTATAGAGGAGAGGAGGAGGTTGGGATCCCTACAATAGTGGAAGGGAGGCCTTATCCCTTGGGATGTTCCCCATAAGGTGGAAACAAGAGGCCAAAGGAGGAAGGTCATGGTTATTCAGGCGAAACCACTCCTCATGACTCATCCACAAAGTTGTTGTAATCGAAACTTCGCCTCTTTTTTAAAAAAACTTTCCAAAAGCAGATTGAGCGGGTGCTTAACTGGGACATAGCGCCAATTGGCGCGGGCTCAGTTTTAATTTTCCTCATTGGCACGAGTACATAACGGGCTACCAGCGCCAAGGCAAAAACAGGTGTTTTTAGGGGTCTGCTCAAGAAATGATCAACAGAATAAATGTTGTCCTCATGGCAAGGGATGCAATGATGGTATTTTCAAGGCATGACACTGCTTATTGGTCACAGAAATGACCCTCCAATGGGCGATATGGGGATTGCAGGGACGGTGACAAATTTTTGTGTAACAGTGACATTTCTCTTCCTCCACCTAATTTGCTACCAAATGAATTTTTGGTCACAAATAGTTTACGTGATGAAAGATGCTTGCAGGGGAATGAACCATGTTACCCTGTCAAATAAAAATTCGAAAACCAAATTGATTTAACCAATCTCGAGTCTGTTGAGAATATGCCTAGGTCTAGCCCTAAATCTCATGCACTTGTCGACAATGACTTGGATATTGTCCCAGATGATTTTTATTGTCATGTAAAGCT
Organism: Pinus albicaulis; assembly: GCA_034641835.2. NCBI lineage: Eukaryota > Viridiplantae > Streptophyta > Pinopsida > Pinales > Pinaceae > Pinus > Pinus albicaulis. Next base: position 260,694,380 of record CM076573.1, read on the forward strand.
CACAAATTATGACGTGCATGTAGGTTCATTTTTCCGTCTAGATGAAACTAACGTGCGAGATAAAATTCCTTGTACAATTGGTACCCCCTCATCTGAATTGTTTCATCCATTATTCCCTTATTCATTTTATGAGTTTTCCATACTAGTGTTTTCTACAAATCATTCAAAACCTTCTCCTGCTAGTGTTGGTTGCAGTGATGAACATGAGGGTGATGTTTCACGATTGCACTGCAAGAATGATGAACCTTATTTTTGGTCTCTTCCATCTGCAGTCCTTAACCAAACAAGAAAGATATCTTATGTCTCGATAATCTTAGGATGTTTTTCTTGTTGATTCATCCTCACTTTTAATCCAAGAAGATCCTAATGTACGAGATGCCCAACCTGATCAAATTGGTGGCTTCAACTATTGTATTTTTTTTTTAAGACATATTCAGTCACACCTCTGGTGATTTTCATTCGCATCTATATGTTGATCCAATGAGGCCCTGAGAATTCGATGATTCACCTTTTGAAGATCTAGGTACTCATCAAGAGGTTGAGGCACTTTAGCTTTCGCCGATGGTAATGTTGGGTTCTCATGATCCTGATGAGACCTCTGAACCAAGTCATATTAGGGTTTTTAAAATTAGGATTTCCGCGCACCACACTCCTCTCAGCATAATCGTGTCAGATGTCAGCTCATCTTAGAAATCCTCTTATTTGAGTGATGTTTATACGAGCACGTATTTTTGTTCCCTAAGTGATGGTATTCATCAACCTCTATACCCTAATTTTTTTGTTGAAGGGAAGACATTGGCCATTGTCTTAAACCTTTTTGGCTGCTACCCAGCTGGTACAGATTGCAGTCAAGTGCAAGCAGATAATGTTTTACAATCCAATCACTCAACCTCTTTATTTCATGAGACTCTTCCGATCGATTCATCTAATCCTTGGGATTCTAAAGAATCTAATCCTTTGAAATGTCAATCTATTAGTGTGAAAAAATTTGACCAAATTAACAATATGCTCACTGATAGTTATACAGTCGTCGCAAATGATGACCATACACATACACTAGTTGATCTCACAATTCGATATCTCCCAATTTGAAGGTTCATAATTTTTCCAGGGCAGTGAGGAACTTTAGCTCCCGCTGATGGTTATTTCAAGTCCTCGCATCCTCAAAAAAACCCATGGACAACTTCAAACTAGGGTTTCCGAAATTTTCTTTTTCCACCTCAATCCTGTGGTATCTCATTTCACCTCGTGAACATCTATTTGTTCCATGCCATCAAATTGATCATCCTGATTGTTATGACAAGGTTGTTGCACTTATTTAAGGATGTTATCTAGAAAATTTCTCTATAGGTAGACAACATCTTACCTCACTTGCACTAGATTTAGGGCTAAACATGAATGGATGTGTCTCATGGCTAGATGATTATATGTTTCAAGTACATATTCATGTTTATCAGGATGGGATTGCAATTCAACTTAAACAATCTGTTCTAGCAAGTTCTCTCATAAGTAGCCATGACCTTATTGCTATTGTGCATATTTTATGGGTAAGTTTTGTTTTTGGTGCACAATTTTTTATGTTGGTTCTGATTGCAGACATCCTTGTTCTTGCAGGTCAGGAACTGATGTGATGGTTGCATTGGAAATCTTATTTCACATGACCTGATCACTTCTATGGTTAAATTAGTGTTTTAGGTTTAGGCTAGCAAGTTTGTTAATTAAATTTTACGTGTTCAATTTGTTAATTATGGTTTACTTGTTAGGATTTTATTTATGGTTAAATTATGTCTCCTGTATTTTCTCTACTATAGTTAGTTTAGTTTTATACATTATGATTTTTGCGCTAGTTTTCATTTTCTCATTGTTTCATAGAATTCATAAAATCACTGCACATGTTTTGCATTGTCCTTTATATGCAATTAGTTGATTTATTTCATGCATAACATTACATTGCATTATAATCCCTTCTCATTGCACTACATCATGCATTTTCCTTCTTGCATAGTATACACTGGTCGTTGACCTAGACTTCCATTTTCCTCTATAGGACATACCACTGCATGAGCCTTCATTGAACCTGGAGCCTTTGAACCTTTGGTACGATGACGAGATTTCTTAACCCTGCTTTCACATGCTTGAATCTGGAGGGATTTCTTTGACCTCTTTGCGCACATTAACACCATAAATGTGTTCCTTCATTTCCTTGCGATGATGCTGAAACTCTAACCCTAATGATTGTGTGAGGTTTTGATGGTTACTCCAAGAGGAAATTTCTCTCAGAACCGGTCATCAAAGACACATCCTGGACATCATTCCTACAAGTCCAATTCATTAGCCAGGGAGATATGGGCAGGTTTCTTGTGGGGAACCCTAATCATTTTGAGTGATCTATTTCCATAACATGAACCTTGTGCTCTGCATGGTCTTGAATATCTTAATGACTTGTTTAAATGTTTCGTCTTTTAGCTAGAGATGGGATGTGAAGGCTTGGCATGAGGGAAAACCTAAAACGGAATACCTTTCAGTTTTTTTCAAACAAGAAACAACCTCTCTTTCCCCTAAAATAAGTCAGGATCCATCATCTGCCCTGGTGCAATGAATGCCCGGTAATAAGTGCCAATGTGCACATAAAATAAAACGAAATTAAATGAAGGGTACATGATTGAGAAAGGCTTCATGCACAGAGGTAACGCAATGACTCTATCGGGGTACTAACCAGGATTTCTTGAAGTGACTTCGTCGGGGTACCATCCAAGCCTGCTAGTAGCAGAGCAACACCAAGAACTTATTTTAAATTTATGAATATAATAATCCCTCTGACTTTCTCTTTTCATCATCATCAACTATTAGCATGCGTTAATTTCTATTTGGGTGTTTACTGATTAATAAGACCTAGTTGAGTCATAAAGGGAGGGCATATCTGTAAAGGTCAAAGCAACACACGAGGTACCCACAACACTTGTTCAATATTGCCTTGCATCACTATATAGATTCGGACTATCATAGGGACGTTGGCAAAAGTGTTGGATTCTACCAGTGGTTCACCAATTGTTGTAGCTGCTACAACATTGCCCAAAATTTTATGCATATTCAAATTTTGGGATCCACCCATTTTTCTTTCTCAGCCCATTAGGGTTTCGATCAGAATCTTAACTTGTTACTCTCCACTCCCCCTTTCTGTCGAAATTTGATGTTGTCCCCCATTCGCGCTTTACATGTTACACCCACACATCATGTGTTATCTCAAATGATGACCTTATGACTGCATTAGGGTTTTGAAGGTGTGTCCCTTCAGTCACATGTTAAGAGACTCCCATGACTTCAAAAATTATCTTTCCCTAATATGTATTGCAACCAATAGAAACATTGCATGTGGGTGAAAAGGATTTCATTTTTGGCTCCCCTTATGTTGACTGTACTAGGATTCGACAAGAACCCTAATTTTTCAAGAGAGCGGTCCCATTCCCGTTTTACCTAATTCATATCCCCCTGGGGCACATTTTATTTAGCACTACATGGCATCATGATAAAATCATCATATATCATTTTACCTTGGGTTTGTGATTGGTTTTTTCCCCATATCAGTTTATGCATTAGGGTTTTAGGACTTTAGTGATGCATTAAAATTCCTATGGACATACAAGCCTCTTTTCTTTGGCATATTCATTGAAACGAAGTAAACACATCTTGCATTGATGGTTAGGGAATTTCATGAGCTTCATTATAATATGTAAGATGCTAGCTCTCCTATGCACCTCTAAAACCCTAAATTATTATTATCAACAATCCTACCATGCCTTGAATCAATGTTCACTCTCTAGAACTTTTTCCCATAAGCGCTTCAAGGCACTTCCTCTATAAGTGCATCATCGTCGTGGGAAATACAAATATTAAAGTCAGGATTGGTCGTTTCATTAAATGCCTAGTTTAAAATCTATCTCCAAAATTGAATCATGAATTTCTCAACCCATGCAACCCAGAACATTGTAATTGTAGTGCATGCTCCTTGAATGAATTACTTTTATTATTAGTTTTTTGATTTCATGCTCTCACATGGAATGGTTTTCTTTCATTATCACATGAAAATATCGCTACTATAAGATAACTTGTTTTCATTCCATCTCCTTTTCATGGAATTAGTTGAAGATGCCATGGAGGTACATTAATGAGTGCAACGATTGCATTATTTTATCTCTTGTTTCTCATGATAAGAGAACCTCTATTTACTAATGAAGTAACATGTCGTAACATTTGGGGTACGAAAAATTATTATGATTTTGTTCTAATCTCATATTGATTCACTCATTTCGATCACGGAGAATTGTGAAACATAATTTAGGGAAGAACGATGCGAGAGCTTAGAAAATATGAACAGGCGCTAACCATTTAACGGAATTATTTCAACGCACCAGCCTTGATCATATTTTATTGCTTTGATGAATGCCATTAAATTATGCAGGAGATCATGTTTCTGTAGGATGTAATGAACCTTGCGCTTGACTAAGCCCCTAGTAGAGAATGGCATGTTAAAATCAAACTTGTTTCCCCAATTTTAACGCACCCATTGTGCATGCGAATTGATAATGGGTCTTTGAGTGTGCAGAGCTACCAAAAGGAATGCACGACTTTGTGTTTGTTGGGTAAAGAAGATTTTTATTTGTTAAGGATGAGATTATGAAGAATGATGTCCATGAATAGTTGCATGCATGCGCCATGATAGTGAGAGAATACTACGAGCCCACAAAGTGACAGATCTTCCTAATGCATATAATGCATCTTACATGCTCGAAGGGAAAATATCTGGTTAGAACGAAAGATTTCTACCCCAAAACAGAAAAGAAAATATGGGAATTAATAGCAGGTTCATTAACGCAAATATGGAAGAGGTTATACGAATGGACATGGGATGGCCAACAGTTCAACCATAGTCCCTAAGTATTCATTTGTCCCTGCTAATGGGGAAATATCCATTCATATCTTCTCCATTTCGGACTCCTCGTCCCATGACAATGGCATTAGATTCATGGCCAAGGTTTTGTTGGAATTTCTGAACAACTCCGAACACACAGAGGACAAATAAAATTCCTCTTCCACAACACAGAGATTAAATAAAATTGCAAACACACAGAGATGAAATGTAAATTCTATTTCATAAAACTGCTAAATTGTTAAACAAAAAAAAAAAAAAATCCTTTAGAACTAAGTTCTGGATTCACAAGATGTACTGAGCTGCTAAAAAACACAACGTTTTCTTTATTTCTGTCTTTTTTTCTTTTTGCCTTCGGGAAAATTACATAATACACAGTATCCACAAAAAAAAGCACGTGGCACATTACATTACATATGTATATATATTATAAATATTTCATATTTATAATATATATATATATATCAAAATATATAACCAAATTTTAAAACAAAATGTACCGCAGTAAATAAAAAATGAAATCAAAACATTAAAAGTTGTTCATTCCGTGGGGTCAAGATATCATGCAGGGACCCTTTTCAATGTCTCCACAGAACTACTTCCACTGCTCAAGAGGAGGGTGATGTCACCTCCTCCGATGGTTCATCTTCCCCCTTCACTACTCAAGTCTACTGCCCCCTAGAATGGTGTTGGCTGCACTTTGAATGTGGTTGGTCAGTGTTCAATACGGTAGGTGAATGGTTAAGGCAAAGGAGACTGTGGTTGCGTGAATATTAGTAACTGGAGATTCCTGCCACTGTTGTTGTCCTTCGTTCCCATCACAATTTAATTCTCCATCCTGTCTCTACGTGCAGCAGGTGAATTTAATATTTCAACACTTCCCCTTAAATACAACTGCTGGATTTTCTTCCATACATAGAAATTTTCTCAAGTAATTAAAAATTTTCTTCCCCGATGGTTTTGTCAATATATCAGCAAAATTCTCCTCTGTTCTACAATGCTGTAAAACAATTTCTCCATTTCTCACTAATTCTCTGATGTAGTGATACTTGTCATCAATGTGTTTCGCTCTCTTATGAAACACTAAATTCTTTGATAATGTTATTGCTGAGCTATTATCACAATAAATTGTTGTGCCTTTTACCTATTCATGACACAAACTTCTCAACATTATTCTCATCCAAACTGCTTGACACGATGTTGTTGTAGCTACCACATACTCTGCCTCTGTTGCTGATAAAGCCACAATTGGCTGTTCCTTAGAAGCCCATGAGATGGCTCCTAAACCCATATGAAAAACATAACCAGAAGTGTTTTTCCTGTCATCTATACTTCCAGCCCAATCACTGTCAGTATATCCAATTAATTCAAATTTTTCTGAAGTGGTGTATAAAATTCCATACTTTTTTTTTCCTTTCACATGCCTCAGAATTATTTTTGCTGCTTGCCAATGTGCCTCCTTTGGCCTTTCCATAAATCTGGAAATTAAACTCACAGCATGCATAATATCCGGCCCAGTTGTAGTCAAATACATGAGGCTGCCAACTATTCTCTTATATAAACTTGGATCAACATCCTTGTTGTTGTCTTCTTTGCTCGGTTTCAATCCCATCACTGTAGGAGTAATTGCTTCCTTGCAATCCTGCATGTTAAATCTTTCCAAAAATTCTTTAACATACTTTTCTTGAGAAATAAAATTTTCATTTTCATTTTTCTGTACTTCTATTCCTAAGAAGTATTTCAGAAATCCCATATCAGTCATCTCAAATTCATCCTTCGTGACTGTCTTAAAATTCTCAATGAGGTAAGAATCATTACCTGTGAATATAACATCATCAACATACAAAACAACAATCAGCATCTTACCATATTTCTCTTTGATGTATAATGTGGGTTCTCCTTCACATTTCTAAAACCCATTTTCCAATAGATAGGCATATATCCTACTGTACCATGCTCTGGGTGTTTGTTTTAGCCCATACAGAGCTTTCTTCAATCTGCATACCTTGTGCTCTTGGCTTGATTTCTCATATCCTAGAGGTTGTTCAACATATACCTCTTCCATCAATACTCTATTTAGGAATGTTGATTTCACATCCATTTGGTAAAATTTCCACTCGTGTTGTGCTGCTATGGACAACACTGCTCTTATTGTTTCCATTCTTGCAACCGATGCAAATGTTTCTTCATAATCTATTCCTTGTTATTTTTTGTATCCTTTGACAACAAGTCTGGCCTTGTGCCTTTCAATCTTACCTTCAGCATTGCTTTTGGTTTTATAAACCCATTTTACTCCAATTAATTCTTTACCTTTTTGGAGATCAACCAATTCCCATGTCTTATTTTTCTCTATTGCATTAATTTCTTCATCCATAACATCTATCCATTTCTTATCTTTTACAACTTATTCAAAATGAATAGGATCATCTACATGACAATATAATGAAAATAAATAGTTCATACCTTCTTCTTGCTCATAAGTTTCACTCAGACATCTGAATCTAGTTGTAATATCCCCAAATGGGAACATGTAGCAATACTTCACACAATATAAGAACTTACAGCAAGATAGACAATAAATCTAAGTACAAATCAGAATATGCAGAAAGGGCTGAGCCATTTTATTATATTGGACATGAATCAGTTACACAAGTACAATATATAGGTAGATCTAGCCAAAAATATGAGCTAAGATCACCTAGAAAACATGTGTGAAGCAGGTTCAGCGTAACTATTGAGGCTCTGCAACAAATACTGCGCTATCTCTTCAGCAGAATATAAACATGGAGTTGCAAGCTGAAAATATAATTGTAGATATACTCAAAACTGGAGCTCTGATGATTCCAAGATTCAAGATCTAGCCACTATGATGGATTCCCAAGATAACCCAGAAAGGATTTTCCAGATCTGCAACTTTGGAAAAATCACCTCCCCAGGGTTTGATCCTTGATCTGCTGGGAAATACAGACCTGAAGCTAGATCTGAAGAATAGATGGCTGAAATGTAAGCTCATATCAGATCTATGCTTGAAGTTCTGATCCCTTCCTCAGATCTATGAACTAGGAGCTCTAGATCTAGCTTCTCAATCCTCCAAAAGATGATTGCAGCTGCTGCAACACAACTGCCTCTGAAAACTGCGCTGTGAGGGAGAGAGAGGCCTTCTTCCTGCTAAAAAATGCTGCAATAAGATCCAGGCTGATGGTAATACTGATGGTAATGTGAAGGAATGATCCTCCACTGGATTGCTAGCTGAAATACTAGCAACTTCCTTCCTCCTTTCAGATCTGCAATATGGTCAGCGTTATTCTTGGAGAGAATATTGTTGTTAGGAGGTCAATAAATTTTGGCCTAATGCTAGATCTGCAATGTGGCTCTAGGAGTGCTACAATATAAGCCCAAGTGATGGGAATAATCCCTCACCTTGTTCTCCAGCTGAAGTACTGAAGACAACTTCCACCTTCCAAACTAATCTTTAGAAAAACGCAGTTTTCTGAATATGAATGTTTTGCAGAAAATAGGAAATGGAAATGGAACTTAAAGCTTGATGTATAATGAAGTAAAAACCTCTTCCTTAGATACCACTCAAAGAAAGAGGAGGGATTCCCGCTCGGGAACACCCTTTGCTAAACAGCACCTGCAATCTCTACTAAACAGCCCAAGATTGCAATGGAATGTCACTTGAAAATTCCAGATCTAAAATATCATACATCAAAATAATACAAGATGCCTTTCACCTCTGCCTTCATCCCCTTTATAATGATTGAACCCCCTCAAGCCTTGGCCCTAATCTCAACTGCGCTGTCTTAGGTGGATAAGATCCTCCAAGTGGGATTGCACTGTTTGACCAAATCAACCAAACAGTCTAGGTGCAATGTACACCCCTCCATCATGTGTGCTTCATTCCTCCACCACTTGATCATTAATGCTCAATGACCCCTTGGTTTTACATCTTCAAGATCTTAGTTGACTGAATCAACCCTCCATGATCTCTCTCATTAAATGAGACATGATCTCCAATCTCATTCACATTAGTAGTTTCTCAACTACCTCTTTTTGCAGATCTAGACTAAATTAATCCACATTCACACACACAAAGTGTATATTTATTCTTATTGAGGATTGTGGGTCCCTCCACCCTTTTATTTACTTAATTCATTAAGAAAATCAAGGACTCTAATATTCCAAATGTGATATGAAAATTTGGGAATATTACAGTCCGTGCCGGCAAAATTTTGCTTGTCCTCAAGCAACTCCAAAAGTAGATGCAAGGCCATCATCCCCCTCCATATGGCATCCACATAAGGAAGGATTCTCCATTTGCTGCAATAGTTTATGTATGTTTGGTTCCAAAGTTGTCTCTTAAAAGCATAAGGAATGACCTCCAACTATTTGGTTAGATGTCCTCCTCCCATCATGAAGTACCAAGTGACAACCAGGTGATGTCCAACATCATCAACAATGCATGAGAGACTAAAATAAAGTAGCTCTTTCCACAAGGGAAAAGCTTCATCATACAATACATATCTTCATCCCATGTTTCATGAATTATATTGAGCATTGATATGCTCCCATACTTAGCCATGTTGGCCTTGTTGGATCCAAACTCCATCATCTCAAAGTTATGAAAAAGAAGAAGGGAAGAAGCAATATGGGTAGACAAAGATGTCAAACCATATTCTCCTAACAACAACCCCCGGAGTAAGGCCCTTTGTTTCCATCCTCCATCTCCTTCATGTAAGATGATCAAGCCAAACTCCCCCATAAGCAACCAAAGCAACAAGAGATCTTGCTACTTCCTTTCCCCCTCATGTGCATCATGAAGCATAAGCATACTAATGGACATATGAGATGTCACATCATCCCAATACAAAGAAACATCATCAATGCACATCATGAGATAATTATGCCAAATTTTAAACAATACAAAACACATAGACATAGGAGATGCCATGTGGTAGCCAAACTCTCTCAAGTGAAACCAAAATGAACTTTCCTTCCCTTTCTGCAATTTATCATTGAAAAACAAGGCATGATTCAGGAAATGATGAGCTATTGGGTGGTATCCATACTCACCCAAGAGCAGCCAGCACAGCCATGCCTCCTTCTTCATTTTGTACATGTTTTTCAAGGCATGGATCAGAAAAATAGGTAACTTTGGAGAGTGACAGAAATCTCCCAATGGAAACCAACGTAACCAAGCATGCTGGCCCATACAAATCTGTAAGTGGTGCTACAACCCCTTGCTTATCATCCTTACCCATTCACTCCCATGGGGATGATGAATGAGGTACTCATAATCATGGCATCCTCCCTTTGTAGAATGACATCCTTCCCAAACTGTTGAAGAGCTTTGCATTCAATGAAATGTTGAAATGCATCTCTAATGAGATCTCTTAATGAGAGTCTCTCTCCATCAAAGGCCCTCCAAAACCAAAGAAGTTTTGGATTTAATGCAAGTAGAAGTTTCTCTTTGAGCAGTGAGAGGCTCATTGAGGAAGGGTCATCTAGAAAGGAGAAAATATTTCTCATTTCAAGATGTCTACCATTTGTCATCTTTGCTTCCATTGCTTCATGAATGAAGCTACCTCCAGAGTGTTCCAAGAATGATGAAGCCCTTTCTTTTTCATAGCTACTAAGTGACAGCGTTGTAGATCTGCAGGATAATACATATGTTGTCTCAAAGTAAGGCACAATACTAATCTCATAATCAACCATTGTACATAAGGTAATGGTAATCCCATTTTCTGAAACTCTACATCTCAACTCAAAGGGTTGAATGTAGCTCAACAATGATGAACAGGGATAGTTTTCAGTCCCCTCCTTGATCAGATCAAGGGTCCTCTATGTTGTGATATGTTTCTGCTTCAAATCAGCATCTTGTTCTAATCCTTCGTTATGCATTGATCTAGAAACCATATGTGTTGAAATTTTATGCATACCTTGGATCAACTGATATGTGGGAACCTCTTGACAGAACACAAGAGTTCCTCCAATCGGGACAACAATGTCTTCAAGTGCTGGTAAGAGTGATGGTCTCTTTTCTTCAAGTGTACCAGCACTGGTATCTTACTTCTCCTCCTCATGCATCTCTTGATCCATGCATGGGACTCCATATGTCAAGAGCTCAAGACTATCTTGCAAAGATGCAAGTGCCTCTTCTCTAGATACAAGTACTTTTGCAGCGGGTGGTGAAAGTAGTGACCCCCCCACATCAAACCTCTTCCTCAACTTATGAAATAAATCTGAATACTTGGTCACCTTTTCATGCTCTAAGTGCCCAAACCACCAATCTTCTACTTCATCTAAGAGATGAAGTGCTGCAATTTGAGCAGCCTCTCCTTCAGCGACAGGATGTAGCTTGAAAAATGAATCTAAATCCCTCCTCCAAGCCTTGACATTGCTTGAGGAAGATCCATAAAATGTAGGAAAATAGAATCTATTATGCCTCTTCCTTATATTTCTGCTATAGGATCCTCTCTCTTCTTTGATTTTGAAGAATTGTTGGAGAGTTAGCTTCTCCTTGAATGCTCTAGACTGTGCTTTTTACTCTTCAAGATACAGACAGAGAGTCTCATGAGTCTCAAGTTCATTCCTTCCTTTACTTCTATACCTCTCACCTTCTTCAAAGAAAGTGGGCATAGTGGATCTATGAGGAGATCTAGAATTCTCCGGACTTCTTTGCTGCTGATAGGAAGTGCTTTCCTTATCAGATCTACTTCTTGGATCTTCTTTTTGTTCTTCCTCCTTCATTTGATAGACCCCTTTGGAGAGATCTTGCATGGATCTAAAGAAATGAGTGACATTTTTTTCATTCTCCAGGATAGATCTCATCTATCTGTTCTTCTTTCAATATAAAAAGATGAAGTGCTGATCCAGGTGGATATCGGTAGCCACCCACCTATTCCATTTGGACCAGCACCATCAATTCTTGCAGCTTTTCATATTCAGCACAACTTACTATTTTTAGCAGGTTTTCGGGTCCTCCACTCTCGGAGCCGTTTTGGGGGCTTAATGATCCAGGTGGATATTGGTGGCCACCCACCTATTCCATTTGAACCCCCATCTTCAGTTCTTTCAATTTTCAAGTTGCAACAAACTTACTATTTTTAGCAGTTTTCGGGTCCTGAACTTCCGGAGCCGTTTTGAGGCCCTAAACGACGTTTTTGGCATCGTTTTACCAGCGAATTTGATGTGGAATCAAATTCATCCCGAAAGTGTAGTCCTCGGATAGATATTTCTCAACGAGGTATTGAGCGCGTCAAACGGAGATCGATGCCAAAGTTATGCCCCCCGGAAGTTGAACCACCAATTTACCCAAACGGCGCCATTTGGCGCCATCTCCTACGGTTAGGTTTTTGGACGTTTCGGATTCTACATTGTTTCTCAATAAATAGGCCCTCGAGCCTCATTGTAACAATACGCCTGTAGGCCTCAGCCACCACATCTCTTCTCGTAGATAGCTACCAAGAGATAGCTACCAGCGCCCTAGCTAGTTTTATTTCCATTCTGTCTGTAAGCAAATTTCAGTTCTTTGATATTAATGAAATGAAGTGTTATTTCCGCTGCATCTCTGTATTTATGGTTATATGTTTATTATGTTGCGTTCCTGCATAAATCCGGATCAAGTGTCCACAAGCTGAGCCAAAGATCATGCTCTGATACCACTGTAATATCCCCAAATGGGAACATGTAGCAATACTTCACACAATATAAGAACTTACAGCAAGAGAGAAAATAAATCTAAGTACAAATCAGAATTTGTAGAAAGTGCTGAGCCATTTTATTATATTGGAGATCAATCAGTTACACAAGTACAATATATAGGCAAATCTAGCTAAGAAGATGAGCTAAGATCACCTAGAAAACATGTGTGAAGCAGGTACAGTGTAACTGTTGAGGCTCTGTAGCAAATACTGTGTTATCTCTTCAGCATAATATAAACATGGAGTTGCAGGCTGAAAAGAGAAATGCATATCTACTCAAAAATGGAGCTCTGATGATGCCAAGATTCAAGATATGGCTACTGTGATGGATTCCAAAGATAACCCAGAAAGGATTTTCCAGATCTACAACTTTGGAAAAATCACCTCCCCAGGGTTTGATCCTTGATCTACTGGGAAATACAGATCTGAAGCTAGATCTGAAGAATAGGTGGGTGAAACATGTTCTCAGATCAGATCTATGCTTGAAGGGATGATCCCTTCCTCAGATCTATGAGCTAGGAGCTCTAGATCTAGCTTCTCAATCCTCCAAAGATGATTGCAGTGGCTGCAACACAACTGCCTCTGAAAACTGCGCTGTGAGGGAAAGAGAGGCCTTCTGCCTGCTGAAAAATGTTGCAATAAGATCCAAGCTAATGGTAAGACTGATGGCAATGTGGAGGAATGATCCTCCACTGGATTGCTAGCTGAAATACTAGCAACTTCCTTCCTCCTTTCAGATCTGCAATATGGACAGTGTTATTCTTGGAGAGAATACTGCTGCTAGGAGGTCAATAAATTTTGGTCTAATGCCAGATCTACAATGTGGCTCTAGGAGTGCTACAATATAGGCCCAATTTATGGGAATAATCCCTCACCTTGTTCTCCAGCTGAAGTACTGAAGACAACTACCACCTTCCAAACTGATCTTCAGAAAAACACAGTTTTCTGAATATGAATGTTCTGCAGAAAGTAGGAAATGGAAATGTCACTTAAATCCTGATGTATAATGAAGTACAAAACTCTTCCTTAGAGATCACTAAAAGAAAGAGGAGGGATTCCTGCCCGGGAACACCCTGTGCTAAACAACACCTGCAATCTCTGCTAAACAGCCCAAGATTGCAGTGGAATGTCACTTGACAATTCCAGATCTAAAAGATCATACATCAAAATAATCCAAGATGCCTTTCACCTTTGCCTTCATCTCCTTTATAATGATTGAACCCCCTCAAGCCTTGGTCCTAATCTCAACTACGCTGTCTTAGGTGGATAAGATCCTCCAAGTGGGATTGCGCTGTTTGACCAAATCAACCAAACAGTCTAGGTGCAATGTACACCCCTCCATCATGTGTGCTTCATTCCTCCACCACTTGATCATTAATGCTCAATGACCCCTTGGTTTGACATCTTCAAGATCTTAGTTGAATGAATCAACCCTCCATGATATCTCTCATTAAATGAGACATGATCTCCAATCTCATTCACATTAGTAGTTGCTCAACTACCTCGTTTTGCAGATATAGACTAAATTAATCCACATTCACACACAAAAAGTGGATATTTATTCTTATTGAGGATTGTGGGTCCCTCCAACCTTTTATTTACTTAATTCATTAAGAAAATAAAGGACTCTAATATTCCAAATGTGATGTGAAAATTTGGGAATATTACATTGGTTCCTCTTTCACTTGTTGAACCTGTGCTTGTAGAAGCACTCAAATCTGCTCCTTGTGATGTGCTTGGAGAAGCACTATCATCACTTCTCAAGGGTGTTCTCATACCTACTTTTGGTGTCCCTTGCTGTCCTTGTATTGGTGGAGGTGGTGCTGCTAATGAAGAATGTCTTTCAGCCATTTCTTCCTCATCATCATCATGTGACAAATAGCTTTTAACATTCACTGTTTTCTCAATGCTTCCATCCCAAGCTTCTTCTTCAATAAATTGCACATCTCTGCTTATAACAAACTTCTTGGTGGATGGGTTATACAATATGTATGCCTTGGATTCTTCACTGTATCAAATAAATATGCATTTCTCCCCCTTACTTTCCAACTTCTTCCTTAGTTGATCTGGAATGTGTGCATACGCCACACAACCGAAAACTCTCATGTGGGTGACAAACTGCTTTATGCCGCTCCACGCTTCTTTAGGAACTCTGTTCATGAGAGATTTGGTTGGGCATCTATTTAAAATATACGTTGCACAATGTACAGCTTCATCCCAATATTCATTTGGAAATTTTTTTTCCTTCAGCATACTTCTTACCATGTCCATGATGGTTCTATTTTTCCTTTCAGCAACTCCATTTTGTTGTGGTGTATACCTTGTTGTAAATTGTTTATTTGTCCCATTTTACCTATAAAAACGTAGGAAATCTTTGGAGATATATTATCCTCCTCTGTCTGTCCTTAATACTTTAATACGCTGCCCACTTTGATTCTCTACAAGAGATTTAAGGTGGCAGAATTTCTCAAACACTTCACTTTTAAATTTCAAAAAATAAACCCATGTTTTTCTTATGAAATCATCAATAAAAGTCAGCATATAATGGTTTCCTGCTAATGATGGTGTTTGCATTGGTCCACACAAATCTGAATGGACAATTTCTAAGGGTTCCTTTGCCCTTATGCTCTTTCCTGATGGAAAACTTTCTCTGTGTTGTTTGCCCAAGATGCAACCTTCACATAGGCTGTCCAATTTCTCAATCAATGGTAATCTCTTTATCATTCCTTTCCTATGAAAAAAATTTAGACCTCCAAAGTTGAGATGTCCAAATCTCAAGTGCCATAACCAGTTTTCATCATTGGCTTCTCTTTGGAATGTCTCTTGTGTCACTACTGCAATGGCATCTCCTTTCTTCAAATCTGCTCTCATCTTGAGAGGGAACATTATGTTCATTGTCATCTTCACTTGTGCAATGCATTGCTTGCTTGGTGGTTTATCCATGATGGTGCATACATCATCTTCAAAGAAAACATTGTGCCCCTTTTAAATGAGTTGTCCAATGCTCAAAAGGCTACACTTCATACCAGGCACATAGTAAACATCTGATATGGTTTTTCTATCTCCTTTCTTTGTCAAAACACTCACTCTGTCTTTTCCCATGATAGAGATACTGTTTGTCCCCAATGTCAATAGAGACTTTACATTTTCATCAATCATGGAAAACATAAAATTTTTCCAGTCATATGGTTGCTACATCCTGAATCTAGAAACCATATATCTTCATTCTTTTCTTCAACTATATTACATGCTAAAAATAATTTTTCTTGAATGATATTTTCCTTAGTAAAATTAGCACTGGGTCTATTACCCATATCACTCTGTTTATTCCTACATTCATTTTCAGAATGGCCATACTTCTTACAGTAAATATTGGACTTGGAATTTATCATACCTTTGTCCATGTGCTTGATTTTGTCCACCTTGTTGGTTGCTGCCTTGCCTTTGATTCAGAATTTGATTGTTGCACCTTCCATTTGTATTTGTTGGCCTGCTTCTTCCTCCTCAGTTCTGGATTCTTCCTCTACCTTTTCCTCTGTAGTTTCCTCTGCCTTGACCTCTTCCTCTTCCAAAGTACATTTTGGGTCTTGAAGGCATGCTCCAAAGATGAGTTTTTTGTTCCACCCAATCTTTGTTCATGTGTCATCAATGATGCATGAAGCTCATCAACTATAAACTTTGAGAGATCCTTTGTCTCTTCAATGGTTGTGACTATCACATCAAACCTTGAGGGTAAGCTCCTCAATACTTTCTCCACTATTCTTCTCTCTTCTACAATATCTCCATGAGATCTCATTTGGCTGACCAACCCAATCAGTAGACTAAATAATGAGTCTATTGAATCAAACTCTTTCATGCAAATAACTTCATAAGCCCTTCTCATTAATTGAATTTTTGTTGTCTTTACCTTCTCCATACCTTGATAGGTTGTCTGGAGGGTATCCCATGCATCCTTGGACCTCTTGGTTGTTGCAATCCTTGTAAATACACTTCCATGCACTGCTTGATAGAGATAGAAGAGGGCTTTTGAGTCCTTCTTCCTATTACTCTTCAGCAAATCCTTCTCTGCCTGTGTCAAGGAATTAAATGCATTTTCATCTGTTGGTTCTTCTATACCATCTTCAACTAGCTCCCATAAATCTGGAGAGGCAAACAGGGCTCTCATTGTGATTGCCCAATAGTCATAGTTATTCTCATTGAACTATGGGATTTGAGTATTTCCCATACTCGTGCTTGTGTTGGCTCCTGCCATTGCTATCTTACTGAACTATGCTTAAAAAACTTGACTGTGTTTTTAATAAACAAACCGTCTCTCTGCTGAGAAATAAACTTTGTCTTCAAAAATACACTGTCTCTAATAGAATTCTTCTTTTCATTTCTCTGGACTGTAATCTTCAAGCAAACAAAAAACTATGTTTTTGATAAATACCTGACCTTGCTTTGCTGAACCTTCACTTTGCTGGAGAAACCTTCAACAAAACTCTTTCTTCCTTGAGCTTCTTTTTCAAACGCAAAGAGCCTGGACTAGCACCGATACCATGTTGGAATTTCTGAACAATTCCGAACACACAGAGGAAAAATAAAATTCCTCTTCCACAACACAAAGATTAAATAAAATTGCGGAAACAGAGAGATGAAATGTAAATTCCATTTCATAAAAATGCTAAACTGTTACACACAAAAAAAATTCCTTCGGAACTAAGTTCTAGATTCACAAGATGTATTGAGCTGCTACAAAACACAATTTTTTCTTTCTCTCTGTCATTTTTTCTTTCTGCCTTCGGGCAAATTACACAATACACAATCTCCACAAAAAAAATGCACATGGCACATTACATTACATATGTATATATATCATAAATATTTCATATATATATATATATATATATATATATATAACCAAAGTTAAAAACAAAATGTATTGCGGTAAATAAAAGTTAACCCAAAGTTGAAACTTTAAAACATAATGCGGCAAATAAAAAATGAAATCAAAACATTAAAAATTTTTCATTCCGTGGGGTCAAGATATCATGCAAGGTACCCTTTTCATTGTCCCCACAGAACTACTTCCATTGGTCAAGAGGAGGGTGACATCACCTCCTCCAGTGGGTCATCTTCCCCCTTCGTTGCTCAAGTCTGCTGCCCCCAGGAATGGTGCTGGCTGCACTTTGAATGTGGTTGGTCAGTGTTCAATGCGGTAGGGAATGGTTAAGGTGGAGGAGACTGTGGTTGCGTGAAGATCAGTAACTGGAGATTGCTGCCACTGTTGTTGTCGTTCGTTCCCATCACAATTTAATTCATCATCCTGTCTCTGCGTGCAGCAGGTGAATTTAATATTTCAACAGGTTTCATATCGGGAACCAAACCACACATTCTCAAGTGCAACTATTCATTGAGTCATGGTTTCAAATAGCAGTTGGAAAGTGTGATATTTGGCAAGGCACGACTAGTCTTTGAGTCACAGCCTCAAGAAGCAACGATGGGTGCGACTAATGTGACCTCTACCAGTCGCAACACTGAAGCACGATCTTCCCGAGGAATGTGACCCATGCTATGATGCGACTATGTGACTTCTGTTGGGGTCACAAAAAACCACAATTGTAAAATTCGACAATCGTTGACCCTGCCTTCGTTGCGACCTCATGACCATTCCTTTTCTTCCATCTGTGGATGCCTGTCCATGATCCTATTTGCATGGCCAAAAGGAAGTGTGGCAGCACATGCTTGAAATATAATAAAGTGTGCATTTTATAACCTCCTCTACCCTTAAACCTACGCCATGCGAGCGACCTAATATTCACGGTTTGTGCTAAAGTATTGTGGGAAGGAAAGTTATTGGATAAGAAGTAGTGCTTGCAACGAAATTTCATGTTATAGGAGCCACCATGGATAATACATGGAACAATAATTACATAAACTGAAATTTAAGGCCATGTAGTGCTCCGGAAACAATGGATGTTGAACAATTATGGTTTGTTGCAGAAGTAATATGGAGTTCGCAGAATATTACGGATGAAAATATAAAGAAAGAGCAGTTGGTTACAGCGTTGCAAGATAAAGTGTTGTCCTAGTACATTGAAATATACTACGATGAATGCAAATGCTACATTGGCTAAGAAACCAAAGTCACAGTCTCAGTGTATTGCAGAGATCAAAGGAATTAAGCAGTTGGTTACTGAAATTGTGTGGGAGGTAGACCAGCGATTTAAGACATTATTAATCCAAATCAGATTCAAGATACCTGATGAATAGCATAGAGAATGGTTTATTGTTGCATTGTTGCCTCATCTCAGATTTCCACTGTCACAATAGCGGATTTCCACCCAAGCAGAAGCGTTAGAGATCTCAATGAAGCTCGAAGTTTCATCAGTAGTTGACACTAGCGTAGAAGTTCAACAGATTCAAACCCACTTGAAGAGCTTGCATATGAAGCTCCAAGATCTAAAGAAGGGAAAGGAGGCTAGGCATGATATAATTTCTGAAGTCAGGTGTATCAAGTGTAAAGCAGAGGGTCATTATAAGGAGCAATTCCCTGTTTATAGGGAGTATTTGGGCACTGGGATATCGAGTCCATTGAATCCTAGACCGAGCGTTGGGCCAAGTGTATGGCCTAATGTCTGGTGTGGGTTATGCGAAGTTACAGGCCAGCATTCCACTCATTATTATCATCTGCTACAAAAATATGTCAGATCGTCGAAGAAATTATTCTGTAACTACTGTAGTTCGGTAGGACATGATGAACAACATTGTCAAAGCTATGATCTCATGATGCAGCACAATCCTGGTGCATATAGAATGCAAGTAGAGGGTCGAGAAACTCCAAGCTCTCTAATAGCGCGAGGAGGTTTCCAAGGCCAAGGGTGTGGCCAAGTAGGAGCCGTTGGTCATGGACTAGGTCAGATTATATGTTACAACTGCGGATAGCCTCTACATTTTTCCAGGGATTGGCATAATCCTACTACAGCTTCTTATAACTATTGTCAATAATTTGGTCATGAAATCGAAGATTTTCCATTTTATTAGCTAAAATGCAGGATAAGAGCAACTAACAACTAACTTAGAACATACAAATCATGAGGTTTGAACTGTGCAAGGTAGATCTGAGCGTTAACATAGTAACGTGTAGCGGTGTGAATACCGAAGAAGATTGCACAGAAGGAAAGAGACCTATGACAGAGGCATGGGTTTGGAAAGCTAAAGATAAGAAAGTTGGGTTCAATATATAGCATGAGAAAGATACATTCATGGAAGCGAAGAAGATATTTATGACCCTTGAAGATTCGACATCAACCGCATAGAGACAGTTTTTCCTGCTAAAGAATAAGCCTAAGGATAATACTGAAGCCAAGGAAGTTGATTCATCCATCTTAGCGCCCTTTTTTCAGATGTGTATGAAATTGCTAAGGGGTCAGAAGGTTGTAGAGGGGTTACAAAAAATGATAGATAAATGTGTTGGAAACAAAGAGCCATGATTGGAACAGTGCGCAGAAAACAAAGTGTACAAAATTAAGAAGAGAACCGGATGGGAGATACGGTTGACTACACACATCAAAGATTATGAGATGGATCAATTCATTCTGGATCTGGGATCCTATGCCAACATTATGCAAAAATAGACATAGAAATGGATGGGAAGGCCTAAGATGCAATGGTCTTTGATTCAGTTGAGGATGGAAAACCAGTAGAAGAGCATTCCTATGGGACGATTTCAGGGCTTCAATGTAGATATTGATGGAATAAGTGTGTTAGCTGACTTTGAATTTATTGAGATCATTGACAATAGTAATCCATATCATGTGTTTCTTGGATTTTATTGGGCTTACGACATGGATGCTATAATCAATCTGAATAATAGGCAGATGGTATTTGAGAAGGATGTTACCCGAGTTGTTGTGCCATTGGATCCCTTCGAACATGCGCGCTATACAGATCCTATCCAACATGAATATGGGGATGCTGATATTGATCAGATCGATAAGCTTACTGTGCAGGATGAAGATTGGATTAACCCTACTATTGATGGCAGAATATGTTGGGAGCATGATAGCTCATGTGTGTTGGACTCCAACGAATAATTAGAGAAATGGTAGAATTGCCTGTATGAAGTGTCTACTAATCGATGTAACAGAATTACCAAATCGCTTCACTGTGTCATGTTAGAAGTGTGTGACTTGCCATTTTATGATGGAACTAGGAACGTTGCCCTATTTCTGGAATAATTTGAGCAGAAGGTGCCTGCGGAACAAAAATATGAAGCTTTGGACTTCGCATTAAGATCCACTCCAGCCCAATGGTGGGGTGCACACAGAGAAAGCTTAGATGAATGGAAGGATTTTTGCAGAATGATAAGTCTCATATTTTTCCATGTAGACACTAATATCACGGAGAAGTAAAATGGTAGAAATGATCCTCGCAAGAATTTATATCGTTGGACCACAGATTGGGGCGAAGAACCTCAACCAGAGTGGGTGCACATTTTCTCTCATTCCTTGGATATGATACCTCATAAATGGTATCTTGAGACAGAGCTGCACTATGGCACTGCAGACTGGTATGCAATGACTGAAAGTTTCTTATTGACCTATGGCTTTGTCGATGGCTAGGAGTGTATTAATGAGAATATTCAAGAACTCAATCAGGAGTATTTCGAATTACCATTGAGCCAAGAACTCTGGTACAGCCTGATTGGGCTACGTAATTGGAACAAGCCCAATAATGTTAAAATAAATATGGTTTAAAATACCTAGTAAAAAATTATGTGTTGGGGGAGGATATCTACAAGTGCCTACTTGAAAGAGAGTGTAGGACTATTAATGATTTTTTCGAATGATGGCTTAAGCGAAGAAGAAGTATTGCGCACAATGGGGAAAGAGGACACAGATGGAGGAAACTGCACTGAGGGAGGCAGAATTGCGTCGAATGGGTGAGTCCAGCGAAGCTAGTCCAAAAAGTGATTGTTGGAATAGTAACAATTAATTTGAAAATGACTTGATTATTAAAAGGAGCGGGAGGGATGCCTTTAATAGGCATATCTGGGCGGAACTGCCGCCAAATTTGCATTTATGAGGAGTATCTAAAGTAAATCATGGAATTTGAATTTGAAATTTTCTATAAATCAAGCATCCCGCTCCACATTCACGCACTTTTCGTGTTAATATTTAGAAGTGATATTTGGTGTTTGTAGGAGCGTCGAGTGATCCACTGCATGTCGGAATATATCTTTGAGGTGTTGAAAGATGAATTGCTCAGATCCGGGCTAGGCTACACAATCTGGTCAGATATATAATGCACAATGATGGCTACGCCACCTACACATAAAACATGGAGTAGGTCGCCAAAGAAGCAGACCACTGGGGGCGTGACCCTATCCAAAAAGTCGAAGAAGTCGGTGTTGTGAATGTCGCTCCGAAAAAGAAAAATACCCAAGGAACAATGGAATAAGGGGGCCCAAGTCCGGCAGAAGAAGGTTGTTGATATTGAAGAGTCTGATTAAGAAGAAGTTTCCCCTAAGGAAATTGATGCCAAGGAGATCAAGCCTATCTCTAGATTTCCTCCTGTTATCACAAAATTGCACCTGATAGGTTGCTAATCAGACAACTTCATGTAACTGTTTCAAACCAATCTTGCAACTGGAGCTTAGCCTCTTCAGTCTGAGAGGGCTCTCTCAAAGGGTTAATGATATTTGATAAAGATAGGTTTAGATGGCTAACTCTACTTGGAAAATAACTTGATTTTTGTGTATTTAGGTTGAAAAGAGTGTAGGCTTGCAACCATTAGGCTTATGGAGTCAACAATCGGTAATTTCAGTGGCAAGGTTTCTTGACATGGAAGCTGAGGCAGATAGGGGTCTTAAACAAAGTCAATTCACTCATAAAACATAAGAAAACACAATCATTTCAATGCTAAAGGAATTCAGAGCATAGAGTTATGAATTCTGAGTAATAGAAATGAAATCTACTGCTAATGGTTCAAAGGAAATTCACTCATAAAACATAGGAAAACACAGTCATCTCATTGCTAAAGGAAGTCAGAGCATAAAGTTATGAATTCTGATTAATAACAATGAAATATACTACAAGTAGTAAAGCATAAGATGTAGATAAATGAAACATTAAAAACCCCATGAGAATCTCAGGTCTGTCAAGAAGAAAACCAATATGTATTACTGATATGAGTCAAAATACATAAGGCAGTAGTTTGCTGCAAAAAATCTCCAACCCTTCACAAATTTGACTCTATGGCTTTTAATAGCTTGTTACATCATGAGATGATCTACCTCCTGGCTATATTCATCGAATTTTTTCCTAATGACACCTTGCATAACCGTAAAACATCTACTTAATGACAAACTGACAGCTATCCTACTTGACAGTCCTTTTCCTAATAGGAGTCAAACTACTCATTATTAAATTTAACAACCTTATCTTCTAAAGCAATTACATATTTTACAAGTAAGCTTTCACATGTTCGAATTGGGGTGATGGGACTCATCACTACATGACCACATAACTGACCTCCTCTAAAACTGGAAACAAAACCCTATTTTTTAGGCAAATGGTCTTCTTCTTCCATGAATGCTTTGGCTGCTAATTTATCTTCATTTCATGGTATTTAAGTGATGAATTATTTTTTTCATTCTCCTATAACACTTGGATAATACCCAGTTGTCCATAAATGCCCAAAAATCTGCTTAAAAGGCTCCCACACAGTACGCTATGAAAATAAGGCAGTTTCGTAGCGTACTTTCGTAGCATTTCAAAAATGCCATTTACCCTCAAAATTTTTGATTCCTTCCTTTGGCATGGTATTCATCATCCTTAGACACATCTCCCACACAAAATTCAACTTCTGACAGCTCTTAAAACTGGTTCAAAAGGGAAAAATAACAGCTACAATAGTTTCTTAGCGTTTTGTTGTCCTTCAAGCCCAGGCATGCTACGAGACTGTGGAAAAGTGTTGAAAATCCAAATTTTTGTGTAATTTTAAAAATGAACCCTATAAGTGCCAAAACCTTGTCTCTAACATGTCATTAACCTTATAAACGATCTCACCTTATGATCCTTAAGGCATTTCTTCCTCATTTATGATTGGTTCAGCTATTGGTTCTTCAAGCACTGTCATTTTAAGGCCTTTTTTCTCTAACTCTTGAGGAGCTGCAACTATGTTTTTTCCATCACCTTCTCTTTTCCTTTCTTTGTTTTGCTAATTTTATCTTTCTCTGTAGGTGATGACAGGTCAATGACCTCCTGTGGTGGTTGGACTGTGTCAGTAGGTGGTGGAAGCTCTTTACTGCTCTCTAAAATATTCCTAGCATGCCTTGTCATAGGCTTTCTTGCTTGGAACATGAAACCAACATCTTCTCCCTCAAACTCTAATTTCTTTGCAGATTTAGCCTTTTTTAACTTTTTTCCACCTTCCTCTATGTCCTCGGCCTGGACTATACGAGTTTCTTCTATGTCAATGGCATGTAAGATATCTTCAATATTTCCTTTAGTTACTACTCTGTCTTCTACAACCATGGTTTTCTCTTCTAAGGCCATTGTTTGGCTCCTTGTCCTCCTTTTTGTTTCTTGTTTACTCACATCTTGTTTTTGTTTTGTAGGTTTGACCACCTTTAACTTCTGTTTTGCAAGTGGTACATTTGGTGTGTCAAAACTCTGCAATTGCTCTGGCTCCATCATAATTGGCTCACTTGGTTCTACTCTTGCAGGTTCACTTGATTCTGCTACCAATGGTTCCCTTTGTTCTATTGTTAATGGTTATGGAATTCTCCTAGGTTTAGGAGTTCTTGAAGGAGTAAGAGCATCCAACTCAAAACCACTAACAAACAAGAATGAGGACCAATCTCTGCCTAACCTTTGAATTTCATCTAAAACCAATAACTTCATTAAACCATGATGAAATAATGAAGTCTCACTCCCTTTAGACTTTTCTTGGACCTTATCTAACATTTTTGACAAACTTCTATGCAAATAGAAAGGCAAATCAAGGGAAATCTTACCAGTAAAGTGCAGAAGTAACTTGAAATGATATGAGCAGACTTTGTGGTATCTCCCTTCACAAGTAAAGTAATTTTGGATGATAAGCAGCAATTTTGAGTAATTTTATTTTATGCAGCTTCTTGGAATAGCATTGGTGAGATCCATTTCAGTATGCTCAGGCTTCATGAAATCTTTGCACTGCTCCATGTTAAACTTGAAACCTTTGAACCACTTCTCTTGTCCTCTTGGAATCTCTGTAGCAGACAAATTGAGCATTCCCACTTTGGTGCTTCTTCCACTGAAATTCAAAGCAAACTCTTTGGAAACCTGTGTATGACAGCCTTGTATTTCTCACAAAACTGTAGGAAACCTGTCCTTTTGAAGACTTCCATGGCTTTTGGGTATTCGTTGATCAAATTCATGTCTATTGGTTCATATCTCAGGCATTGGCAACCTTTATTTGTCCTTCTTTTCTCTGACATGGTTTCTTTAAGGTCTTCATAGCCTTGCTTGATGATTTGCATCCTCGCTTGATGATGATCAATGTAAACCTTTGAAAACACCAGCCATAGCTTTGGCTTAGTGCACTAGCTCTCCAGAGCTCAATATCACGCAAGAAGGAATGAGAAATGAGAAATGACTGAATTAGGAAAGGATATGAAGTTTGTTGTCTTCTCATGACTCAATGATGACTCATACATACCTAAATTGATCATGATGACTGCAGACCTGATCATGTACCTTGATTTTATCCTTCCATGACTCGAATGGCATCTAACTTACCCTTTCCCAATGATTTTCTCACACCTAAAAGCTATACTGACAAGACAGACAGGAAACTGCGCTTTCGTAGCATATCTAGTGTAAATTTTGTTGTTTTCACCATGAAACTATCAGCAGTTTCATAGCGAAAAGTGACTTTTCACAGTGTATTTCGCTATGAAACTGTGGTTTCTTGGCTAAAATGGCATTTTTGATACAAAAAACCTTGGAAATTGAAATCAGTCAGAAAATAATGAGTGATGTGACATGAGGGAGTTTGAAAATGAGTGGGTTTATACCTTAGGGTAAATCTTAAACAAGAAAAATTTAATATTTCCCTTGACCAAGCATAAAAAATGAATCCTACAACCCTATTTTTGACACATGAACTTATTTAACCTTGTCAAATTATGCTTCATTTTTTTTTGTGATAACACCTCCGTATATCTTGCCATGGAAGTCATATGCTAAGAACTCGACAAAGGATCCAGATGCAGTTAAATACAATATATTTACGCTATTTATTCCAGATAAGGTGCCAGTCAAAGGGGATTTATTGGGCAAGGTTCCCCAGCTGCGTATGGAGGATTGGGACTTCAATCTTTGTAGTAAATATCCGCAATTCGAGCTAAGTCGATATTTGCGCCAAAAAAACTATGAAGGCAGAGTAACAAGGTTGGAGCCAATGAAGTGGTTAGCTAGTATCTAGGATGCAAGGATACTCAACATGTTTTATGTGCCACTCTTTGGGCGAAGTATAATTAACATTTTTTGTGTAATCCAATTGTTGGAATTAGTGCACGAGGACTGCTTGTGGCTAGAGAAGAAGATCCCTATTAACGTGGTGTTAATCTAGAAGATTACGACCTTTCCTTTCCTCGACTTGGACCTCGGAGAAGAATTCGTGGGAAAAGATCAGGAAAATCAGCTCGCAGATCAGATGAAGAAATATTTCAGTCTAACGAAGGGAACCTGGGGTCATTCAATTAACTCCATATTTGATCGATATGTGTGCTTTTCCGCACACATTTTAGCTGGAAAATTAATGAGAAATATTCATGCAAAGGAGGCTTTTGCACTAGTTATATCATTGGCTGTGAAGTGTGCCAAATTCATAGCTTATAATTGGGCATAGTATCTATGTACTGAGTACCTCGCAGATTTTAGAGAATATCAAGAAGAGGGAAAGCAGTTCCACTATGTTTGGATCTCAATATTAATGGCATTGATGGCTTAGTGGGAGCCCGAGGAATCGTAGTTCTCCACTATGGACCCTGATCTGTGCAAGGCCACCATATATGCCTCGTTATGGCATTTGAAGGAGCCAACCAAGGTCATGGAAAACAATTTTTTTTGGGTTGGATTCGAAATGATCCTGTGCACCGTGACTAGCCAAAATTCCTAGATGTCACCAATTATTGTGAGCCAATATCGGCAGGTCACAGAGTTCAAAGCATATTTCCACCACATTCATATTCAAGTGAAGAAGGACCTCACTCGGGTCTGGTACGAGTTGTCATACCTAGTCGAAGAAGTGGATATTGAAGCCATCATCAATGCATGGCCAAGTGATTAGTTAACTCCACTTACTGAAGGCGTGGAACAAGCAGGGACGAGCGGTGTGAAGTCCCCAGTCAAGACAAGAAATAATGACACCAAAAAGCTACAAAAGAAAGTTAGATTCATGCCTGGTATAGAGACAACAACAAAATTTCAGACGGAGACGTAGATTCTCGATATAAGAGGGGTTGATGCTCAGGGAGATGACACAATTATGGATCCATCTAACCCCCCTCCCATTTTACTACTAAGCGGTGACAACCACAGAAGGGCGGCATAAGAAAGAAGGTGAAGTCTGATAATTCCACCGGCTCGAAAGAAATGGTCCTCACTAAGGGGGACCTCGACTAAATAGGAAATACTATCAAGAACTTTACAGAGCACCTGTGGGGTAATATTGAAGAACATTACAAGAAGGTGTTGGCAGACGTCCATAAGGACCTACAAAACTTGTAGGTTCAGATGAACACGGTTAAGGTGAGAGTGAGCCAAGCAAGCGGAATGCATGCAAGTGTGACTCAAGTGAGCGGGGATCAAATAGGTGCAAGCATAGTAGCACACGAACTGGCGCTAACCACTGATACTCATGCGATGTCGATCCTTATGGGCATGTTAAGTTTTGATACTACAGAGCAGATGAAGCGGGAAATGCACTGGAAGAACACGTGACTTAACCTCGTTGAGCTACCACTTCAAATATTGCATGAGTTCCACAAAGGCGTCACTGAGGAATTACAAATTAGAGAACATTGTGCCTTATTATTTATTCAGGATATCAGGAAGGAAAGAAAGAGCATGGCCGAAAAAAAGTATATGGTTGTACAAAAGCGCGATGATGAGGCTTTGCACATAGAGAAGCTAAAGGTAGCCATCTCCAAGGCTTGCACTGAGCTACCAGAGCTCCAGATTCAGGTTGTAGTTATGCCAAAGGAAAAAGTGGCCAAGATTGCAACAATAGTAAATGAATCCAAAGCCAATGTCGATTAAGTGCACCTCGAAATGCAGATGAAAATAGTTGATTTACAGTTGCAATTGCAGTCGGCCACTCCACTAGAAGCCTGGGAGCAGTGCGTAGAAGAGCTTAAAGCTACCACTAAACAAATTGAATCCACTATCTAGGAGTGCCTGCACATATTCAAAGATGTCATGGATGTATGGGCCTCACTGCAGGAGGACCCTCAGGTGCAGATGATAGAAGTAGAAGTTTTCCAGAAGCTTGAATAGATGGACTAGATTAAGGTCACAGCAAAGACCTTAGCATCGATGCAGCTGTATACCCATCTCCAAGATAGGGTAAATTATTGCAGGAGTATATCGATGAGCTGTGTAGGAAGGAGCAGCTCATTACAGCCAAAATAAATTTGTGGGAAGATGAGGCCAATCAGCTTTCCCAAATTGTAGAAAATAAATTGAAAGCACTATGCCAGGAACATAGAGGATTTGAGCAGAAGACGCTCAGGCCAGTTACCGAGACGCTACTCAGTGAGGTCTGAGATTTTGAAACGCAGTGCACTGAAGTGATTCTACCACTGAAGGATTCCTTGAGCGGCATCAAAGCAAATATCGATGGTGCACTAGCATTGTGACTCGGGATGAGTCACAATTTTTTGTTGGGGGCATGTTGTACAAGGTATCCCTCGAAGAAGAAATTTAGAGAAAGAATTAGCATATCAAGGAGCGGAGCGCACAGCGTGAAGTGAATTTTAAGTCTTAGGGGCTTTGGGGTGGGTCAAAGCCCCTTATTTTGTAAAGGGATGGGAATATGTTATGAACGTTGAACTCCACCCATGGTTTTTGGACCATGGTATTATAATGTAAAATACTATATAAGGAGTCTAGGCTAGATCTCGAAGATAACGAAGAAGTAGAATTGATGAGATGCACTTGGATGTAACATTTTTTTGAGTCCGATTTTTTGGTTTTTGGTTAGAGAAAAGGCTCATGCAGCTTAGTGCACGGAGACCTTAGAAAGCATGCATCTGAGTGTGCATACCCCTGCAACTGAGTGCGTAGGGTGGAATTGATTATATGAGAAGGATCTGAACATTAATGAAGTAATTTTGAAGACAGATCAGTGTTTTGAGTTGATGTGTTTGCTTTACTTGTATTTTATGTTATCTGTACTAAGTAAGGGTTTTTATCTATAATTGCATAGCCAAGTTTTGTTTATGGTTGTTTACATTGTTTTATGCTCGAATATGTAAAATCGTGTAGTTTGAAAGTCAGTTTAATAGATGTATTTAACAACGACGGTATAGTTGATAGATCTGTTTTGTGAAGCTCTACCAAGTATAGAAATGAAGTGAAGCCCTAAATCCACAGTCCATTGTCCGTTTGGATGCAGAAACCTAGTTCTAGCATCCCCCTATATTTCCTCGGGTGATATTTCGGTATGCGCAAGCAGAACGTTGCTGAAAGGGCCGATAATAGTCGGTTTTGTTGTTTCGCGCAACTATATTTGAACCTGGTTATAGGCCCCATTAAGCGAACAAGTATTTGGGAGAGTTAGAGAGATTCAAGTGTAAGTTAGATTCCTTGAGTATTTAGTGGATTTAGAAGGTCTCGAGATAGGATTTTGTTGAGGATATTTTGGATTTGAACCTAAATCAATTCACAATCCTACTTTCTATAAATTTCATCAATTTTATGATATCTAGGAGTAGAGAAGAGAGTGTTAGAGCGGCTCGAGAGGAATTGAATTCAAATTAGGGACATAAGGTTGAGAAGGGATCCATTATAATAATCAGGTTAGAACGGGGCCTATTGTAAATATGTTTTGTTCATTTAATTAATAGAAGGGAGGAAAAGAATTTTTGTTATTTACCATAGGGCCTATTAAAACTGAGTTCAGGAGGGATTTGTATATGTATATACAATTTTTGCAGTATCAGAGTGTCGCAGCGAAAGCATGAGAAAGGCCACATTGAAATACGCAGAGGAAAGAAAGATAGAGGTTGCAAAAAAAGGTTAGAGAGGCGTGGTGGCAAAAGATGCATGAGAGTTACACATAAAGGCCAAAATTCTTGTTAATCGTTGATCAATACATATGATCAACGATCCAAAGTGATTGGAATCGTGCAACAATATAATCTGAATAAGTGTAATGAAAGCCACAGAATCAAGCCAGAGGAGTTGAATGTAGAGGAGTGGTGCAACACTTAGTTTTTTAAGATTCTTGATATAATTTTTCTCTTGAAAGTGCTAGGAGACAATTCTTTAAGGGAAATTCGTTAAGTGACAATGTCGGGTCGTAGGTTTCATCCCGAAAGTACAAAGGAGAAGGGCTTAAGGAGCAGTCAGGTTGAGTAGGCATGGGATGATGTGTAAGGTCAACCAATCAGAAAGAGTTCAAGCACAGTGGGACCACGTAGGAATGTTACCTTAATTCTGGAGGAAAAGGCTTACGAACCTTTGATAAAGGAGCGGGAATAATAACTGGCGGGTGTCAGGCTGAAAGCTTTAGGCTAGAAGAATAAAAGGACCATATTATGAGAATAAGCAGGTTGATGAGGACCGAGTTTACATACCCTTAACAAGACAATAGAGTGGATCCCTTACGAAAGGTCTTCCACCCAACGATCTTTTTTAATAGTTTGTTCTATCAAGTCAGTTTTTAAAGAATGGTTCAGATGCATTAAAAGGGTAACATTTAGCTGAGGGTCCTACCTAGAGGTTTCATAACTCCGTGGAGTTTTTTAATATCCTTCCCATTACGTCAAGAATAAAGGAGAAAGTTTAAGTGGCTCGTACATCAATTATGTGTAGACATGTGAGAGAAATTGGAAGCGAAAACATGAAGAAATAAAGTGGGCCAGCCCGAAAGAGATTTAGCCCGAAGGTTTGAAGAATTGACAACTAAAGATAAGGTCGGCATTGGGGAATTGGGCCTTCATACACATGGTTATGCAGACAGTCATAAGGCTAGGTTATAAGAAAACAAAACAACGTGAGTGGAAAGGAAAGAGTGTGGCACTGAAGAATTATGAAAGGTTTACGCTCATGTAAAAACCATTATTGTGACAGTTAAATAAAAGGGTTGAATTAATATTAGGGCACATTTTTTTTAATTGGGAACGCTTGTATTGGGTTTGCACAAGGGTTGAGACAATATAGAGGGGCATATGCTAATTATAGAGGAAATAGGTAACCCTTTCAGCTCCTCCCACTATATTATTTGTATAAAGGGATTTATGTCCCGATAGAGAGTCTTATACAGGGCTTGAAGGAAACACCTTTTTAGGGAAAGAGATTTAGGAACTGTGGATTACGCAGGCTCAAAATTTGGGTCTATGTCAATATCGGATAGATATGAAACAAATCTCTTTGGATCTATGCTTTTTCTCCTTTAATGTTAGATTATCCAAATATCATAGTTTAAAGCTAGGATAAAATATTATTAAATTAAATAATTAAATTAATATTAGAGACACTTAGAAATAGAATATTGTTACAAAAGATATGACCCTAGAATAGTGTCTTATCTTAGGCTCTAAAATAGGAATAAAGTTAGTAGATTTGTTAGAACATATTTATTGTAAATGGACACTTTTTATTTTATCAAGTGGTCCATAACTAAAATAAGTTAGGACATGTAGCTTATAAATAGGTTATTTTCCTAATTGAAAGAGTGTTGGAGTTTGCGTGTGTAAACTCTTGCCATTCATATGTAATTTCTTTTCCTATTATCAATAAAATTACGTGTCTGAGGACACTTCTAGTATTATTATGGTATCATAGCTGCACTAATGTAGATGATGTGAAGGTGGAGATTTCAGCTATGCGAGTTTTTGGAAAATTCTACTAAACGGTTAATTGGTATGAAATCTATTCAGTTTTTTAAGGGAAAATAAATTTAATTATTAAATTGATTTTATATTTTAAATATGAAAATCGATTTTTTATTTAAGATTCATTTTGTTTTAAAAATCAATTGTCTATGTAGCCATAAGAAACTATTGAGAATCATATATATGCTACGCTCTTGTAGTCATGATACTCTGTTGTAGTCTAATTTTTCCTTTCCCATCGCTTGAATGATGCCATCCTGCCTATAGGGAAACTCGCAGCATGATTTTTCATGATTTAAAAAATAAAAAATAAAAATTCAATCTTCTGCGCTTGTAAAAACCTCAACCCGTCGGCCAACAGTTTACGCCTTTCTTTACACTTTCCTTACGATTTTATAATCTTTGTGATAGTTTTAACTTCAACAGAACCAATGTCGCTACTCTTTTCATCCTTGTTTCTTCCCGGGGGTGTGATTTCAATGTCAACGGAACCATTGACTCTGCTCCTTCCTTTTGTTTTCTGAGTAAGAATATATTACCCCTTCGAAGTTATGAAGTGTTTTCTTTTGAAAGACAGAGTTGAATGTTAGCCGATTCCAGGGACTATCAAAGAATAAAATAAAAATACAGGACGGTGTAGTCCTTCTGAAAATTGACCAGATTCATGAATATAACCACAAATGAATGTGTCGAATATAGCCACAAACGAATGTGCTGAATATAGCCATCGATTCAGCCAGTACGAATTTGAAGAGCAATGTTGAGACGTTTTTTGTGAAAAGGTGTTCGATGAAGAAAGCACTTGTTGCAGAGAGCATTGCATTTAAAAGGGTTGTAAGGACTGTCACACTCACCCACGGTGCCTCTCAATCCATTAATGTTATGTTGGACCGATAGGATTTTTGGGAGAAAAGTGTTATTTTTAAAATGTTTATAATGTAAGTGGGATAATTTTTTTTTGGGTGCTTATTTTATAAAATTTGTAAATTTTTAGAGCAATAAGGAGATGTCATTTGTAATTTTTTTGGAGAAAGAAGGTGTGAGGGGTTATTTGTAAATGTTTGGAGCATAAAATTTTGTAATTTTTGGAGTAATAAGTAGATATTATTTGTAATTTTTGGAGTAATAAGTAGATATTATTTGTAATTTTTATTTTCGAGAAATAAGGGTCATTATTTGTAACTCAAAGTACTTTTTTACTTTGAGGGGGGGTAGATTTTTTTAAAGGAAATTTGTAAGGGCATTGTCAAGCGATCAAATTTTGAAAATATTTCATTGTAAACACTCAAAGAGAAATTGACTAGAGCCAAGTGAAAAGCTCAGTCATTTTTCTCCTATTTCAACAACTATACGAGGGTCAAGGCCAAGCCTTGATAGATCATTTTCTTTTTGCATGGCACGTGTCATTTTTTGCGTGGCATGTTTCGTGTGACGAGTTGCTCATTTTTTCTTGTGCTTGATTCTTTTGGTGCACTACTTCAACACTACAATGTCGAAGTTAATTAATCTGTTCTCTAATTCTGATAAGCTAGAAAGGGTGAAATCTTATAAGGCATGGAAACGTCTAATTGAAAGAGCTCTCATATATAATGAAATGTGCCATGAAATATGTGATGCTGACATTAAGCCTAATAAACCAACAGATGCAACTTTACTTGCAAAATGGGAAGTCAAAAATGCCAAGGCACTCGCTCTTATAAAGTCTTTAGTTAACAATGAAATGTATATTCATATTGAAAATGCCTCAGATGCATGGACTGCTTTTCGTACATTTAAAGATCTCTTTGATACACAACCTGAATCAAAAAAGGTTGATATTCAATTAAAATTTCTCTAACAAAATTTAACTGAAGGTGGTGATGATTTTGAATATATTTCACGACTTAAAAACATCAAGCAAGAAATAATAAATGTTGGTTTTCAAGATGTTGATGAAATTTTCTTGACTACAATTTTAATTGTTGGATTTCCATCATCTTACACACATTTTTTGGAAACATTGCAAGTCACTGGAAAATTAGAGAAGATCAAGTTTGATGAGTTGATTGATATGTTAGCCCAACATGACAAAAATTTTGGGACAAAGAAACAAATTAGGGAAGATGTTTTCTTCACATATGCTAGCACTAGTAAATTCCCAACTGACAGTTCGAGAAGCATAGAATGGGTACATTTCAATCAAAGTCAAGTAGCACACAGTGTACAAGGTCGTGGTTGCAGTCAAAGTAGAGGAAACAATTTCAACAGAGGCTATAGTTTATGAGGAGCAATTTTCAAGGAAAAGGGAACAATCAAGGCAGAGGATATAATCAAGGAAGAGGATAAAGTCTAGGCAGAGGAAAAACTCCGAACAAAGGCCAAAGCAGAGGCAGACGAAAATATCAAGGAAGAGGCAAAGATTTTAGTCAAATTGTTTGCAGGAGATGTAACAAAGTTGGACATTATGTTGAGGATTGTATAAATTTCATTGATAAAATTCCTAAGTTTCATCCTAACACTGCACAGTTTGCAAATGATGAATATGATCATGATGGTTCAAAATATGTCTTTACCAACACAGAATCAACAGCTTTACAAGTTTCAACCTTTCTTAGAAGTGATTATGAAGATGCATGGATTATGGATACAGGAGCAACTCAACACATGAATTTTTGACATGACTTCTTTTGGAACTTCCAACAATGCCATCTCAATTCAATCTATCTTTCTGATAAAACAAAACATACTCCTTATGGAAAAGGTGTAGTTAAAGTTGTTTTACCTGGCATTGGAGAAAGATTGATTTCAAATGTATGGTATGTCCCAACATTTAAGCAAAATTTGCTATCTTTAGTCACGATTCGACAAGCAGGACATCTGTCGATTATGGAGGATGGATTAGTTAAAATTAACACAATCAAACAGAACATGAAAACATTGATGACAAGTTATGAAGATGGAAAAATGTTAAGGATGAAAGGGACAGTTATTCCAAGAAATTCTGACTTTGCAGGAGCAGCAAGTACAGACATTTCACTAATCAGATTGTGGCATGTAATATATGGCCATCTCAACTTTGAAAGTGTCTCTCAGTTACAAAAATAGGGAATGGTAAAGGGACTTCCAACCTTCAAACGGGAAAATGAAAGATGTGAAGCTTGCATTTATGGAAAACAACATCGAGATACTTTTCCCACAAGTTCATGGCGAGAAAACAAGCGTTTGCAATTGGTTCACAATGATATTTGTGGACCCTTACAAACTTCGCTAGGAGGATGTAGATATTTCTTAGTATTTGTTGATGATTTTAGCAGGATTACTTGGGTATATTTCTTGAAGCAAAAGTCAGAAGCATTTGAAAATTTTAAAACTTTTCGCTAACTTATTGAAAACGAAATTAAGGAGAAGATTGGCACTCTTAGAACCGACAATGGAGGAGAATTCACTTCTAATGAGTTCAGAATGTATTGCATGGATAATGGCATAAAACGACATCTTACCAATGTCTACACTCCTCAGCAAAATGGAGTAGTAGAAATAATAAACCGCACCTTGTTAGGAATGGCGAGATCTATGTTAACTTTCAAAAGGTTAAGTCCTATATATTGGGACGAGGCAATTCATACAATTGTCTACTTAAGGAATAGATATCCAACTTCTTCTTTAGACGAAATCACACCTTATGAAGCATGGTTTGGTTTCAAACCTCGAGTTAAACATCTCAAAATTTTTGGATCAATATGTTATGCCTTAGTTTCGAAAGAAAAAAGAACTAAGCTTGAGTCACGAAGCTTGAAGTGCACAATGATTGGGTCTTCTAATGAGAAGAAATGGTACCGAATTTTGTCTAATGGGAAATTTATTGTGAGCAGGGATGTGATTTTTGATGAAAATGAGAGTAGGAGTGTTAAAGAAATTGAAAGTCTTCTTCAAATGTTAGAAACAAAAGGTGATAAAAGAAAAGGAAATATAAAAACTCAACCAAATTCACAAAATTGGTATGAACTTGAGTTTCCTTCATCTGAAATTGATTCATCCAGTCCATATTCTTCACCAATGTCGTTGGGTCTTCTGGCAGTTCATCCAAATCACCTACCAGCAGTAGTTCTTTTGACAGTGACTCTCCACCCCCAGAATCCGCGGTTGATAAACGAACATCTGTTTACATCAACCCTCTTTACAATGATGGTGATTTTTCACAATCTCAAATAGTGAACATCAATTGCCAAAATGGGCAGTTCAAATTTTGAAATATGTAAGGCCTAATGAGTAGAATAAAACAGGAACAAGGGGATCACAAAGAAGTGAAGGAAATTTTGCCTTGATAGCAAATGATTTTACTGAACCTTCTACTTATCGAGAGGCAGTCAAACATAAAGAATGGCAACAGGCTATGATTGATGAATATCAGGCAGTTCTCAACAACAACACTTGGAAACTTTTTGATTGTCCTCAAAATGTTAAACCTATCGGATACAAATGGGTTTACCAAATTAAGTACAAGAAAAATGGCAATATTGATAAGTACAAAGAAAGACTTGTTGATGAGGGTTTTGCACAGCAGGAAAGGATTGATTATGAGGAAACTTTTGCTCCTACGGCTAAATGGAACACCATCTGATTAACTCTTGCATTGGCAGCCCAGCAAGGATGGAAATTTCATGAGATGGATGTAAAACGTGCTTTCCTCAATGGAGATTTACAGGAAGAAGTGTATATGACACAACCACCAGGTTTTGAAATTGAAGGACATGAACATAAAGTATGTCAACTGATAAAGGCTTTATATGGGTTAAAATAAGCTCCTTGAGCTTGGTATGCCAAAATGGATGAATACCTTCTGAAATTTGGCTTTCAATGAAGAGAATCTGATGATACCTTGTATGTACGCCAACAAGGTAAAAATCTTGTGATTCTAGTTATGTATGTAGATGATTTTATTATCACTGACAACAATGATGATCACATTTGCACAGGTGAAAAAGGAGTTACATGCAGGTTTTAAGATGACAGATTCGGGACTACTTCACTACTATCTTGGAGTTGAATGATTCCAACGTCCACAACATATCTTCATTTCTCATAGTAAGTACGCAGCAGAAGTTCTTCAGTGATTTGGAATGTAGGACTGAAATCATGTTCTTACCCCCATGGAACAAAACTTGAAACTTTCAAAATTTGAAGGGGGGGAATGGTGGATAACACTACTTATCGACAATTCATTCGCAGCCTGATTTATCTGACGTCTACTCGACCAGATCTTTCTTATGCCACCAGTATTATTTCCCGCTTTATGCAGGAACCACGAGACAGCCACTGGAATGCAGCCAAAAGAGTTCTTCGTTATATCCAAGGAACAAAATATTTTGGTATTCTTTACAAAAAGACTAAAAACTTTGTACTTGGTGGATTTTCAAATGCCGACTTTGCTGGAAGTATTGTCAACGTCAGGTTATTTAATGAACATGGGGTAAGTTGCAGTGTCTTGGAGTTGCAAGAATCAAGCTATAGTGGCCACTTCTTCAATATAAGAAGAGTACATATTAGCATGGGAAGCATCATGTGAGATTGTTTGGTTGCGTAGAGTTTTACAGGACTTGGTAATTCCTCCAGCAGAAGCTACATCGTTATTCATCGACAACCAGTCAGCAACAAAGCTTGCTAGGAACCCAGTTTTTCATTCAAAGACAAAGCATGTGGACACCAAGTATCATCATATCAGATCACTCATTGCAAAGGATGTCATCAAGCTGATTTATTGTCGTTCAGAAGATTAGATCTCTGATATCCTCACCAAACCTCTTGGAAAAATGAAATTTACTAAGTTTAGGGATGAACTTGGTATATGTTGTAACGTATCTTTGGATCATAGGGGGGAATGTTAGATTATCCAAATATCATAGTTTAAAGCTAGGATAAAATATTTATTAAATTAGAATAATTAAATTAATATTAGAGACACTTAGAAATAGACTATTGTTACAAAAGATATGACTCTAGAATAGTGTCGCATCTTAGGCTCTAAAATAGGAATAAAGTTAGTAGATTTGTTAGAAGCATATTTATTGTAAATGGACACTTGTTGTTTTATCAAGTAGTCCATAACTAGAATAAGTTAGGACATGTAGCTTATAAATAGGTTATTTTCCTAATTGCAAGAGTGTTGGAGTTTACTTGTGTAAACTCTTGCAATTCCTATGTAATTTCTTTTCCCATTATCAATAAAATTACGTGTCTGAGGACACTTTTGGTATTATTTAAAACACCCATAAAAAATTTAATTTTTAGCCAAACCCTTAACTAAGGTAGCCTCCCTCTCTCCCTCTAAAGAATGTTCTTCGCCAAATCATTGTTGGTTGATGTATGCAAAACCAAAAATTTGGCCTCCCTCTCAAAGTGCAAGCTCTGATACCATGTCAAGTTTTTTATCCCCAAATACTAGCACTTTATTCTCTACTACATACCTTACTAAAAACAATTAATCGCAGATTTGTCAAATAAAACCACTGCTGGAATTTTAATAAGTAAATAGAAGATAATATATTGGAAGTGAAATAACACCAATCTTATGCACATGCAAACATAGAAGTATGCCCTTCAAATATGTTTTCCACTAGCATAAGGGCTT
Organism: Pinus albicaulis; assembly: GCA_034641835.2. Taxonomy (NCBI): domain Eukaryota; kingdom Viridiplantae; phylum Streptophyta; class Pinopsida; order Pinales; family Pinaceae; genus Pinus; species Pinus albicaulis. The sequence continues at coordinate 260,732,707 of CM076573.1, forward strand.
CCCTTCCTTGGAAATTAAATGCTTACTAAATAAAATTACAAACATCCAAACCTAGAATTTTTCTAGTTGATAAAACCCTCAAAACCTATCCTTCGATCTTGTTGGTTTTTGGATCCATCTCCCTTGTTTCCCCTTATTCTATTCCTCTAAATTTTTCACATTTGGATGAATTTCCTTCACCCAACCACTGAGATCTCACTATATCACTATCTTGTGTTCACTAGATGTGTCTTTTCCCTTAGCATAGCCTTCCATTTATAAGTTTTATTTATTAATTGAATCTGCAACCCTAATATCCAAGTGATTGAAAGTTGATATTAGATCGCAAATTCACTTAAAATCAATGGTTGAAATTCATCGCATTTACTAATGAAAATAGCCTTTACATTTCATTAAACTAACTCACTTTTATTATAAAAATAAATTATTTTAATGATTCCTAATTAAAATAAATTTATAAATTTAAATGTAAGTACTTTTCCATTTCTAATATCATCAAAAATCTTGATGTGTGGGGAATTGATAGTGTCTCCACAAAAATTCTCTTTCATTCTTTTAGTTGTCATGTTCCTTATTTTTCCAATGCGCTTTGATATAAATGAGACTATCACTTCATGAATCAATGAGATTTTATTGTTTAAAGGCTTGATTCATGAATAACATTTATTAAAACATCATTTCATCATGTACCACTTTATTCGAGACAATCATATATCATAAATGGAAGTTACTTGCAAAAGGAAAGTGGTTCATGGGAAAATGAGATAATAAATCCATATTGACCGTAAATCAATCTCTTTTAGCAGATAAGCTTGAATCTTATTAATGACCATAAGTGACCTATTGAATTTCCATGAACTTGGGTCTAGGATAGAATCTTAAAATCTCTTACGCTACCAAACCAAGAATCTCAACCATGAACTACTTTTCACAACGGAAATATAAAGTAGTAAATCGCATATGCACAGAATATAGACAAATTTTTAATTTTTCAACCCAACTTCGTTATATTAAAAACATATAATACAACAGTCTAGGGCTCCCATACCAGGGATAATGGCCCTCATACATCCACTAGTACAAGTCTATACAAACAAGATACTCTAACCATTTGGTTGTAGTGAAATCTCTCAACCCTCTTGGTCGTAACATGTACCTTCCCGATTCTTCAGCTCCCAATCTGCAGCTCCTACCTCTATCAATGCTCTAATTCCATCTGACAACTGAACCTCGACTATCCAATTTTCTCGCTATTTGATCGTTCGTCCATCAACGCATCAACACATCGAGACTCATGTTGAGTTGTTCACAACTCACTTGTGAAAAACTCTCGGTCTGCCCATTGTTGCTCCTTAGCTACTCAGGGACTTTAGCCCACTATGGTCTTCTTGTGTTGTTCCAATGAAGACCAACATACGGCATGAAATGTTGCCACCTACCACTGCAAGATTTCCATCTCCCACAATGAACACGGGCTAGGAGAACTACCCATCATCTGCTCTATAATTCTTTCTCCACACACAAGTCTCGAGCTCCACAAAACTTCTCTTGGTTGATCAGACCCTTGAGCTCAAAAATTTCCACTATAACAACCACCTTTGTCCATCAAGGTGTTTCACGTCGGGCTCCAACTTGGGCACTATCACGTTGCCCTCCAATAATCCATGAGTGACCAAGTCCACGTTGTAGCATCTACACCTATATAGGGCATCCCCACACCTAGAAAACGCTTCTATTGGTTTCCACAAGCTCCTCAAATTAGTCCTCTCCTAAGACACTACATCTCATAAGTTTATGTGTCACTGCTGCTAGGTCTTGTAATATGCTTAGGGCTAATATCAATCCACATCAACCCTAGATCCTTGCCTCTAGACCTCTATTACAGTTTTGGTTTACTTCTCATTTTTATTTTCTTCCTTTGTTGCCACATGGGACAAGTCAAAGGTGGTTTTTTCTCCTCCAAAAACCCACTACACCTTATGCCCTTTATGAAATTTTGTTGCTCACAAATATGAGACAAAACAACACAAAAAATTTCACACACTAGCCCTGTTCATACACTACAGTTTGTGACTTTTGGCTAGGGCACATTGTTGTAGCCCTAAATCCCCTCAATCATATTCAAACTGGCCTCTTAAAGGTTGTGAAATACCCTTGAAGGACTCCTCTTTAGCTGTGTTTTCATCATGGGAATATACCAGCCACTTAACCTATCCTTCGTTCGTGACCTTGTTGTGTGTTATGGCATGTGGCCTAGCACACAACAGCCCTGAAGCTTCTTGGCCAGCCAATGCAGGAACTCTTGCCCCTCAATCATACACCAAATAATTATGTCCACAACCCTTAAGGCCTCGGCCTAGTGTCCAGCACCCTTGACCTCCATCCAAGGGACCTCAGCCCTTCCACCACCATCACTTGACCTCTAAACAACAACACAGACCCTGTAATAACCCTTAAAATAGACCTCCTCCCTCACGTTGTCCTTTGCCTCCTTGTGTTGCTGCTAGGGGCATAGGTTGTCCCTCCTCAACAAGTTGCCTTCTAGAGTATTGCGTTGCACTACTGGATGCTCAAAACACATCAAATCACCCTTTATTTATATCCAAATGAGGGGCTACAAGAATTAGTGAAGAGACACATCTATTGGACAAATTTTACTTTAAGCATGCATGACTTGAAAACCAATAATTACTTGTCAACTTCAAAAATTCATTTCTCCTCAACAACAACTCATAATCGGATGATTATCATTGCGTTAGAATCCTCTCAATGAGCACTATCATCCTCATCCATCACATGTCGAAAACTCGTCATAGTTTTGGCCCAAACATCGATGGGTGAAAAACCCCCAAGATTGGTTCCAAGCCCACAAGCCTACTTGTGGCGCTTTGACCTTCAACCCTCAAACACTAGGGCTTGGAGTACCTCCCAAGCTACACAAAAATCAACACTCCCTCTTAGTGAGGGAGGTACTTCCATGACTAGGAATTAAGCATCATCCGACGACTACACTAGCCCATCTGGCATCCATCACTATAGCATACCCTGTAGATGAATCCGACAATCTCAATAGTGCCTTTGCCTCATCACATTTGAACCTGGAGATCCAAAACCTCCATAGGAATGTTCCCTCTAAGCCTACATGTTCTCCATTGGATCAGTACTACAAGAACTCATCCACCTGGATCAAATTCCACTCGTGAAAATACCACCAATCTCGGATATGCAACACCATGATCTGATGAACACTCTAGCCTACCAATTTGTAGTCCATCACATGAAGCCATCTCGATCAACCTAATCTCATCCATGCCAAAGAAACCCTCGAGATTTCATAACTATCGATGAGAAATCAAAGGAAGTCCATGATCATCAATATGCCCTACAATAAATTTGTGTTCACCAAGCTCACCACCAATCCACTAGAACTCCCAGCCCATCTCTCCATGTAACCTGTCAAGACAACATCTCCATGTTTTCAGCTGAGGCCTTTGCTCCATGATCTAGACAATGATAACTCCCTCTGAGTTTCTTCACTGTGCACACTCCGATTCATTGTCCCTCAAAGTAGTTGAAATATCCTCTGATACCAAGTTGAATTTCCACGACCTTGGGTCTAGGATAGAGTCTTAAAATCTCTGACACTACCAAACCAAGAATCTCAACCATGAACTACTTTGCACAACAGAAATATAAAGCAGTAAATCATATATGCATAGAATATAGACAACTTTTGAATTTTTCAACCCAGCTTCGGTATATTAACAACATATAATACAACATTCTAGGGCTCTCGTATGAGGGATAATGGCCCTTATGCATCCATGTACCTGCCCGGTCTTTCAGCTCCTGATTTGCAACTCCTGCCTCTATCAATGCTCCAAGTCCATGTGACCATTGAACCTCAACTATCCAATTTGCTCACTAGTTGATCATTCGTCCATCAACGCATCAACACACCAAGACCCCTGTCGAGTTGTTCACAGCTCCACTTGTGAACAACACTCAATCTTCCCACTGATGCTCCTCAGTTACTCAGGGACTTCAACCCACTATGGTCTTCTTGTGTTGCTCTGATGAAGACCAACATAGGGAACATAGGGTTGCCACCTATCACTGCAATATTTCCATCTCCCACAATGAACACATGCTAGGAGGACTTCCCATAAACTGTTGTAGAAGTCATTCTCCACACACAAGTCTCAAGCTCCACAAAACTTCTCTTGGTTTATCAAACCCTTGAGCTCAACAACTGCCACTCTAGCAATCACCTTTGTCCATCAAGGTGTTACACACCGGGCTCCAACTTCGGCACTATCACGTTTTCCTCCGGTACACCACAAATTCCCAATCATGTCCACACTTGGTCCACTCTCACGCTTCCCTCCAATAGTCGACGAGTGAACAAGTCGACGTTGTAGCATCTGCACCTGGCTAGGGCATCCCCACACCTAGGAGACCCTTCTATTGCCTGTCGTAGGCTCCTCAAATGATTCCTCTCCTAGGAAACTACATCTCATAAGTTGATGTGCCACTGCTACTAGGTCTTGCAATCTAGTTAGGGCTCATATCAGTCCACATCATCCCTAGATCCTTGCCTCTAGACCTCCATTACAATTATGGTTTACTTCTCATTGTAATTTTCTTCCTTTGTTGCCACATGGGACAATTTTGTGGTAGTTTCAGATCCTCCAAACACCCACTACACCTTCTTCCCTTTCTACAATTATATTGATCACAAATATGAGACAAAACCACACAAAAACTTGCACAAACCATCCATGTCATATACTGCAGTTTGTGACTTTTGGTTAGGGCAGATTGTTGTAGCCCTAAATCCCCTCAACAGTCATCAAACTTCCCTCTTAAAGGCTACGACATGCCCTTGAAGAACTCCTCCTTAGTTGTGTTGTCATCATGGGCATATACCAGCCCCTTAACCTACCCTTCGATCACCTTGTTGTGTGTTATGTCCTACAGCCTAGCACAGTAGTCTTGAAGCTTCTTGGTCAGAAAATGTGGTAGCTCCTGCCCCTCAATCATGCACCAGAAAATTTTGTCCACAACCCTTAAGGCCTCAACTTAGTGTCCAACACCCTAAGCCTCCATCCAAGGGACCTTGGCCCTTCCACCAGCAGCACTCGGCCCCAAAATAGCAACACGGACCTTGCAATAACCCTTAAAATAGACGTCCTCCCTCACGTTTTTCTTTGCCTCCTTGTGTTGCAGCTAGGGCATAGGTTGTCCCTCCTCAACGAGCTGCCTTATAGAGTATTGTGTTGCATTAATGGATGCTCAAAACAAATCAAATCACCCTCTATTTATATCCAAATGAGGATCCACAAATTAGTGAAGAGACACATCTATTGGACAATTTTTGCTTCAAGCCTACATGACTTGAAAACCAATAATTACTTGTCAACTTCAAAAATTCATTTCTCCTCAACGACAACTCAAAATCAGATGATTCTCATTACATTATAATCTTCTCAACGAGAAATATCATCCTCATCCATCACATGTCGAAAACTCATCATGGTTTTGGCCCAAACATCAATGGGTGCAAAACCCCCAAGCGTGGGTTCCAAGCCCACAAACCTACTTGTGGCGCTTTGACCTCCAACCCTTGAACACTAGGGCTTGGAGTACCTACCAAGCTACAAAAAAATCAACATGACCCTCAAAAAGTGTGTGAGGCGCATGATTAAAAATTTTGAAATTTCATGAAGTATAAAATTATACGAGTGTGAAAGTAAAGACATGCAAAGGTCGAAAATATGTGAGGCCGGAGTATTCAAAGCTTTCAGCACCATATTCATCATAAAATGGTTAAGCGTGTATCCAATCTCATATGGATGAATGCTTTGTATGAAGTGTGGGAGTGCAAAGTGCATACGTGGACATTTTTCAAAGAGAATGATCTCCTCACAACATGAATTTTTGCACGAGTTATAAATATAGTGTTATGAAACTTTGCTTGATACTTAATAGAAATTATGACACATGGTGGATTGTGAAGAGAGGAAAGAAAAGAAGAAAGAGTTGGGGTGAATAACCAAAAGTGAAAGGTGATATATGAAAATGGATCAACAATTCCCCAATGGTCTAGACAAGATTGGGCATCCTTGTGCCCATCCCCACTTGAGTCGAAGGAGGTGTTTTTGGCTAGAGTTAGAAGCTATTTTAAAAAACCTCATCTTCCATGTTGTTGGAACCATGATTTTCATTACACCAAAACCCGCAACTGTTAGTAAATGGACGCATCACCAAAGTTAACAGATCCTCGAGAGGTTGTTACGCACATGTCGCAAAACACACAATGAGCATTGACTTTCAATCATCCAACAATCCCCCCCCCCCAACATGAGTTGGGTGTGTTTCAAACTCAAAAGCTTTGGCTCTGATAGCACTTGTTGGAATCACAATTGTTGTTAAACCAAAAATCGCAGGTATTACTAAATAGGCAAATCGCCAAAATTAATGGATCCTCGAGAGGTTGTTAGGCACATTTCACAAAACACACAGGGAGCACTGACTTTCATTCGTCCAATACATGTTGCCTAACTTCTTATTACATATCATATACAGTTGTCATAGCCATGCTTTCAATAGGGAAAGGCTTGCTTCAATCAGGAGGATAGGATAAGATATATTTCCTTTCATCTTGAGAGTATAGGTTATAAATTGTTTTTAGATCTATTCTACCTCTCCCACGACCCTCTGGATATACTGCAACCTCAAAACTCATCCATATAAATAATAGGAGTGACAAGAGTCTTAAAGACGAGTTTCTTTTTTATCCCAAATCCAAAGATCTGTTGACTCTCAATTACTTTCAAGTTCATAATAAGCTTTCCATTCTCCATTTCAATTTATCCTTTTCTCATTCCTCTATTTCCAGTTAAGCTTGTGATGGATCTCAATTTCAAGTTGTATGTATGAAGGAACTTCCTCCAATTTGTTGTTGTTTTCATATATGAAAGTATTGTATGTGATATTATTGGATTTTATTATCATGGCCTTTGTTTTATCGGATTAGCAATCCATCCTGGAATAAAAATATTGAAGGTTTCTTAGTTGTTTGTCAAGATCATATGACACCTCACTAAAAGAAAAAAAAAGAGTTATGACAATACCAATAAGTGTGGGTCAACACAACCTACATCTTCCAAACAATCTTCTAGCTTATCAATGTTTATACCAAAATGAATAAAAGATAAAAATATCCTTGCTTGAGTCCAATATTCCAATTAATTTCTTCTAACCAACTCTAAATATTAGAAACTTGATAACAAAAATTTCATACAACTTTTTCACAACCTTATCATTTCAATTTAATAAAATTATAACTATATCATATCAAAATCCCCACCTATTATTTTATACATCCTTAATTTCAATAAAAATTAAATATACTATAAATGATAAATAGTCCTATTAAATCGAATAAGATACTTATTAAAAAGATCATATAAAAAAATCACAAACACCCCCATTTATTTTGAAAAACGGTTTTTATCTTCTCATTCAAAAATAAGAATGGTTCGTACCTTTATTTATATATATATATATATATATATATGGAAATTATACATATATATATAGTTGAGTTAAAGCGTTATGATTGAAGCGATACAACTGTCTGACAAAATACATGAATAACTAAGGAATTACATGGAAATAGAATGTGGATATAAAATATAAAAGTAACAATGAAAAAAATATAAAAGTAACCTAAAGATGGAATGGAGTCGAGAATTGCCGTAAGAATGTCGTATTATTGCAAAATTATCAATTAATTAAAAAATGCATCTTAACTGAATTATAAGAGCATGAACTTTATATTGGTCCCACCAAAAAAAACACATATTAAGTAATAGTGAAGAACCCACATGGATCACAACCCAGATTTCAATAAAGTATGTTCACGTGCCATGTGGTGGGAAACATATATCAATCACGCACCATTTGGTAGAGACTATAAGTAAATATTATCTATAAAGTGGTTGGTCCTTCCCTATCTTTAGTGGTTGCCAGTTTCGCTGATGTATATCTCTCTGACTTTCTGATAATAGACAAGGCAGTTATATCTTTAATTATACCAACCGTTTGTTTTTTAATGACATTCAAATTAATAGCAAGCGACGAACTATCACTATCATCACGTGGCTTCATGTAAAGCAACAGCCCTGAACTTGTCATATTTGGGTTTATGTTTCAACATTGCGCGGGATAGAAATTTATTTATAATGGTTTATTTTGCCTTAGGTTTCCAGAAAAAATTTCAAATAAAAATTAATCATAATACAGTTGTAAATTAAAATTTTATATTTTCATATTTTAAAAAAATTTATACAAATATACTAAGAAGGTTTAATGGTTAAGAGCATGTATTTTCTCTTCACAAGTTCAAAATTAGAGAGGTAGAGTATGTATGCCTTCGTAAATTTGGTAGTCAAAATTATTTCGCAAAAGTGTATCCTTTGTTAAATGGCCTCGTGTATTTTTCATGTAGGCGAGCTAGATGCAAAGGGAAGGAGCTACCAAATCCATTTTCCTACCAAGAATTTCCATCTCTGCATCAATATATGTCGAATCCACCCTCATCTTAAAATAAATTTGTCGCTCCCACTATTGAACTTCACATTTTAACCTCCTTAACTTAACCAAAATTAGGGTCATCGTTGAGGCTACATTTGATCAGTCCATAGTCGCCCAAGAATCTCGAAACATTTTATTAAAATTCTCCTCTTCGAGCCAAGCCCTATTGAATTTGAGAGAACTTTCCAGATCTTCTCCTTTGAAGAATAATCAATAAATGATCCAAAATCTTTGCCTGTGAAACCCACGACCTTCCATATCCCAATGACTCCAAAATATTCTCATGCATCAAAAATCTACCTAACCTCTTTTCAATACATTTAAAATCGAATCTCCCATTACTCCAAGTAAGAACGAAGAGAAACGACGAAATATCCACTAAGTGTTTTTTTCATTAAAAAAATTCCCAATAATGGCATAAATCAAAGTTCTATGAACATAATTTTCCATATTCTTCACCACCTAAAAGAACAAATTTTGAAATTTTTTATTTTTATTTTCCAACAAATGTTTTAAAGTATCATATTCGAATGAAGGTTTTTAAATTTTTGAATAAACTATAGTTAGTGCTTTTTGAAAATGGATTTTTTATATTTTGAATATATTATATATCACATCCTTCTTATTCATTTGTTTGTTTGTGGTATATTATATTTTTTGAATTTGAATAAATTCTATTAAAAGATTTTTTTTATTAAAATATTTTATTTTTCCCAACAAATGTTTTGAGTATTATATTGAAATGGATGTTTTTTATATTTTGAATAAATTATAGTTAATGTTTTTTTAAAATGGATTTTTTTATATTTTGAATATATTATACTTCATATTTTTTTTAATTTATTTGTTTGTTTGTGATATATTATATTTTTTGAATTTGAATAAATTATTGATTTAGATTGGATTATTATATTATTTTTATCCATTTTTTATATTTTAAAAGTGGAAATTTTGGAAGAATTAATTCACAAGAGCATTTTTATGGACAACTCTCAATTTGGTGAATTGAAGTTGGACTAAAATATTATTTATTATCTATTTTTATATTTTAAAAGTGGAAATTTTGGAGGAATCAATTCACAATACCATTTTTATGGACAACTCCCAAATTGGTGAATTGAGGTCTAAAATCTTCCAAAAGCATTTCCAGGTATTAAATAGCGAATTAAGATTTTTTTTCGAGGTTGGAGTGGTAAAATTTTGTGACTTTTCAATAGTGATTTGAGATTTTTTTTTGGAGGTTGGAGTGGCAAAATTTTGTCACTTTTCAACAATGCAAGAAATGCCTCAAAGAAAGCGTGTGCAAAGGTTATGCCACCCAAAAGTTAATCTTCTTGTTTTTTCTACCATGATTCAAGAGAATGCCACATCTAACCCCATTATATATGCAAAAACGTCTCATGATGAAAAAGACTGTAGAAGATTCAATATTGTAACTTTAACTAAAAGTTGGAGTCAAAGTTAACAGTGGGAAGAGAGTAGATTTTGTTCCATAGATGAGTGAAGTAGCTGAAAGTGGATATACAAGGAGTACTATAGCAACCCATCGACCATATGTTTCACTCTTTTGTACTTCCATTCATATAAAGAGGGAGGAGAGCAGCCTCACCTTTCAACTGGATTTTCTCTTGTAAGGATATCCTAAATCATGTTTAGTGTTCATTATGGTTTGAGAGTTTTATTTTTTTGTTGTCTATTTTCCATATTTTATCTATTGCATGCATAAACATTAACACAATAATTAAAAAATCTAAAGAAAAATTAACCCTCACAATATATATTTCAAATTTTAAATATAATTTTATTAAATATATGGTAACAAATTGTCCAATAAAATATCCATGATAAATTATAAATCGACTATATAAACTACCCTTATCTACTTGTGATATACCATACTCTTATTTAAAGTTTTCCAGTCTTTATTTATACATCCCTATCTACTTAGGTTTTGTTTTTCATCAATTTAATCCAGACATGCGAATTGTTAACCTAATTAAGGTTTCATCAGTAATCGGATGTGTTCAAGGTGTGTGTTCAAGGTGTTCAGTGTAATATTCAGAACGGTATTGTGAAATAATTTCTACAAATTTAAATATCCTCTCATATGCATTTTCATCATTTGATTTAAATATACCCTCATATGCATATTCATCATTTGATGTAACGGTGGAATTTTAAATATCCTCTTTGTTCATACTTTTCTACAAATTTAAATATACTCTCATATGCATATTCCTCACTTGATGTAACGGACGAATTTTAAATATCCTCTTTATGCATATTCATCACCATCATATGATGGAAAGGAGTAACTTATTTAGGTTTTTATCAGCGATCGGGATGCATTCAACGTAGTTAGTGTGTAATGTTTCGAAGATATTGTGAAAAGAAATACACGACTTCAAATTGAATTTCCTCTCTTAGACATATTCATCATTTAATAGAAAGGAGCAACGTCAATCCAAGAAGAATCATTGAATCTCGATTTTTTTCTCAAAATATTGGGAACTCCGTCCAGGAACCTCCTTTACATGCTTTCTTATCCTGGAGATTTACACGCTTTCTTGTCAGGGAAATTTACATGCTTTCTTGTCATGGAGATTGTCCCAGATAGGAGAAATGGAGATTGTCCCAGACAGGAGATATTATCGAGCAGCCTCAAAATTTTGAAGCGGTTTCAGAGGCAGCGGATTGTGATTGCCTTCCAGAAACAAAAAAATGGGCTTCAATTTTGCCATCACCTAATGTCTTAAACTCCTTGGACAAATGAATAGATACAGATGTCCTAAACTCCATGGACAAATGTATAGATATAGAAAACGGACCAACAAATGAATAGATACAGATGTCCTAAACTCCATGGACAAATGTATAGATATAGAAAACGGACCAAAATGAATAGAGATATAAATGCACTTCTACTGGCATAGCAAATGAAAACCAATTAACTGATATTGCATTGCTCTAAATATGGATGATCAAATTTTACATATTTTGTCCAGTAAGACCTATATTTGCTCATTGCAATCTCTAACCAAGGCTTCATGTTTCCATTATAGTGACAGACGGCTGAATTTTCAATATCTGAAAACTCAACACTTGGGTTGTATCCTAGGCCCAATACGTGCCAGGAACTATTCAGAGGGAAGGTCAAGCCGTAAAATGTAATCAAACCGGGTGGAAGTGTTCCAAGCTTCCACAATACCCTGTCCTCGTTCTGAAACATGCAAGAGATCCAAAAGTCAGGATACAGGACTGCAATTAGGAAAGCTCATAAGCATTAAGAGATTTTAAATTTGTTTTTATAAAAAGGCATTCCATATAGCAACAATGAGATACAAAGATTGGTACAGAAACTGACCATGCTTTGCCACTTGTGGTAAATCCCAGTTATATCTCGTTTCTTCCATTCTTTTAAGTCAAAAACATTCATCCCATAAGCCCAACCACAAGCATTCGGATCAAAGTTCTGGGCTATGTGAGGATTAGAAAAGTTCAGATATTTGTCAAAGCGATGGAAACTCTCGCCACATGTTTCCACTGCACCATTTACCTTCCCTTGGAGGTTGACAGACCAGAGTGCAGTCAAATCTTTCTGTACCACAATATCATCATCCAAAAAGAGGATCTTGTCCAGTTTAGGATAAACTTGTGGTAAATAAAATCGAAGATGATTTAGCATAGACAAGTATTTTGGATTTCGATACTTCAAATTGGAAAAGCCCGCTGCCAGAGTAGTTGGATGATCTGCCTTAAAATAATATTCTTTCATTGCTACAGATTCAAGCTGTTTGAGAACTGGACAATACGAAGAATTTAGCCATTTGAAATCATCGACATTTTCAACATGTATTGTAGCTTTGCCTGGAGGGTTTTCTAAAAACCACATCTTCATAGCCCCAAAATTCAATCTATCCGTTACAAGATGAAAAACATGTTTTTCAGGTTCCTGATAGAAACAAAAGAATATGCTGAGATATGCCGAAAGGGAACAAAGTAAAATGGCTGATTACCAAAATAAAACAGAGTGAACTGAAGTCAGCTTCATACCTTGGCATTCAGTATGGTTGAATTAACCACGACAGAGGTAGCCAGCACATTGTCAGAAAATAATGCATAATGATAGAGGCTGGGATCCTCCAACTTCTCCTTGTAAGGAAATTCTTGCTTTTGAGGTGGAAGCATGTGGTAATCAATTGTCAACCGCATTGACAGACAGTGCACGCCCTTTGGAACAGTCTTTGCTGCCAACTGACTTAAAAACGTGCTCTGCTTTTTCAATGTTCTTACCTGTTCTTCTGCAGATTGAAGCATGGCTCGCAGCTTTTTGGTCACAATGGTACAATCATGTAATTGTTCTCTGGCTGTGGACAGAGCCCGACCCATTGACTTGATTTTGTCTGGGGCACTGAAAGTGGGGAAAATATTTCTTATGCTCAATATTTAAAACTTGATGCCCCGAAGATGCATAATCATATAACATGGAAATTGATGCAAAAAATTGGTATCAAACTTCTCTTGTATATCAGTAGGTGCAAAATTCTATAATTACCTGTGATGTAGGCCGGAATCCAGACTAGCTTCACCCAATACACGTTGGCTTTGTTTCATATGCAGCATCAAGTCATTGTAAATGTCAAGTCGATTCCTAGATCGTGCAATGCTTGCGTACACTCTGCCCATAATAAGTTGATCTCTAATCAATTTTATGCTGGAGTCCGAACCATCGCTCTCAAATTCACGTCTCCAAATACTGTATTTCCCTAGCACTGCTGAACCTACCACTTTAGATCTCATAATAGCAGCATTTTCAAGGTTAGTTGCTTCTTCGTCATCCTGTTGGAGCAGGTCTGTCAACCGTTTTTCCCTTCTTCGTTGTCTCAATTGCTGCAGACAGAATGAACTAAAAACTTAAGACAACGTCTACAATCAAATTCATTATGCTCAAATTTAAACTTGCTCAATGATCTCAGCCCTGCAATTTCCAAAACTCAAATAGCTCAAATAAATCCACACGTGCACTTCTAGATATACTCTATAAGTACCATATTCAAAAAATGGTGTTCAGTTTTTAATCCTCGTTAATATGTAACCACTCTGATAGAGAAACAGCAGGGGGGGAGCAGTTACCCTCCGTTGAATTTTTGCTGGATTTTCTTCAATCTGTGAGTGATCTGCATTCACAAGTCATTCTCAATTAAGCCCAGCTGATACACCTTACAACAAGAGTTGATGTTTGTCAACTTTATAGAATAAATGAATCCCAGTCAAATCCAAGTAAGAAATTCAAAATGGTGAACCAAACTTACTAGCAAGGACATTCGCTACATCTTTGTGTTTAACTCCTCCTCCAACTCCCTTCAAACCTGTCACCAGCGTTTCATTATTTGAAGCATTACCATGCTGAAGAGACTTCAAGCTAACATCCTTGGAATTTTGCTCGAGTTCCTCAAAGGAGATGCCAATTTGTCTTGGAAGATTAGCTTGCTGATCAGTCTTTGTTTTTCGTCTCTGCTATTGGGAAATGCCCACAGACAAAATATTGCTTCTGTCAGCATCAGTCAGTCAAATAGGTGCTAATTTTCCAGATCAGCATTGGAACAAAGGATTCTTTCAAAAAGACAACAATTTCCCCAGTCATATACCTGATCAGATTTTTTTTTGCCTATGCTTTGATCAACAGGTCTTTCCCACATCCATGATGAAGATAAATCTGTTCTCCTATCAAGATTTAGATTTAGTGGTCCCGAATCATGTATATTTGCTACAATGAGGTCGACCACCTGTGCAGTAGAGTAAACTTCTAAGTGGATGAACAGGCATTGGATTAAAAGTAATAAGTTCAGAAGTCACTATATATAGTATATACTACCTCTTTAGGGAATAGATCCTCTAATTCTTCTACAGCAGTCAGCTTCCTCCAGTCTCCTGTCTGTCGCCACAAAATTCAAAAGAAAGAACAAAGGTTTAACCACATTACCATAATCTTCGAAGACTACTGAAACAATTTCCTATTTCTTAGCTTGGAAAACGATGAAGTTTATATTCTTTATTTCCAATTAAATCAAGTACCAAAATCCTATCGCCTACTCAAAAATCACTAAAATATTTACAGGACAAAAAAAGCATAATGACATGACTCAGTCTTGACAATGTCTTGGCAAAAGCCTAAAGTGGAGAGTCTTCTGTGACTTGGCTTATTAAAAATTCAGGAAGCATACACTCGGAAACCAGGGAATATAAAGTCAGTGAAACATGCAAACTTCTTAAATCGTGTCTGGCCGATTTTGGTCCCAACAGGGTTTTCATTCCACTAGCTAGTTCAGAGAACAAAGTTGTAAAGAGTCCTGTTTCTCTGGAATAACGTTCAGAAAAACTTATGAAAACAGGGTCCCAGCGAGCTATAGGTATAGAATCTTTTATCTTTAAGAATTTACAGGGAAAAATACCGACTACAATAAATATTAACTGCTATCCAACCATATTGACAAGTTGATGCAAGTTAAAGCATATCCTCGCTGAAAACTTCTCCAATTAATTAAAAATCTTTAAGGACGAGAGGGAAGATCAAAGTAGAGCAATTCCCATGTTCACAAAATTCCCACAATCCAAAGCAAGAAGCAATGAAACAAAATGGAAAAAGTCGTACCATCTTCATATAGGGCTTCTTTTTCCATTAAGTTCCGGAAAAGTATTGTTTTCTAACCCTATTTTACAGCAGCTAGAATAAAGTTTTCCAATGATGGAACAGGGCTTTATTTACTGGCATTATTTTACAGCAGATATAGTAAAAGTTCTCATGAGCGCTGGAGAACATAGGTTCGATACTTATCGAATTTCGGCAATGTTTATTTGTTGACCGATACTGGAAAAGTGAATGTCAATAAGAAAACAAAGCACCCACTATATAATTAAAACAAAAAAATCACTGCATATAACGGCCTGCATATTTTAGGAAATCACCAGATTTAAATAAAACGAAATACCACTTTCCTAATTTACTATGCGAACATATTATCAGTGTTTGGAATCATTCACTAAAGCACTGGAGCCGATTTGACAACAAGGCCAGACAGTTTAT
Organism: Pinus albicaulis; assembly: GCA_034641835.2. Classification (NCBI taxonomy): domain Eukaryota; kingdom Viridiplantae; phylum Streptophyta; class Pinopsida; order Pinales; family Pinaceae; genus Pinus; species Pinus albicaulis. The sequence goes on from CM076573.1 coordinate 260,748,392, forward strand.
TCCATTCCATTCCATTCGATAGGCGACTTAGATTCACTTCAGCTAAGCCTTCTAAGTAAATTAGTTTTCAAATGAGCTTATGAGCTTTTCCCACCATCCTCTTTTCTTGTCTTTCTCAAGTGTTTGTGCCTCCTGGCTTGTGCTATTTCTCGGATGTTTTATAATGTTGGAGAGGCGCTAAGCACTCCCATTGCATTTTCTAATCATGTACCTTTTTCCACTCCCATTATAATTGAATTAATACTATTGCAAGAGCTGCAGAAAATTTTCTAGAAAGTGTCAAGAGGATACCCTGAGCTGTTGTCGAAGTAAATTCTTCTTCTGGTCTGTTCAAGTAACAAAGACAAACATATTATAACTTATCTGAGGAGAATGTAAAACGGAAAAAATTGGTTCACGTAGACAATAAACAATGCACTGTCATGAAAATAGCATTGGAATTGAAAATGCCGTCGTTATTGAAGAGAATACAGAGCCATAAAAGAACAAGCGCACAAACAAAATGCACAATAGGGTTCTCCCGACATTTTCTTGAACATTTTTGAATTTTGACCAGAGAACTAATAAATTTAGGTGCGTGCAAAATGTTAAAATTGTTACATGGCATGGCCATCGGGGTTTTAACTTTGAACACAGTTTTTAACTCCATATTTTAGATAAAGCGAAAGTTCTTGACCGTAAATTGAACAGCTTACCTGCAGTAGATTTGATCTTGGCTACTCGGTTTGCAAGGAAGAGCATAAACAGAAGAACGGAGATAACAAGCACGCTTTTGACTGGCAGGCGATAATTGCTGTTCCTACCTCGATGATGAAGAGCCTCTTTAGAAGAACCTCTTTTGAATGCCATGGTTACTCAATCTATGCTCAGCGGCCTTCAGATAGAAGGCTAATAACAGCTCCAAACCATACAATTTCAGCATACAGCTTTTTATGTATTGTGTCTGGTTACAGAGGAAAGTTTCCCTTTAAAGTATCACTCAGGTACACACAAATAAACTATAAAGCAAGCTTGCCCGAACATATCCCGTGTAAGCGATAGAAAACCGCTGTTCCCTGCTATTACTTTGGACCTGACGCCTCAAACGAGGTGGTTTGTGATGAGATCTTTACCGGAAAATGAATTGGATGGCCGACAAAGGTGTTCTTCACATAATCCGATTCTCAAAAAGCGCGGAATACCTTTATTTACAATTCTGAACACAATCGGGCAAAAATACTCTAACCGCAAAAATACTCAGTCCATGTTCATACTGGAAAAAAGGCGATTTTTCACCAAACAGGCTTGAAGTACTCATGGCTTCTCCTCCAAATCCTAAAACTCTCGGGGGATAATATATCATCGTTTAATAAATCAGCTACAAAAGCGCCTAACATACTGCACAAGATTGTTTTTCCCCAATCGTACAAGATTGTTTTTCCCCAATCTGTTTGCTTAAATCAGAGCTTCGGAGAATCAATCCCTTTAACATTTTAGCAGATGCCTGATGCTCAGATATCCTAAAACACCGTCATAAACAATATGCCGTTAAATGATAGGTTCAAATACACCAGAAATTTCCTCTAGAGTCCGAGCTCGCTCCGATTTCTAAGCAAGAAACGAAATATACGGCGCCTTAGGCTTATTGACAGTTTATTTTTCCGAATGACCGATTTCCCAGCCGTATCTCGCATTTTGGAAGTTCAAAATTAGATACAACCCAAGGCGAATTATCTGATGAACCCGCAAGCGCGCCGCGAAAAAAGGAGTCAAAACGCGGGGAGCTTAAGAGATCCGGGGATTGAAATAACCTATCACCGGCACCTCTGCAAAATTTTAATGCGCGACTTCAATACCTGCAAATATCTTTCATGGAACGTTACACGTTGTTCTCTTCATCGTTGATTCTTCCCTCTCTTTTTGTGCCTACATGTCATTCTTTTCTTTTTCTCCTTGTCCGCGTTTCTCATTAAGAATGACCAGATGTTTCCTGATGTTTCCTGTGCGCGCTTCCGTTACACGTCGGTAATAGAGTATATATGGTTTTTCACTGTCCCACGTGGTACGCCTCCGAATCATGTCACCTACCATCTGGCATCGAGAGCCACGCTCAGCACCCCATTCTAACCTCCCCATAGATGGGGTGAAAGTTTCGGCCATGTATTGGATGCTATTTTCACAGGCAGGCTACCGGCTTCATCCGGTTTTCGAAGTGACAACGAGTCCCAAGCCGCTTTGGAATCCACTAAGTGACCTCTGCCAAGTTGGCAGCCTTGGAAGAATGCCAGTGCCAGTGCCCACCTGCTTCAGTCCTTTTAGTAAATAGAGTCCTCAGTAAGAAAGTTAACTGCAGTTAACTCACCCCAGCAATATATTCTGTAACCGTCAATTGCTCACGTTAACTTTTAACATAGAGTTAAAAGTTCGGTGGGGCAATAACTATGAGGTGGGTCCCAGTTATGAGAAAAGCCCATTGCCCAGGTATTTCAATATGAATGTTCGGTGGCCCTTTTTGGGAATTTTAATTTATGTTTGAATAGGAGTGGAGATTTGTTTTTGGTAAAAAAAAATTGGTGATTTTAAAATAGAAAATTTTATGAATGTCTGATGTGGAGTATGAGGAACATGGATTTGTTATTAATACTAAATTATATACCAGGTTTTTGTGTCAGAATTTTATTAGAAAGGGAAGCGACTATCCCTCTGAATTTAGAAGTTAGCAACTATATGATTTTATTTATTTTTTAATTGGTGAAATTTATCCAAGTTTGAAAAATACTGGAAGGTATCATCGAGGAATAAGAAAGCAAATATAAAATAGTGAACGGAGGTCCATGAAAAAGTAATGAACACTTTGAAAATAGTGAATGAATGCTATTAAGGTTTGAGAAATAATGAATAATGTGATTTTCTTGTTAGGAGAAATAGTTGTCAATGTAACTTGAGAAGGGGAAAAAATAGTATCTGAAACTGATAAAGAGATTGTCTTAGTTACAGACTTTGGGTAACAAAACCCTCACATGCAAGGAGTTATTGTGGAACTCTTTTTCCAAAAAATATATATATGGAAAACAAAGGTTCTTCCTTTCGTTTTAATATTGGCTTAGTGATCATGTGTAACGGATATTTATGAGTTGCCAAAATGTAACGTCCTTCCTGATTTATTTTAGAAGTTTGACGGAATGAATTGATTGAAGAAAAATTATAAGGGAAATTTCAATTTTCAATATTTCTCACTTTTTTATAATATTTTAATGTAGATTAATGAAATAATGTGACTCTTCAATTAATTGGTATGAGAATTATTTTTTAAGTTATGGGTTAGGTTTTAAGGGTGAGGGTCTTATTTATTTTTATAAATAAATTAATTAATATATATTTATTTTCAGTTATTATGCATGTTATATTTATACGGAAGGTGTTTTTTTATGGGATTGATTGGGAAACATTATTCATTTCAGTCAATCCCTATGCTCCACATCTGCTCCAGATTCGCCCTTCTGCCTTGTCAAGATTTGACACTTGGCAACCATCCTATCGTGCTGCTGTCCAATCCTTCGCTCGCTCGCCCGTGCTGCTGTCCAATCGTTCGCTCGCCTCTTGGGAGTTGGACGACACCGACGCCCACGCCTTCGGTGTCCTTTTGCTCTTTTTAATGAGCAATTACTAGATACAGTTTTATTGAACACATTATTGTTAAAGGCCTATTTAAAATAAGAAGTTATATGATTGGAAAATTGTATACATTTTTGTAGTATAAAAATATATTTTGTTCTTAGGATGAATCACATTAGATGATTGGAAAATTCAATCAAACAAAATTTTAATGATGTGATTAATCCCTAAGACATTTATCTATGTTATGGATCACAAAAGTCTTAGATCTAACATGAATGCAATTATTAGTCTTTTTTTCATAAAAATAAATTAACTAAACCTGATGTATCATGGATTGAGAGAGATGACATCCCTATTTTTAGATAAGTTAGAGTTGTTGGGAGCATGATTTGTTCTCCCTTCCACCTGGATTCCATTCTTGTAAAAAGACATGTTTGATTTATTGTGATTAGACTTAAAATTTAGATGCCTCTCTTCTCCATTGACTAATGAGATTTGAATTATAAATTACTTAAAAAATAATGATTTGAAGTGAATTATTATATTATTGATTAGTAATATTTTATTCCTTTAAAATAGTCATATATATATATATATATATATATATATATATCCATTGCAATTTATAAATTAATTAATATAATAATTAATAAATTTATATAATTTTTCAAAAAAATGTTATACTTTAAAATAATTTATTTATAAAATTTATGTGACAAAAATCAATATTTTATTTTTTTAAATAATAATTAAATATTTTGGAATTAATAAATTGATACATAAAAAATAGCATACCCAGATAAATAAATTAATGTAATCCTAAAATGAATTGATTTGAACCCATTCTCCTTTAATAGTATATTAGCATGGGAGGGATAATGTTTCATTTAAGTTTTCAGATGTTTATATATTGTGAATGTGGTGTTGATTAGCTTTTTTTAGGATGGTATATTTTATTTAATTTATTAAAAAATATTTAATTTATTTTAGAAAAATAAATAAATTATTTTATTTTTTTAAATTTATATTTGATTTTTTTTTAGTGAATTATATTAGTTGTAAAAAATAGTTATATAGAGGATTACAAGTCAAGATGGTTTTTCATAAGGGAGACTAGACCATAATGAGAAATAGACTCTCGAGCAACTAGGAACTAAAAGAAACAAAAGTAATCAAACTAAAACTAAGAAATTGACCTTATACAACTGAGAATATCAAAAACAATAACCATACCACAATCAAGTTGAAGTGTCTCAATGAGTGTTTTTGGATCCTTCAATGTTTTTCCTACAACTGGAGGAATGTCTAGATGTTGCTCAATATTCTCCACCCTCCTATCTAGATCCCTCAAATGCCTCTGTAGGTGTTCAAGAGTGTGTAGAATGCCCATGAGAGTTTTATGATGGTCCACAAGAATTGGCCCCAACTAAGACTTCATTTACTAGTAACTATCTAACTTTTGCATATATTAATTGAACTAACCCTCCTTATATGTATAGAAAATATTTTTTTGTTATTAATATGATATAATAATATATTTTAAGTTATTGGGAATTTTTTAAAATAGTTTTTTAAGTTTTATATATATATATATATATATATATATATATATATATATATATATTCCTTGTGATAAAATATATTAATTTTCATATATATATATATATATATATATATAGATAGCCTGTGGGGAGTAGAACAATTATTTTTTCTAATCACTCAAGATAATAATAATAACATTGCTTATTTTCTCTTAAATTTTAACCAACTTAAATTGATATAGTTTGCAAGCTATCATATTTAACTAGAAAAAAAAATTTTGAATAGTAAAGCTATATATTTCTTAATAATAATAATAATAATAATAACCAAAATTGTACTAATTTTAAATTTTATTATTTTTACCACATTCATATTTAAGATGTTTAAAATTCCTAGATAATAAAAAACTTCATTAAATTAAATATATTAAGCTCAAAAACACATTAAAATAAAACCTAACACCATTAAATTTTCAATATAATTTTTTTTAATGGAAAATATTTTTATAATCTACAAAATTGACCATTAGCAGAGTAGAAAGTGATAAATTCCTCATTAATGCACAGCCTCATAAATGTTAAAAAGCATTACTCATTATAAAATTTAGGGTCAGAATCCTCACAAAACCTCCTTTACTCATTTTTTATTATTATTGTTGAACAATACGATGCAAAGCATTTAGTTTTCCTGGTTATTAGTTAGTTACTTATGTCTTCAAGTCCCTTTCTCTCCTTACTGATCTCTTCATGTGCCCTTCTCTCCCAACGCCACATCATTTGTAGGATGGCCATAGAATGTCATGCCCATTAGCTAATAGGAAATCTATAGAATTATTGCCATGCCGATTAGTTATAGTGTTACAGTATCATGAAAAATATATATAACTAATGTTTTAATTGGTTTTGTTTTTAATCAAAAATTAAATTTTTTATATTATTTTAAAAATTAATTATTATATTTATGTATTATATATAAATTTATTTTAATTCATTTTAATTTTAGATTTATTAAGAGTTAAGAGGGATCAAATTTCTTTTCATTTAAAAAGAGATTTTACATTTTAAGGGATTTGATGTCTCTAGGTAGATCAAGAGTTAAGATGGATCTAAGCCAGTTTAATTTCTCTCTTTAAATAGGTTATATTCCACATAAATACCATGGGTCAATACCATAGGTTCTCATAAATGTGGAGCTCAAAAATCACGATAACTTGATCAAGTCAAATTTACCTTAAATTAATAATAATAATAATAATAATAATAATGTAGAATTTTTTTTCTTATATTTTAGTCGGAAGTCATTTTTATTTTGACATAGGGTTCTTTTATTTTATTTTGATCCAATCAAAATGTTTACGGGACATTGCATTACAACATCTCTACCATACTAGGTTGGAGAGTGCCTCTAGGCGCAATTAGAAATGGTAAGTGTGGAGAAAGTTTATAATGCAAAATGAAATATTGTAAATACTTTCTTCTGGAATTTTGAGATAGTCACCAATGTAAATACTTTCTTCTCGAATTTTGAGATAGTCACCAATGTAAATACTTTCTTCTGGAATTTTGAGATAGTCACCAACAATTATGCTGAAGCCTACACTTTACCATTGGGAATCAAACTTGCCTCCTACTTCAATATCTTGAGTTTGAACAATGAAGGAGACTCCAAAAACACTATATGTCATATGTGTTTGGGCAATTCCCTCTCTAACTCATTATTAAAATATATTTTCTTCTTATTCTACTTATTCCTTCTTTTTTTCAAAATATCATTTTTCACACTCCTCGATCCAATAACTCTTTTGCTAATTTGCAAAAAAATAAAGGCCTTTTAGAAAATGTTGTGGTCCAAGTCATCAATAGGAACATTCCATACATTCCAATCTATGACAAGACTCACATTAAATCAATTCCACCACACAAAATTGTGTGTCTAAGAGCTATCATATCAACCTCATTCAAATTCCATCCTCTTTCTCACCCCATTTACCTTCATTATTGATCTCCTCATGTCAAAATCCCCCTCGCACAAGTTTGAGGTGGGATTTCACATGAAACTTTGGTTATGGCTATTCAATTGATCATAGGATGGTGTGGTCTCTGGACCTACTAGTATAGGCCATTACCAAGTGCAATTTAAGTCTTTCAGTTCTTGTTCTCTTTTAAATTCTTTCAATCACATCCTTGATCTCATGTTCCATCTACACCCCCACCTTCACTTGGCTCCTCCTTTTTGTTGATTTGTTCTTCTCCAATATGCATCTTTATCATGGCCTTTCATAGCATTTCCATCGTCAAGCTTGCCTTGACTTAGCTAGAAATCAATATTGCCTCACTCGCCCAACATATCCAATTGAACAACCTTGCAGTCTGACTAGAAATAATGATGGATTCATTAGTTCAACATAAAGTGCTTATTAGTCAATTGCAAGTTGAAACTGATGCAATCAAGAGCCAACTATCAATCATCAATTCAACGTGGCATCATAATTTCTAGTGGTTCTTACTCTGGGAATTTTGGTTCTTCTTCTTCACTAGAAGTGAATTCTACTCTTTTCGAACCTCCGTAAAGCAACCCCTAAGAACTCTTTTACAACTCTAAAATCCACTAGTCCTCCTCCCTCCATAAGTTTAACTTAATATTTTGTTTTTCTACTTTGGCATATATCTTTGGATTTACATTATAAGGTTTTTTTGGGTTAAACATCAATATTTCTACTTTATATTGTTTTGTCCATTTTAAAAATGTAATTTTATTAATTCAATATTTTATATTTGTATAATTGTTATTTTATATTAAATGTAAAAATATATATTTGAAAATAGAAACATGTGTATCAATAAGTTTAATAAGATTATATATATTTTTAATTTGAAATTCTACATTTTAAAAAAAAACTTCAAAATTGAATATTTAAATTAATAATAATAAATGACAAATAATCTCATATATCAATGTAATTTGGAGTTGTCTATGTAGCAAGTAAAATATGTCTTTCTAAATTTGAAACCACCACAACAAGAAATACAATATTTCTCGCTAGCACTTAAACTCAACTTCTTCAACTTAAATAATGTTTTTTTATTACTATAATTAAAACAATTTAAATATTAAAGCATTATTACTATATAAACAAATATAACAATTTTACCAACATTGCAGATAAGAATAAATATGGGAACAAGACATTCCACATTCACGAGAATGTTTAAGAATGTGCGATCAACGAAAAAAAAAAAACCAGAACAGAAGAATTAAAATGAGGTGAACCCAAGCCCAGGGTGACATATGTTCCACGTCATCCACATTGTGCAATAAAATAAAAGAGGGATGTGTTTGCCATAAATGACTTTCTCATATGAATGTGGTGATTTTTTTCAAAAAAAAATTGAATTTTTTTAATGATAAAAATGAAATCAATACTTTCAAGAATAAAAAAACATCTGAAATTCTAAGACTTAACACCTATAACCTGATTTTTTAAAAAAGTCCACCATATTTCATCGAAATCATACCCAAAAAAACCATTCCTTTCAATGTGAAATCTTCACATATTTAAACGATGCTATAAAAAAAAAATATTCCGTAAAAATAGTTGAAATATTATGCAAACTTGTACACGTAAGCCTTAAACCCTGGTTTCGGGACTCACCTGGAATGAAAACAGCATGCAATATATGGCGTCGATCTTTGCCCTTCGGTATGTCAACAAAGACACAAGAGTATTGCCTCAAATGTCCCATGTGAATTTTGGTATTGTAAAAGACTTCATGGAAATTTTGGTATTGGAAAAAGGCTTCATTGGTAATTTATAGGTGGTTGGCCTTTGGCAACAAACTTCCATTTTTTAGTTTTTTTTAAGTGATTTGGTTGAAGGGTAGCTTGTTTATAGATGGAAAAAGAATTATTTGAGATTGTTTAATGTTTTTGTAATAATTTAATTATTCTATTCTCAATGTTTTCTGTTTTTTTTTTTTTCTTTTTTTTAAGTTTGAATATGTAATTTGGCTAGTAATTAAATCTCATTCAAATTAATTAGTTTATATTTCATGAGTTTAACTTCCATCTTATTGTGTCAAAAGACACTCAATATTATATAGATCTTGTAATGTAATGTCTTATTTAATCTTAAAAATAAAAATAATCCTATCTGAAAACATTTTTATTTTATCAAAATAAAATAAATGTAATTAAAAAAATAACTTGTTAAAATAAAAAAAAATTCATGGTATTCACCCATGGTATTGATTCATAGTATGAGAACCCATTGTATTCATGTGAAATATAGCATATTTAAAGGGTGAAATTAAACCAGTCTAGATCTATCTTAACTCTTTGATCCCTCTTGGTGCCTGGTAATCCGAAGTTACAATGGATATTGATACAAATTCTGAAGTTGAACCTCCCTCTGCTCTCTCCAACCCAATATGGTAGAGATGTTGTAATGTACTCTCACTAATGCATGTACTTTTTCATTTTATATAATAGAAATCAGTTTTTCTGTATGAAAAAAAAAAGATGATGTAATGCATGTCCTATAACATTTTGACTCGATCAAAATTAAATTAAATTAATTACAAATAAAATATTTTGATTCAGTGAAATAAAATAAAATTACAAATAAAAATCAATAATTATATTTATAATTATTGACTCTAAATCTACCAAGTACTGAGAGATATCAAATTTCTTAACATGGAAACCTCTTTTATAATGAAAAGATATTTGAGCCCTCTCAACATTTGGTAGATCCAGAGTTAAGATAAATCTAGGCTAATATAAATTCTCTATCAATATGCAATAGACCTTTTACAGTCTGTGATTTTGTTTAGATTTTAGTAGTTGTTGATAGTGAATAATGCTATACTCACTAGTTGGCAGGGACAATTGTCAAATGCAATTGTGTAAAGGATACCTCTTGGTATAGGTGAAGTCTGACTTTAACAAGCCTGGGATCAAAACCTATAGGTCTTTCTGCCAGTACACAAATCAAAATTGTGAAGTATTGTTTGTTCTCGGGGTTATATCTTGTCAAATTATTTATTTCACCTAAAGCTTTATAAACACTTGAATTTCTGAAAACATTTTCATTAATTTTTCTATATAACTATTCTAGGGTTTATATTGTATTTCCATCATATGTGTATGTCGATGTTTATTCTTTAGAAAAATGGAAAGATATATGTATGTTCCTGGCAGAAAGTCTGTAGCCTGTATAGTGAATTTGTGTTCCATTATAGTTTATATATCTATAATGAAGCTCTCCACCACAATCCAGAATTTCTTGTTTTTGCAAGGCATGGAAGATCCTGCAGTTGGAAGTCAATATATTAAGTTATCTACCCCACCTGTGGAGAATTAGTTTGCATTGATGTAATAGGGTAGATCCTTTTCACCATTAAACCATATGGATAACCTCAAAATTGCCTCACCATCATGTTTAGAATTCCATTTGGATATTAGGTTTTTAGAAGGTTTAGCAAGTTACAAAAGGCATTTGGAAATGCCAACAACTAATATTTAGGACTAGACTTCATATCAGTTTCCATTCACCTATTGGAAGAGTCTAACCCTAGGACAAACTAGAAGGTGATGTGACACCTCCAGCTCCCCTTTCCAGCGCATCACCCCCATCGACCGGTCATCCCCCTTGGGCCTGACTCGACAGCCCCATTTTTTTCCATGCCCATTTACGAGGGCTCCACTCGCCACCCTCCCTGCCCCCGAACCCCCATCCCATCACGGTAGAGCTCCCCTGCATTCGCATTAACTAAATATTTTTTAAATTTTGAATTGAAGAATGAAAGCGCCCAAATTGGATTGTAATTTGTATAATGAGCCAGCGGAGGGAAGGACCATTCTATCTTGTTTATTCAAAACTTGTTTGCTGCCCGTTTGCTGCCTATACAGTTTGCTACCTGGAGACTTTTCATATAGCAGAGGATGCCGATTTCACCAATATAGTCCACAGTCGAGGACGGAACGCCGACGAGCCCAACTAATTCAACACAGTGAGTTTCCTCACATTGAATTTTGTTGTTGTTTATATGTGTTTTTCCCCTCACATTGTTGTTGTATATGTGTTTTCATTGAATTAAATTACTCCACTATGCATAGTGATGTAGGTTTGAGGAAACTTATTGTATATCATACAAACCTCTTCATTAAATTGATTTCCCAACGCCTATAGGAGCACTAGAAAATCATTTTCCAGCCCTGGTTCTTATTACATATTTAAACATATAAATACATATCAATCTTCTATTTTATTCATTGATTTCAATCATTTAAATTTTTATAACATTTCAATATCACTCTTCATTAACTTATGAAAATTGATCCTTATCAGGACTAAATTTGGGGATTTTTTTAATAGTAAATACACTAAAGAAACTTAAATGTTAATAAAACTGAAATAATCTTGACTACCTAGATTTGTCAGTAGCACAATCAAACAAATCAGGAACAAGCGAACAATTATGAACAGTTAAAACCAAATGTGAACTTCTTGTGTGGCCACGTTGCTTTACTTCCTCCTCCCACTTTCGTAAAATAATTGGCATGCCACCTGCCCCCCTCCTTTTTGAAAAATACTTTTCTTGCCACCTACTCGCCTCTTTTCCCTGCTTTTCTTATTTGTGTCCCGAGGCTTCTGTTTTGTTATTCCAATTCCCTTTCATTGTACTCTCGCTTATGTTCTCAAAAAATATTACTAAAAATATTACAGATGATTATTATATTTCTAAGTCCCATAAACTAAATTGAGTATGGCTCTTTAAAAGAGTATCCTCCACAGTTACAAGGACAAATGAATAAAATCAATAGTTGAGCTATGTGACTAGTAAAGACAAGTATTGTACTAGTCTCTACATTTTTAATTGGTTGGAATTTCCTTAAAAGTATTTTCACTGATGGATATTTCTATTTTCCTAATCTGTAAGCTTGGTCTAATTAGATGTACAAATTCCTTCTCTGTAATTTTTTTCTTTTTTTCAATATGAATAATTTAGCTCATTTATGAAAAACAAGATTCAAAAATAGGTAGACAATAGAATATTAGAGTTGGATACTTAGTTGCAAAAAATGGAGATTATATTATAAGATATGGAAAAACTAGGACAAGGAAAGAAAAAATCAACACAAGAAGAAAATGTCAATAATATAGAGAATCTTAACCTGAGTTATAAATTGAAATAGATAGAAGAAAAGATAAATAACAATTTGGTCCTAAATAGTATGGAAAATTAAAAATGTATTTTATTGTTATATAGTATAGATATTAGGTTGGTGATAATATTTATTATTTTCTAAAATCAAAATAATTTAATCATATTGTTTATTATTGGCAATACTAGTTGTTTCCTACTAAAATTTAAATGCCTATTTCCAATATCATCTTATTGTTAATTTCGTTTCCAGCTATTGTAAGATAAAAATGGTGCAAAAGTGGATCATGTGCATTGAAAACTCCTGCTTTCCTAATCCAAGACGAGCTATTGTTCGATTTGTGCTCTACAATAGTGCAACAAAATATGTGCTGAATAGAAAGAAAGAAGTGCAGGGTAGGACTACAAACAACGAGGCATATTACATTACCCTTGTCGAAGGCCTAAAAGAGGCAAAAAATATTGGTGTCAATGATATCACTATATTTACAAATTCATAATTAATTTGCAACCAGATGAACGACACATATCAAGTTCAAAAGGACAATCTGAAACCCCTTTACAAGGAAGCCAAGATTTGGAGTTATGAATTCCAATATTTTAACATAAATTACCATGGCGATATACAAAGATTGTCCACTCAACTATTGTGTAGAGGTTTGAATGATGACATAGGATCATCATCTGTTACATCAGAAATCATTGAGCAACATCAAGATAGGTCAAAAGTCATTGAGCAACAACAAGATAGGTCAAAAATCATTGAGCAACAACAAGATGGGTCAAGGTTATGGGAATGCATGTTTGTTTTCATTTTTGTGGGGGTGCTAATGACATGGTTCTTTCATTAAATAAGAACCCATTAATGTACTTTTTTCCTAACCTGCAAAGACTAGGTTATCTTGTATGGGTGACAAGTATATGGACAAATGTGATATATTCCATGTATATGGAGAAATGTAACATTTGCATGTCTTTTGTGTTTTATTACCATGTTAGTGATTTGAGTTTTCTAATGCATTGAGCAAATTATGTCTTGATTTAAAGTTTAAAGTTTAAATTAGTGATGGGCCTAAAAATGAATTTAATATCCATGAGCAAGAATAAATTATTAAAAACATTAAATCAAATGAGTTTCATATCCATAAGCAAAAAACAGTATTAAAAACATTAAATCAAATGAATATACAAGTTAAAATAGGCAACAATGTCAAATTTAAAATCATGACATAAATGTAGTCTTCATATCAGCACCAAATCTATTAAAGTCAACAAATGCATCTCTAAGATTCTGTACTTGAATTATATCAAAATATTTTATTCAAAATCCCCTGGTTTTTTCCCCTCATGTCAAATATTCCTTGCCCTCTCGACTCTCTCATTATTTTGTCTTTTTCCTAGCTTCATGCACACGCCTCTCCTTCTTATACCCCTTTTTTCTTCTATCTTTATGCATTCCTCCATTCATCTTCTTTGATAAGTGTTGGATCTCTGCGCGCTGCCCTTTCCCCTTACTAGTTGCTCGATCCTCCTCTATTGTTGGTCTCCCCATCCAAGCTGCCATCTTCCTTTTTCTGCTGCTCTGCTTTTTCTTTGGCCTCCCCTATCTGCGTTGTTATGGATATGGATCGACCCTCTTCTGCTCTGTGCTCTCAGTGTAAGGGGCACAAATTTATGATCGACCATGTGAAGGACCTTCTGAATCAATTGAAGGATCGGAATCATGTTGAACATGCTATCATTCTGCAAAGCCTAGTGGACGGTAGGAAGGACTATGAGAAACTCAACAATCGGTGTGTTCATATGGAAGAGAGACGTGATCACCAAAAAAATTAGAAGGTAGCACCAGCTCTCAGGACCACAATAGCTTGATCGAAGAGAATACTGTCAATAAAAAGTAAATGAAGATCTTAGAATGTAGCAGCTCCCTCATCTCCAAGATAAATATTTTTACTATTTCAATCTTCTTTCCACTTTAAATCAGTCTTATATTATATAATAACAGTAGTCTATAAGAAATAACTTCGTAGGAAAAATCCCAGTTCTCCAAGAAACCAGTTTCAGTTATGAAATGTAAGTTCCTCTATTTTTTAAAGCAATACTTTCGAAGCTAGAAATGAAATGTTGTTGGAGGATTACCCTGCTTTGATGTAAAAGCATTGGATTTCGATCCCAGCTGCTTGTTACCCTCTTCCATTTTTTCATTTACATAAATTTTGTAAGTGGGAGGTAGATTCCTTTTCGATCATTAATAAATATATCCGGTAGTGTTTAAAAACAATGATGTAAAATAAATTCTTTTGGCCAACAATTCTAGAAATAGTAATCTCAACTTACATTGGTCTTACACTTAGGTTTGTTACAACAATACTACCATCTCCATCAAAAAATGTTTATTCCAATGTGTTCAAACTTTATTGATAGATTGTCGTACACTGTTGCTAATCAGAATTATGAAATGTACTAATACTACTGACATGCTCCATGATACAGAATACATGTTCCTACAGCTGTTAATGAACACCAGAAGCATAGTTCCTTGAGCATGAGGTTGTGATGTATATCTATCTCCTTCTTTGGATTCTTATTGTTAATATGCAGCAATGCTTGAAGTCACTGGAACACATGAAAAGCATGCTTTGTTAATCAATCATTTCTCCTCCAAAAATGAGGACAATGGATGATAATAGAGGAGATTTATCAAATGATCCCTCTGATTTATATTTTTGTTGGCAATATGCAATTCTCCAAGGCTCTTTTTAAGATAGAACTCAGTTTTAACAAAAGTGGCATGTTGCCATTGGTTTGTACATATAATTCAGAGTGGAACATTACAACATGAGTTTTCAATTTTGTTGTCTCACTGTGTATGCTTCTACACTTAATATTTCATTTGCAATGCAAGCCTTGGAGAAGGAACATACTTCTAATCATTTGAATTCCAATATATGATAGATCTTCATGACAATGTTTTTCTCCATACAGTTGTATCTACTAAGAAACAGTCAAAACATGACATAGTCACTAGTTACTGTGAAATGGGGACTATCTCAATTAAGAAGTAAACTAATATGCAATTGCTCAGAATTCTTCACGTGACACACTAAAACAAGCATTGACATGTATGGAAACATAATTTCTTGAAAGCCTTTTTATGCTTCTAAGGACATGTATTGGCCAGATTTGTTTGAATGTTTTCAATAACATGTAAATACAAATTTGTTTCATCTCAAGGATTTGTGACCAGTCATTCAGTGTACAAGGCCTGGCCCTTTACCAGGGGAAGACTCTATTGTAATCATTGTCACAAGATTCATGAGTCTTCAAAGTACTCAACAAAGTTTACTTGCCTAGATTCTTAGTGATGAGCCCTGGTATTGCACCAAGAGTGCTGCAACTCCCAGGGGTTGCCCTACTTTACTTTATCAACCCAGGGTTCGTACCAACTTGGAGGTGACAATGCTATATACATAGCAGATGCATTCTACTCATTTCATCCTCTTCTTCTCTACGAAAGGGTGCTACTTCTAGGGTTTCTCTGTGAATTCTATCACAGTTCAATTAAAATAAAATAAGTTGCAGAAAAGAAATGACAGAAAGGAAACTAAATAAAATTGCTTAAAAGAAATGACAGGAAAGGAAACTAATTTAACTTGCTGAAAAGAAATGGTAGAAAAGAAACTAATTTAACTTGTTGAAAATAAATGGTAGAGGGGAAACTAATTTAAATTGCAAAAAGGAAATGACGGAAGGAAACTAATTTAACTTGTTGAAAATAAATGGCAGAAAGGGAACTAATTCTAAACCACACTTAATGGGCCAAATGGCTAAACGCACTCTATGTATCCTATGATCTATCTACCATGCTACCATGCTTCTAACCATGCAACTATTCATGATCTAACTAAACTTGAAAAAGTGTTGCTTGCAGTTGGGAGGAAAAAGGGCTAAAGATGCTTAACACATGGGACAAGGTTTGCAGGTGGAAAGAGGAGTTTAGACTTCATTAAACCTTCTGATATCGCAAATATGATTTTGAGTGGGAGGCTTGAAATATGCGATGGCGGAGTTATAATTAGCGGATAGAAATGCGATATGCGGTATGAGAAATCGCAATCGCAATATCACAAATTGGGCGGAGTGATGGAAGTGATGATGTGAAATACGATAGGCAAGGTGATGCGAAATGAAATTGCGATAAGGATAAAATTTGTGAAATGCAAAATACGATGGGTGATGTGGCAGTAGGGCCGGTGGCGGAGTGCGATAACAATATCGCAATCGGCATCGGGAGCGGTAAGTATTAACAAGAATCATATGAAAATGTGATTTGTGATTGCGGTAAGTCTTAAAGGAAAGAGGATCAGAGTCTAATGTTTCATGAGGTTTTTTATAATAAGCGGCAAAGGTAAGGTGCGAAGGGATATCACAATCGGGGTTTGGAAGCAGAAAGTGTTAACGAGAATCACATGGAAGTGCGATTTGCGATTTGTGAATGGGGATTACGTTAAGTTCGAAGGAATGGGTAAAGGTTGATTTCCAAAGTTTTTTCGAATATTTTCGTAATGATCAGTAAAGCTAAGGTAAAAAGGGAAATCACAAAAGAGCTGCAGAACGACAAAGAAAGGGCAGAAGAGATCCTGCGAGATATGAAGTGCGATAAGTGGGAGTTTTGAGGAGAAAGGCGGAGGTCAAAATTTTGATTGTTTTTGTGAATAAAAAGGGTGCGATAATTGTTAAGGAGAGACTATTGATGCGTATTCCTGCAATCAAACCTGCTAATTCAGACAAAATGCATGATAAAAACAGTGAACGAAAGACTCGGACTGGTAATGAAATTTCTTCCCTAAACCCAAAAGCAGTGAACAGAAAGTAATTTATGGCCCATGGAAAGGTCTACTCTCCTCGAACTCTATGGACAGCGATGATAGGGGAAGGCTCGATCCACAAATTTTGGAGTTTTCCTCTATTCTATTACTCTCATAAGAAAAACAAGAATGAAACTATAGCAACACAATGAAAGTAAAAACTAAACAAGAATGAAACTATCAAAAGCAGATCTAACTAAATGACAGCAACACAACTAGCTAAATGACAAAAAGAATAAAAATAGCAGAGAAGCTGAGGCACATGGGTTGGGCCTTAACCCACGAGCACATTTCTCTAGAAATAAATCAGTAAAATGGAGTCGATCTGCTCATTTCAGGAAGAGAATAGCCTTGTTACATTTCTGAACATTTAATCACTGAGTACAATAATAACAAGCTTAATAGCTTGCAAAAAAATTTCTGAATGGAATCGAATCGCATGGGATGGAATGGAATGAAAATGGAATGGAAATGGAATCGACTGGCATCGAATGGACCGGAATATGGACCCTAATTAGCTCTTGATCAACTTTATTTATCCTCAAGGGCAACTACCAATAGCTCCCTAGAAAATAGTGATTGAGACCACTTTGACTCCAAGTTAACCATAGATTGAGTGTGCTTCGTCTTCAGTTTGCTTGGATGCCATTGATAGTTAAGGAGGGTGCACAAACCCCTTGAATCTCTCCAATATTTCTCCATAATTTCTTGACATTGTGCTCATTTATTCTTCAATATTGATCTTCGAGTGGCTGGGAGAAAGTCCCTAAATTATATCCTTCTTCAAATCTACATAATATGCCCAATATTCTCACAATATTCTACAAAAATAACCAATATTAGGCACAAATATGCAATTACCTTTAAACCTTCCTAAAAACATATTAAAGCATAAGAAAACATTACTAAGTATAGAAGGAGAGATTTAATATATCTTTTATGTGCATAAGGAAGGTAGATGGGCGTAAGAAAGGTTATATGGGCCTTAATTTAAGTCTAATTTAAAGGCCCATCTTCACCCTCCTACTGAAATTGTTTCTCTTCCTCTGAGCAACATATTCATCCTCCCTACCTTCTGGTTCTTCCTACATGCTGGCTTATTTCGTTTTCTGTTTATTGTCCCATGCGATGCTCCTCCTCCTAATCTTCTTGCTATTCTTCTCGTAGGTGCTTCATGGAGGTCCTCAGATGCCCTAAGCAAATCTGTTTCGCATGCCAAGAGGTGGTGGATCCACCTTTTATTTTTAATTTTTTAAATTTTTTTTAATTGAATGCAGAATAAACTCACAGTTCTTTTTCTGTGAACTGAGTTCACCCTTGGTTACCCCTTTGGCACTCCTCGTCTTCCATTACATGAACTACTTACTACCCCCTTTCTCAAGTCCTTTTTACTTTTGTCTTGTTCCTCTTCTTGGTGGAAAAAGTGAGGCTAGTTTCTAGATAAGGTTGAGGTTGCCTTGCTACTGATTTTGGTTGTAAAAAACTTTCCTTCTCACACTTTTTAATGTTTTCTTAAGTTAAAATAGATTCGAAGAAAGGGTTAGATGATTACATACCTGAGCCTTACCATTGATTTGTTTTTGCAGGTGATATTGAAGTTGCTGATATGACTGCTACTGAAGCTGTATGTGGCGATCTGCTTGAGGTCCTTTTGCAACATTTGAGCACATGAGGAGGACGTCCAAGTTTGAATACCTTTGACTAAAGTGTTGACCAAATTTTATTTTTGTGCCAACTTGTTGTTTTCTGCTTGCAAATGTTGGAGAGCACTTGTATTCATTAGAGAGAGATACACGGAGAAATGTTTTTTTTTTTAAGGCCTACTAGCTGCCTCAATGAGTTTTTCCACCAGTAGGTCTACCTAGGTGCCTCAAAGGAGGTTTTCACCTAGGATATTTTATTTTTCTCTTTTTTTTCAACTCAATGACCACCTTATGGAGGTTTTCAATCAATGAGCCAATCTCAGACGCCTCAAAAGAGGTTTCCACCTAAGATTTTATTCTTTCCCTTTTTTTCCCTTTTTTTTTTCTTTTTTTTTCTTTTTTCACTTTTCTACTCTACTTGAAAAAACAAAACCTTTTTCAAGTATAGGAATAGTTCCAATGGAGCCTTGTACACATCAAGATGACAGATAAAATTACGTGCACACCTGGAATACATGCTTTGACATGTACTTGAATATGAGAGATGAATTGCTTTGACTGGGATTATATCAAGTAATGTTGGAGAAGCATGTGTTGTTGCAACTTAATGACTATTTGGAACCATATGTCAATATAGTTGTGATGCCCCTGGCCCACTTGTTGAGTTGGATCCCCTTGGATGTCCTCTTTTATTATGACATTCAAATCTTCCTCTTCTTGCTGATTTTTCTCTTAAACACATGGCGGAAATGCTGGTAAACATGAGGAAACTTTCTCAACATCTGATTCTGATGTCGGTTCTTCATCAAGTGCAACCCTTGATCTTTTTATATCCTCATTTGGATCTTATTCTTCTTGATGTTCTCCTTCAATGACATTAATAAAATATCTTCTTTGCAATACCTTTATTGAACTAAGATGAATACCATCTATATCAAGACGATATGTTTGGTAGTGTTGTACCTCAACATTGTAAGTGGGTTGAGATACTTCATGGTGTGGGTTTGGAAATGGTGGTACAGGTAGTTGAGTGGGGGTGGATATATGAGATGGATATGGTTGAGGCTTTGTTTGTGGTGGAGGTGGATGGTAGGGATAGCATGGAGTTGGGTATGGAGGATATTGAGGGAAATATTGAGAATGTTGTGGATTTTCCCAATAAGGTCCTTGCCAACCATGTTGCCAAGATTGGGTTTGAGGTTAAGATGGCCAAGGTTGCCAAGGAGGGAGTGTGTCCCAATTAGTTTGAGATGGATGTGAATAAGTTCGACATTGTGAATTAGTTCCTTGCATCATATCAAGTTGACTAGGTTGCCAGGGTCTCCTTGGAGCTACATAGCATAGCTTCTTTGGTGATTGCCTTGCTCCATTGTCTTCTTGGTAAACTTCTTTAAACTTGAGGAATGATGAACAACATTTAGTAGCATATAATTCTGCATGGATAACAAAAATATCAACATCTTATTTTTTCTCATTTTGCATTCTTAACATTTCTACTTGTTCACTTAGATTGTTAAGAATTTTTTTTTTAAAGTTATCAAGCAAGTTTCCAAGTTCCTCTTGCCTTACGAATGTTGATGTTGATTTACTTACTCTTTCTCTTCCTCTTGATATGTGCTTGCATGTTTCACAAATTTCTTCAAATGACAATCGGTATACATCTCCTTTGCTCATGAGATTAAGGAGATCAATCCACTCATCCCTAATTGCTCTAAGTAAGAGGGTTTTTAGTGTGTCAAATCCTAAATGATGTAATTTTTCTTTCTTAACATTAAACATGAACCTCTCTATTAGATCCTCAAGGCTCTCATCTTCTTCTTGGTTCATTCTAAAAATTTCTTCTCTAAGATCACGATCTTTATATTTTTCTAGAAATATATTTTTCATATCATTCCATGATCTTATTGAATTAGTACCTAGACTCATGAACCATTTAAGAGCTCTATCCTTCAATTTTGCAGGAAATAATCTCATTTTTTGAGAGTGTGATAAGTAGCCATAAGATCTACAAAGTATCTCAAATTCAAAGAGAAATGTTTCCGGATCCTCTGTCCTCATACCATGGAAGTTGGGAAGGAAAGATGGAGGGATGTTCTTCATATGTACACTGATGTCCATATCCTAAATGAGAAACCCAATAAGATCTTGTTCATTGTCATCATATCCATCCATCTCTTCTACTTTCAAAAGTTGATGGTGATGTGGTTCTGACTGCACCACGTGGTCAAGTGGGGGGTTGGTGTTGGAAAAATATTCTTAAAATTTTTCTGAGTATCCCTACTCCTATGAGGCATGAAAATCAGATTTTTATTTTATTTTTCAATATTTCGAAAAAAACATGAAAAATCAAAGCATAAAATAATGTTAAAACAGAATCAAAGCATCTACTAAACACCTCCCCGGCAACATCGCCAAAAAGTGGTGAGCCTTGGTATTGCACCAAGAGTGTTGCAACTCCCAGGGGTTTCCCTACTTTACTTTATCAACCCGGGGTTCGTACAAACTTGGAGGTGACAATGCTATATACACAGCAGATGCATTCTACTCATGTCATCCTCTTCCGCTCTATGAAAGGGTTTTACTTCTAGGGTTTCTCAATGAAGTCTGTCACACTTCAATGAAACTAAAATAAATTGCAGAAAATAAATGACATAAAGGAAACTAAATTAAATTGCTGAAAATAAATGACAGGAAAGGAAACTAATTTAACTTGCTGAAAAGAAATGGAAGAAAAGAAACTAATTTAACTTGCTGAAAATAAATGGCAGAAGGGAAACTAATTTAAATTGTAGAAAGGAAATGATGGAAAGGAAACTAATTTAACTTTTTGAAAATAAATGGCAGAAAGGGAACTAATTCTAAACCACACTTAATGGGCCAAACGACTAAATGCATATAACTAAACTTGAAAAAGTGTTGCTTGCAGTTGGGAGGAAAAAGGGCTAAAGATGCTAATGGAACGCTCAACACATGGGACAAGGCTTGGAGGTGGAAAGAGGGGTTTAGACTTCATTAAACCTTCTGAGATCGCAAATATGATTTGGAGTGGGAGGCTTGAAATATGTGATGGCAGAGTTATAATTGGCGGATAGAAATGAAATATGTGATACGAGAAATCACAATCGCAATATTGCAAATCGGGTGGAGTGATGGAAGTGTCGTTCGGGAGGCGGATGTGAAATGTGAAATACGATACAGGAAGGTGATGCGAAATGCGATTGTGATAAGGCTGAAATTTGTGAAATGTGAAATGCGATGGGTGACGTTGCAGTAGGGTGGTGGTGGAGTGCGATAACAATATCGCAATCAGCATCGAGAGCGATAAGTATTAACGAGAACCACATGAAAATTCTATTTGCGATTGCGGTAAGTCCTAAAGGAAAGAGGATCAGGGTGTAATGTTTTCATGAGGTTTTTGATAATAATTAGCAAAGGTAAGGTGCGAAGGGATATCACAATCAGGGTTTGGAAGCAGATATTGTTAACGAGAATCACATGGAAGTGCGATTTGCGATTTGCGAAAGGGAATTGCGGTAAGTTCGAAGGAATGGGGAAAGGTTGATTTGCAAAGGTTTTTTGAATATTTTCGTAATGATCGGTAAAGGTAAGGTAAAAATGAAAATCGTGAAAGAGCTGCAGAATGACAAAGAAAGGGGAGAAGAGATCCTGCGAGATGCGAAGTGCGATAATTGGGAGTTTCAAGGAGAAAGGTGGAGTTGTTTTTGTGAATAAAAAGGGTCTGACAGTTGTTAAGGAGAGAGGAAGGAGGGAAATGGAGGCGCAACAACAGTGCTCAGGTGTGAAAATAGAGGTAGAAAATGAAGCAGGACGGCTTGATGAATTTATCTGGGACTGTTGATACTTATTCCTGCAATCAAACCTGCTGATTCAGACAAAATGCGTGATAGAAACAGTGAACGAAAGACTCGAACTAGTAATAAAAATTCTTCCCTAAACTCAGAAGCAGTGAACATAAAGTAAATTTTGGCCCGTGGGAAGGTCTACCCTCCTCGAACTCTATGGACAGAGATGAGAGGGGAAGGATCGATCCACAACTTTTGGAGTTTTCCTTTATTCTATTACTCTCATAAGCAAATGAAAAACTACAACAACACACTGAAAGAAAAAACTAAACAACAATGAAATTATCAGAAGTAGATCTAACTAAATGACAACAACACAACTAGCTAAATGACAGAAAGAATGAAAACAACAGATAACCTGAGGCACATGGGTTGGGCCCTAACCCACGAGCCCAACTCTCTGGAACTAAATCAGTAAAATGGAGTTTGTATAATCATTTTAGGAAGAGAATAGTCTCGTTACATTTCTAAAAGTTTAATCACTGAGTACAATAATAACAAGCTTAATAGCTTGCAAAAAAAGTTCTGAATGGAATCGAATCACATGGGATGGAATGAAATGCAAATGGAATCAACTGGCATCGAATGGACTAGAATATGGACCCTAATTAGCTCTTGATCAACTTTATTTATCCTCAAGGGCGGCTACCAAAAACTCCCTTGAAAATACTGATTGAGTCCACTTTGACTCCCAGTAAACCATAGATTGAGTGCACTTCATCTTCAGTTTTCTTGGTTGCCTTTGATAGTTAAGAAGGGTGGACAAACCCCTTGAATCTCTCCAAGATTTCTCCATAATTTCCTTACATTGTGCTCATTTATTCTTCAATCTTGATCTTCCAGTGGCAGGGAGCAAGTCCCTAAATTATCTCCTTCTCCAAATCTGCATAACTTGCCCAATATTCTCACAATATTCTACAAAAATAACCAATATTAGGCACATATATGCAATTACCTTTAAACCTTCCTAAGAACATATTAAAGCATAAGAAAACATTATTAAGTGTAGAAGGAGATATTTAATATATCTTTTATGTGCATAAGGAAGGTAGATGGGCCTAATAAAGGTCATATGGGCCTTAATTTATGTCTAATTTAGAGGCCCGTCACTTAGGGAGCCAAGTTTACTGGGGTTCCAAATACTTGATCAATCTTGGTCAAGGTCATTATGAAATCAGTGGTTTGTCAAGACTTGTGGAGTTTATTAGGCCTATTCAGTTGATGCTACATAAATCCTCTCATTGTTCACTTATTTTTATTATGTAATTTTTTCATTGACAGAAATATTCAGACAAAGGCATCTACATGCGCTGGATGGCTATTTTCATAAGTTTTCAATTCTATTTGAAATGGAAAATCCTCTTAAGTAGCTGATTTTTTTGGCACAATCTAGAGATTTATTAAGTAATTTTGAATGGACTATTTTCATTAAATTTCAGGTCTATTTGAAATGAAAAATCCTCTTGAGTAGCTAATTTTTTGGCACATTCTAGAGATTTGTTAAGTAATTTTCATGACTTTCATATATCAAATTTTGTGTAGTTATTTCCACAGTATATCTCTGCTCCAATTGACTCTCTTAGACTTTAGCTGCTCCGAAATAAAGATCAATATGTACTATAGTGTTGGCTTATAACTATAGCTAATTCTCTATTGTTTCCATGGAATGTCTACTGTATAAAAGTATTTTAGCAGAGGAATTTTCTCTTGCTGATCTAGAATGTTTAAATCTGCATTCATCGATGATATTCCATAGTATATAAATCTTAGTGTTGGTATATAAAGTTATTAGCCCAACGCTAAGAGAAAAATGACATATATGAAGGGTTTATATTAGTTAACTTAGAGGGCTAATAAAGATTTTGGCAAAAAAACAAGGTTGGTTGGTGTCAGGCCAGGAGGTAACTCCGCAAAACTAAATGTGCATTAGATGGAGATTGTGTGTGTACTTATACATGGAGGTGAGACTATTGGGATTCACTTCCTAATGTCTCTTGGCCTTCCTTATTTACTAAAATACAATAAAATGCAATCTCACCCAATCCCTTAGGATTAGGTGTCAACATTCCCCCCTTTAATATGAAGGGATGTTGGTGAGTCCAAGCATCGTTCTGAACTTTTCAAACTTTTCTCTTCCAAGCACTTTGGTGAAGATGTCTGTGGTCTGCTCATTTGTAGAACAATGATGTAGATGGATTGTTTTAGCCTCAACATGATGTCAAATCAGATGGTATTTTGTATTGATGTGCTTTGTTCGATCATGGAACTTCGGGTTCTTGGCCAACTTTATTGCAGAAGTGTTGTCGATCATGAGTGGTGTTGAATGCATTTGTTTCATCTCCAAATCTTCTAGAATTTTCCTGAGCCACACAATTTCCTTTATTGCTTCAGCTGCTGCCACATATTCTGCCTCAGTTGTGGAATTTGTTGGAACTGACTGTTTGCGTGATCTCTATGAGACAGCTCCTGATCCAAGACTCATGGTATAACCTGAAGTAGACACCTCAATTTCCTTGTCCCCATCAAAGTCTGAATCAGAGTATCCAATCAAGCTGAAATCGCCTACCTGTGTATATTTGAGTCCAATGTCTTGAGTCCCCTTCAAGTACTTTAGAACTCTTTTTGCAGCAGACCAATGTCCTTCACAAGGTTTTTGCATAAACCTGGACAGGATTCCAACAACAAATGAGATGTCTGGTCTGGTGGTAGTCAGATAGATAAGACTTCCTACAAGTTGTCTATTCTTCGTTGCATCCTTGAATTCCTTCCCTTCAATGGATGTGAGCTTCAAGTTTTGTTCCATTAGAGTGGTTACGAGATTGCATTCATCCATGCCAAACTTGTTCAAAATATCTCCAATGTACTTCCTTTGAGAAAGAAATATAAATTTAGGATGTTGAGTTACTTCAATACCCAAATAGTAATGAACATAACCCAAATCAGTCATTTCAAATCCTTTCTTCAATTCTTTCTTTATTGATGCAATATAACTCTCATTGTTCCCTCTCATCAAAAGATCATCTACATACACCACAAGATATACAACTGTTTTTCCAACTTTCTTAATAGACAAAGTTGCATCATCAAGATCAAAATGTTTGAAGTCAAGTTTCAGAAGATGCTCAATTAATTTCTCATACCAGGCTCGCAGTGCTTGCTTGAGGCCATACAAGGATTTTATAAGCTTGCATACTTTGTGTTCTTGGCCCTTCATAACAAATCCTTCTGGCTGGGACATAAAAAATTTCTCCTTTAGATCTCCATTCAAAAAGGCAGTTTTTACATCCATCTGATGGACTTTCCATCCCTTCTAAGCTGCTAGGGAAAATAGTGTCTGATGGTGGCCCATTTTGCTCATAATCGACCCCTTCTTTCTGTGCAAAACCTTTTTCCACAAGCCTGGCTTTGTGCTTGTCAAGTGAGCCATATGCTTTGTACTTGTTCTTGTAGACCCACTTGCAGCGAATTGGTTTGGTTCCCAAAGGAGGGTCAATCAGCTTCGAAGTGCCATTCTTTATCAAGGCATCATACTCCTTTTCATCGCTTCATTCCATTCATCATGAGAAGTGGCTTCTTTGAAGGAAGTTGGTTCATGATCTGCAGACAAAGTCAATTCACAGTTATAAGCAATATCCATATCAGCAGAAGAATCAAAATCATCTACATCACCTTCGTTTTGTCTAGTGGAACTTCTTGTTCCTGTCTTTCCAACCTCATCAGGATGAACGTTTTCTAGCGTCTTCGTCAACCATTTGGGGGGACCTTTATGAGATGGCCCAGGCTGCTCATTTGACTAAGTTGGAATTGAATCAAGATTCAATCTCTCAATTCTATCAATCACATCGTTCAATGTGTCATCCGTGTTTGGTTCTTCATGTGGGGGAGAGAGTGCTTCGGGAAATGATTCCACAGGTTGATTCAGTATAGGAATCCCCCCTTCAAGATGTGGAATTTGATTATCAAATTCTTGAAAATACTTTGCATGTGTGAATATATCCAGGCGATCAAGTTGCCACTCAATAACATTGTCAGCCTTGGAAGATTCAAGGAGTATGACATCTCTTGCTATTACAAACTTCTTATTGACTTCATCATAGAGACGATATCCTTCATCATAGAGACAATACCCCAAGAAGATACATTTTTGACTTCTAGCACCAAGTTTATTCCTTTATACCTTGGGTATCAAAGCATAACAAGTGGAACCAAAGACCCTGAAATGCTTTACCGAAGGAATGTGGCCATGCCACATTTCATAAGGAGTTTTGTTTTTTATTGAATTTGAAGGACACTTATTCTTTATGTGTACAACACATAGAACTGCATCAGCCCAAAACATCAATTTCACATTATTAAAAAACACCATGGAGCGAACCATATTTAAAATTGTCTTGTTCATTCTTTCAGCTACACCGTTATGTTGGGGATTATAGGGCACAATTGTTTGATGTTTGATCCCACGTCGACGAAGATAATTTTCAAATTTGTTTGAAGTGTATTCTTTTCCATTATCAGTACGCAATGAGCCAATATGAGTTTGTGCATGAAAATTCTTGAATGTTTGAAAAGCATCAGATTTGTTCTTCAATAAGTAAACCCAACACATTCTGGTGTAATCATCAATAAATTTTATCATATATTTATTTCCATTTGCAGAAGCAACAGGCATAAGGCCACATAAATTTGAATGAATAAGCTCAATTTTTCTATGTGCTCTAGAATGTGAATCATGAAAAGGTTGTTTGCTATGCTTTCCTCGAATGCAAGCATCACATTGCTTAAGTTTCCTAGGAATTGTAGGCAGTCCATTAACACCATTTTTCTTCAACAATCGAAGGTTGTCATAGTTTAAGTGTCCAAATCTAGCATGCCATAAAAGACTTGATGGGAATGTACCTTCATCATGATGTGAATTGAATGCAAAGTTTTGTGCATGAGTAGAGGAACCTTGCAGCTTCAAGAGTCTTCATTCTTCTATTCCCTCCATGATAAGTGAACGATCTGATGCTTTGACATCAACCTTGCCATCAAACATGTGAATGGAGTGTCCTTTCTGGCGGATGTGGACCAACGACAACAAGTTTCTCCTCAACACAGGGATGTATAGAACCTCATGTAGAAGATGATCTGGAAGACCAGGCAACTTAAGCCTGATTGTGCCAAGCCCTGATGGCTTGAGTTTGGATTTATCTGAGAAGTATACTGCGCCATCAACTTTGTCAATAAATTCTTCAAAAAACTCTTTTCTAAATGTTATGTGCCATGTTGCTCCTGAATCTAGCAACCAATCATTTCTCCAAGAAGTAAATGAAACATCAAACACGTCTTCAGTTACTCCATTATTACAATGTGCTACAACATAATGAGCGGATTCAGGTGCTTTACCTTTGTCTCTATCATGAGTTTTACCTTTTTATTGATTTCTTTTCTGCTCAATTTTATCCCAAGGCAGCTTACATGTAGATGCATCATGCCAGTCTTTATTGCAGCGTATGCAATGAAGATCAGATTTTTCAGTTTGAGTTTGTCTGCCCCCTCTTCCTCTGAAATTTCCTCTTCGGCCACCTCTTCCTCTGGAAGAATCTTGAGCATGACTCTTCTCTCTATGTGCAAAGTATACAACCTCTTCAGAAGATAGAGGGGTTGTCATCTTTCCAAAAGCCTTCTCTCTTTCTGCAAACTTTTTCTCAAGGGAATCAAAGGTGATTTTCATGAGGTTTCCACTTTCTTGCAAGGACTCAAGATAATGTGAGTAAGTGGGATACAATGCCTTAACATATGCTATTAGAGGTATATCAACTTCTACACTAGTGTTCTTAATGCCATGCATGATAGATATTACTTCTGAAGTTAAATCAAGAGGGTCATCATTTTTCAATTCAAGACTGGACAGCTTAATCATTAATTGAACAATTTCAAGTTCTGAATGTGAGTCATAGAGTTATTTTAGCTTGCTCAAGGCTTCATAGGCATTCAAAAATGGTGTAATATGGCGACTCACCTCTTCATTTATGGAAGCTATAATGAAGGCATAGGCCTTGCAGTTCTTGTTTTCCCAAATGGCGATCTCCTTGTCTGAAGTGGGATTTACTGGTAGAAGGTCTGCTTCTCCTTCACAAATTCATCTCCACAACTCATTAAAAATGAATGTGTGCTTGATTTTCTGAGACCATTCAGGATAGTTCTCCTTGCCGTAGAGAAAAACTCCTACAATAGATATGAGAGAATGCATTCTTTTGAAGAAAAAAAAAACTTTGCTGTCACGGTAAAAACTCAATAAAAATCTGTAAAAAAAAAATTGGGAGAAAAAAAATCAGAGGTATTATCTGAGGGAGGGTTTATTTAGGGGAGGTATTAGCTGGGGGAGGATGGAAGTGAGGAAGGTATTAGCTGGGGGAGGGTGGAAGTGGGGAGGTATTTGCTGGGAGAGGGTGGAAGTGGGGAGGTATTTACTTGGGGGAGGGAGGCTGAGCAGTAAAGCAGCGGCAGGGAGGGGTACAAGCTGATGGCGGGAGAATCCGACGACGGTATGCATGGGAGGGGAGTCCATAGGGAGTAGGAGTAGAGGGGAGGTGAGGGGGAGGGGGGTCTGCGGTGAGGGGGAAAGGGAGGAGTGGGCGCGAGGAGCATGAGGGGAGGGGAGGGTGAGGGAGGTAGGAGAGGAGGGGGAGGGGGGTCTGCGGTGATGGGGAAGGGGTTGAGTAATGAGTGAGGGGAGGGGCAACGGGGGTCTGCGGTGAGGGGGAAGGGGATGATTAATGAGCGAGGGGAGGGGTGAGGGGGGTTTTTAGAGGGGAGCAGAGGGAACCGTGGGGAATGAGAGGAGCAGGAAGCTGCGAGGGGCAGCCGAGAAGGAGGCTGTGAGAGACATCTGAATACGAGTTTGAGAGCGGTATCCGAGCGTGAGGAGTCATAGATGAGTGAGAACTGCGAGGAGCAGAGTGAGTCGATGTGAGGGAGGCAATGTGGTGTTGAGGCCTGCAAATAATTGCCTGTAATAAAAATTGATATATGTTGTGGAGAATTTTCAGAATTGCAGAAGGAGCAGTTCTTCCAGGTGCTGGCAGAGAAGCAGAGAGGCAAGTCTTCCAAGAGGGAGTTACAAGGGCAGGGATGCTAGAAATATATTTGGCTCCGATACTATGTTGGGCTAGGAGGTAACTCTACAAAACTGAATGTGCATTAGATGGAGATTGTGTGTGTACTTATACATGGAGGTGAGACTATTGGGATTCACTTCCCAATGTCTTTTGGCCTTCCTTGTTTACTAAAATACAATAAAATACAATATCACCCAATCCCTTAGGATTAGGTATCAATAGTTGGAAAGAACGTGGTTATTTGCCAATAATTGCTTGCAAACTATATTGATGTTGAAAAGCCCACATTACACACAATTTTTTCCTGAAGAGTTATCAAAATGTATCAAAATGTACAAAACGTACAATATATGGGAAAGAAACCATATAGTATTACAAACTTTTGGAGATACAATTTTATAAACAAGGTCTATTCCCATTAAAAACATTATGTGTATTCCATGTTGAGCTCTCAGACTGGGAATCGTAATACATGAAAGTTTTTGTACAGGTTGGCTCCAAATCATTCTCTTTCGTCTGTTGTTTGTATGTCGGTAAAATGACCTGCACAACATAACGAATTCTTGTTACATGTCACAAATTTTCAATATATGAATGTGAATATTATATTAGGAACAATGCAGGCATGTAAAGTAATACAAACATGATGAAGGGACTAGATGAACTGATATACTAACATGTAAAAGGACTAACATCCAATACACACGTTTAAGAGACATTTAAGAGGGAAGATATGGCAACAAACCTAACATATAACCGATTGGGCAGTTGTTGTGCAACAAAGCATGCTCCAGTGGAGGATGGTCGATAGGAGAAGCTCTTGCAGCTATAAGATAACAATGCAATTTTTATAAAAGAAATTAGTGGCATGCAAAGTAATACAAACATCATTAAATTAACTCCATGAATTAAGAATTTAAACATGTTGACCTTGTCACTTTATGGAACTTACCCGAGTCAATGTAGGATGTGTTTTTGGAATGAGGACGACCTCGCTTGTTGAGATGTGGAAACTGAAATGGTTCGTAATTGGATGCAGGGACATTCAAATCAATTTCTAAGATGCCAATTTGTTTTTCTATTTTTTCTTTTTCATTTTAGGCCCAAGGAAAATTTTCTTTCTCTTCAAATATGACTCATAAGCACCAACCCCAAGGGCGAAGTCATAGTCCATAATATGAATATTATTGGCATCATCCAACATTTTTTTTAAAAAACCTAACAACTATTTTGTCTTGCTTGAAGTAGCAAGAGGGCTATTACTCAACAGGTCTATTAGCCAAATAGCTCCTCTCTATCCAACTAAAGTTCTTCAACATTAGGATCTACATTGTTATCAACCATGATAGTTGTGTTGACATCTGTATTGAGGTTTGGCTCCTCCATATCTATGTCAGGAGGGTCATTGAATGTATTAGGTATGGGATCATAATCCATTAAAGCATTTGAATTCATTGTAGCGGAATACAACCAACCTACCTTTATGGCATGCTTGCAAACGTTTCCACGAATAGACCATCTGCAATCACAGGTAAAAAAAATTGTGTGATGCCAAGTGATAAGATATCGCACATCAGGTATACTTTGACTCCTCACCCAATAAGCATGAGATAGGCTCTCATGAGGGATGCAATCACTATATGGAATTATTCTATATTTCTCCATTGACGATTCAAGTTGCTGCTCTTTCTTGTGGTTGTTCAAATATCCTTTTTTTTTCAAAATTTCCTTGAATCGATAACAGGGTTCAACAGTTGTGAGGAGAGTATAAAATAGCCAATCCATCCCGTGAGCACATTTCTTTCTATGATCAGAGAGAAAGGCAGTCTTGAGATAAGAGTAATATGATTTCACAACATTATTTGTCTCTCGGTTTGCATGAGGAAAATCTCAACATCCTTTTACCCACATCCCTAAATGTAAAAACTCAGTTAGTAAATATATATTATCTTTATGGACCAAAAAATCATAAACACAAGAAAGACTATGTGCACTTACTAAAGTTATCACCGACAACCCAATTCTTGTGGAAATAGTCAAAAAAACTTCACCTCAACTGCAAATTTAGTGAAAAATCCATTTATTGCAGTAGTCAGTTCATCGTCCAAACAATTTTTCATGATATGGCCTAGCTCATTGAACATATATTTTCCTTTTTTATGTAGTACTAGCTAACCTATTAACATTTTTGAGCCATGACCTCCTTACATGCCAAACACACAATATTACTTCACACCTGGTGATGGTCCTGTTGGGGTTCCCATGTTTTGGCCAGATTGGAAAGACCAAAAGATGAGACAACATCAAAACCACTTTTGGACCTCAGGATCTAGCCCTCTTGGGTCTAGAGAGGGATCTCTCTATGTAAGCAAAGGTTTTATGTCTTTGAAGCTCCAAAGGTTAAGATATTAGGCTAGTTATAGGCACAGGGTTTGTTTGTTTGGTTGCTGGGAAACAGGAAAGAAGGGTTCAATATAAGACAAGGCTGAGCAAAGAGGATTTTAGGCAAAGGAGAGATAATTCTAGAGAACATTCAAGACCATTGGGAAATGGGGTCGGGAGAGGGTTTACTTGCAATTCAATGTGTAGGCTTTCAGTTGGGCTAGTCATCTAAAGCATTGGATCTTAAATATGATTGTGTGATATGAATGGTAAGAGAGGAGGAAACAATAAAGATTTAGAGCACAAAGTTAAAGACCTGAGATCAGAGAGAGACTTTGAACTCTTAATGCTTCGGCCTCCAGCTTGGGGGATCTTAGAAAAGGTTCAATTAACTGAAAAGGATCCTAGTGAGATAGAGACAGAGTTCTATACCTCCCAGTGTTCCCAATTCATTCAATTAAATCCTAACAAGAACATCTAAGAACAGATTCATTAATTCATACATCAGCTAGCAGGCAATAACATCCACTACACTGGTTAAATTAATGAAAATCAAACCTTAGATAACACATATAGTAGAAAACATTGAAGGCAAGGAGAGCAGAAACATAGGGTACCTAACAAGGGTAAATCCTATGCCATATTTCTGATGTGAGCCAGTAGAAACGAAACGAAATGAATTAAAACACAGAGATAGGAAAACATCACCGTTGCTTTAGATCAGGATCCAAAGAAATTTGCTTGTCATATTAAAAAACAACACCAGTCAGGTACAACATTACCAATAGCTTGATATTCAATCTGAAAACATCTTCCTCAGCCTATCTTACAACTTTACACAGAGACTATGTCTCAAGAGAAACAACTTGTAATTCTCTGATAACTGATCAAAAACCTTTACAATGAATTTTCTTCATGAATTTATAGCTCAAGTGGAGCAGAGAAGGTAGGTGGAAAACTAAATGCAACATTAAAACTCAGAAGATAAAAATGGCTGAGGCCTCGTTCTATTTTAAATTCTGAGCATTTATCTCTGGTACTCTTTGGATGGAAGAGTGGTCTTCGTCAGGCTTTACTCCAGGTATGTCTCTGGTGTACTTTGGCTGCAATAATCTGCAGTACTTTTGGCAAATAAAAAAAGGGTAAATAAATGATGCTCGGGTCTACCATACTGTGAATCAAATGCTTTGATAGCATCAGGGCTGTTGTCAGGGAGGAAACTTCACTTGGACACAATGTAGATTGAAACATCAATGCGTACTGTGTCCTTGCTCAGGAAAAACATTCTGCTGATTTGAAAACCCTGCCACCATTATTTCCATGTATTGGACTTTCTGGTTGATCCTCGGGGTCTTCAATTCTGGTACCTTGCCCTTTAAACACTTGATTAAGGCTTAAGATCTTGAACAATGTGCTTTAGACCTTTAATTCCCTCACTGATACTCTTTGCTGCTTCGAACTGTCTCTGTCAGTGAAAAAACGAGCTTTAATGGCGCCGGAGAGATTTTGCAGAGTTTGAACTCTGCCCTTTGATGAAAATTATGTTGCATACACCTTTCCGGACATTTTCCTGTACTATTAGGCTTCAATCCTTATTTCACTGAGCTCTGCGTCACTGTAACGGTGACTGAATCATAGCAGTTGCCCACCTGACTGTAACCCTGTAAAATACGCAAACAAATTAGGAAAAACATGCATGGAGAGGGTGGTGTGGATGACTGTGAAAATGGCGACGTGGCATGGTTGACGACGATGCATGCAGAGGACACTTGTGGAGGAAAACCGTGGAACAATGGGAAATGCACTGGAGACGTTGAGATAGAAATTCCAATGTAAAACATTAAAACTTTGACCTTGGAATGAAAAATATAGGAAGAGGACAAAGACGCGACGAAAACACGTGGAACGAGTGACGTGGCGAGATGCGGTGATGGTGGGCTGACTTTAAATCTGGACCGTTCGACCTCAGTAGGAGATCGACGGTTGGAAACGCGTCGGAAGGCAATGGAAAGTGGGCCATGGGTACGGTTTCCTTGGTTTAACTCCCGCATATCTTCGCGGAGCGATCACCATTAGATTGAGAGCCCCAGATCGGATGGTTGATATGCATATCGCGCCAGGGCAAACGCCGAAATTTAACGCGCGATGGGAGGACGGTTTTCAAACAGTGCTCTGGACACGCGGCATTTGATAAATGGAATCTCTGTGAAATGGGGAAATACCGCTCAACCTTCAAATGCGGTGCGATATAAACCGGCGGTTTTGCACAATACTCGGGCGTGGGGACCACCGGGGGGTGAAATACGGACTGTTGGATCGGCGGGTTGATCGGACAGTTGATAATGCGCCCAATACAGATCTACAATAAGCGCCTTCAGCCTTTTGCGCTTGGTTCTGGCGCGGGGTCAAGTGGGGAAGTGGTTTGCGGGCTGGGGGAAAAGGGGCTAGGCCCTATTATATGGAAAAGTGGGTTTTTGGCCCATTTTTAGTGCGTTTCAAGGCCGGGAAAGGGTAACGATAGAGGGAAAAAAGGGGAATTAGACCAAAGAAGGGGTGAATGTAGGATTTAAGGGGATCTTGGGAGGATTTAGAGGGTAAAAGGGGGACTTTGACAAAGGGGAAAAAAGGGTTAAAATGGGATATTTCTGCAGGGATACAAGGGGCAAATAAAGGCCTTTTTGAGCACAATTTTTTATCATTAGTGAGGCTTATTGACTCAAGAACAGCAGAGGGAAGAAAAAAAAGGGCAGGGAATATGAAAGGGCTTCAAGGATGATGTGTTTTCAAGGGAAATGCATTCCTTGAAGGCTCATAAAACAATTTAGCCCCTTGCTTGCTTATCAAAGATTTTATAGGGGCTAACAGTTCCTGCCATATTTAATTCATTTTAAGTGAGAAATATTTAGATTGAATACAAGTTGCAATGTGAAATAAGAAGATTGAGTTTACCTCAAAGCAAAAATTTTAACCAATGCATCATCAACCACGAAGGCATTGACCTTCCAATCATGACGAAGTTGATAACACCTATGCATTAGGTGTTCCAACCACAACAATATATCATGTGATGTATTACGTGACATCACAACCCATGCAACAAGGACCCCACTTTGTTTCTCGTCAAATGCAACAAGTGTGTACAACTGATACTTCCATATTAAAAAAAAAGATTAAGTTAATTGTACACCATTAATCATATTGATTGATTACAATCAAAATTGAATCTCTAAATGAATCATTGCAACAATACTAACACCATATTTATTTGTGTTTAATTTTGAATCCATGCCTATTAAGCTATTATGGGATAGCTTAACCATATTCTCCAACATCTATTTTGTCTGTATTCCAGCTATAAAAGGAACATTTTCACCCTTCGAATTTTGGTAAAAGAAGAAATTAGTTTGGTTTTTTGCATACCAAATATTCATACTCATTTCATCTTTTTAATGAAGTTGGTAATTTCCTTTCATTAGACGATTATAGATGTTTATGACATATTTTCTGCATAAGAAAAAATCCCTATCTCGGTCCCTAGAATCTATGTCAACATATTTCAAGCTGCTTCAATTGGCACTCGTAGAAAAAAACAACTTTGTTACGCAGGTAAATCCTCTTTGCAGACAGAGACGATCTCTTTAGCCCTGGAGTGGGTCTAATAACAAAAGGACAAACTAGAGTGTAGGCTCCTAATTACTGAATGAAATAGACACAATAGATCAACCTACCCGGAGTCCAATGTTGTCGTCGTAGCTGTTGTAGTGGTGGCCTCTCAATTCCTGTCTCGGCAAGCCACGATCCTTTCGCAACAATGTTTAGACACCTACCCAAAATCAATGAACAAGAGGAGCATAAGAAACAAAAATATCATTCATAATTACTAACTAGTTAAGGAGGGTTAAGCATATAGCATTAATAAAACACATCAACACGATATGGGAACTAGAGAATAGTTATACATATGTATTAATAGAAGAAAGAGTTACAACCAAGCCTTGACGTCTCAGCCTCCTTTAGCGGGGTTCAGTTGAAGCATGTCTCGACGAATTCAAGGGAATTTGGATGGGAGAAGGCACAAGCCTAAGCTCTCTCAATAAGGGAATCTTCCGTTCTATCTTGAATATAAGTCTCTCTAGCGTTTCTGCTTCTATAGTTCAGCTCAGCTAGCTTCATCAATAGAGGATGAGATATATTTATAGAGGAAGAGAAGGAGGTTGGGATCCCTACTATGGTGGAAGGGAGGCCTTATCCCTTGGGAGGTTTCCCCAAAAGGTGGAAACAAGAGGCCAAAAGAGGAAGGTCGTCATTATTCAGTCAAACCACTCCCCATGACTCATCCACGAAGTTGTTATGATCGAAAATTCTCCTCTATTTTAAAAAAAAATTCCATAAATAGATTGGCACAGGAAGCTAACTGAGACAGAGCGCCAGCTGGCGCGGGGGCCAGTGTTAATCTGCCTCATCGGTGCGAGGGCATAACTGACTACCAGCGCCAAGGCAAAAACAAGTGTTTTTGGTGGTCTGTTCATGAAATGGTCAACAGAAGGAATGTTTGACTCATGGAAAGGGATGCAATGATGATATTTGCAAGGCATGACACTTTATTTTGTTCACAAAAATGAGCCTCCAATGTGTGGGATGGGGATTGCAGGGACAGTGACAAAATGCTGTGTAACAGATGCCCCCTAAACCATGAGGTCCGAGAGAGAGGAAGGGGTGAAATTCTTTACGAGAACACGTTCGAACCAAACACTACTATCGGAAGACCTGCAGTTACAAGTACAAAAAATATCTTTTAGACATGAACATGTGGCATGGGCATAGCCATCCATAATAGAGTATATATATGAAATGAGATCTGAGGTATGAACGCAGCCATCTAGCAGTAAGGATAAAAAAATAGACTCAGGTATGGTTGCAGCCATCCAATCAAAAGAGTCATGCAACAAATCATGATACAACATAATATC
Source organism: Pinus albicaulis (assembly GCA_034641835.2). Lineage (NCBI taxonomy): Eukaryota > Viridiplantae > Streptophyta > Pinopsida > Pinales > Pinaceae > Pinus > Pinus albicaulis. The sequence continues at coordinate 260,785,523 of CM076573.1, forward strand.
CCGCAGCCTAGATTTTATCAGACAAAACCCAGGGTCTTGCGCTCCATCTCAATCTGAACAAGTACAAATTCAAGCATGTGAATATGTAAGCTGAAGTCGAACATGCAAGAAAATCACCTGATTACCAGCCAATGATGAAAGTTGTTAACATGCACGAGAGAAACCACCAATAATGACAATGGCTCTCAAGGTACAACAGGTACAATCCACGGAATGTGAACAGTGATCTGGCGTCGAACACCCACAGAATCACCCGATCGAAGGCCAATGATGTGGACTTGTCGTCAAATGTGAAGAACCTGCCATTGAGGTATGCAGGTTCCAAGGTACCAATAGGGAGTCTACAGACCAACTTCCTAGATAATGAGTTGAAGTCGACAGGAAGTGACCTAGTTGAAGGAGGGCCATAATGCTTCCCACATCATCGACACGAGACAAAGGAATTTGATGAAAGTGAATCAGGACCAACAGAGAATCAGAGGGAGGTTGAAAACTGCAGAGGCAAACTTCTCTTGAACATATAAACAACACGACTCTAGATTTGGAAGTATTTGAAATCAAGGGATCTAAGGTCATGATGACGTGGCAAAGAGTAGATGAGAGGTCAAGACAGATTACCCAAACCCACGAAGGCAAGAATGACGCAATGAGATGTCCCCAACCCGACACGAATGTAGACGAGTGTCATGTTCAAGAGCAACATACTGTTGACACAACTAAAATCTGGTTCAATTTCCCCCCACCATTTCTGGCGGGTACCCCAATTATTTTTTTAAACAAGCTTGAAAGGGATAGCATATGCTTGTGTTGTAATTTTTTCCTGTAGAAATTTATAGTTTCCCACCCCGGTTTTCAGTTTCACCTTATTACTCCAAAATAGTTAAATGCCCTTTCCCATATCCATACATTTAACAAGCTGGAAAATAAATTTTGCTGAAAACACAAATTCTGGAAAAATTACAGAATTCTGGAAAATGCAGAAATAAATATCAGCACACATAAAACAGTCATTCACACATTTTGACACATATATTTTTGGTCAACATGACCCTGGAAAAACCCCCTACAACTCTTGGGGAAAACCAGTTCGAAAGCTCCTTCTTATTTCTGGAAAATTCTTTTTACAGTGAGAGAAATATTCAACAAAAAATCAGCAAATAGACTTTTACAACTTATCTCGTTTTCCGTGGTTAACCACCGCCTCAGAAAATGTGCAAACAGCAAAAACAGAACAGCAATAAATGTTGTACGTCCTCCTCAATTTTCGTGCCAAATTTCAGCCTCAAGTGTTGCTGTAAGACCTGCCTAGAAAAGCGTGCAAGCTGCCCAAAAATATGCTGTACGGTTTTCTCGATTTCTGTGCAGAAAAACAGCTGTATGGCTGTACAAATTTCTGCCTAGAAATGCGTGCCAAGGTACAACCACTTGTTGTACGCCCTCCCTTAAATTCTGCTCCTCGATTTCTGTGCAAACCTGCTGTACGACCTTGCTGTATGGCCACCTTTTCTCGAAAATCGTGCCTAAAATCTGCCTTACTGTGTGCAAACTCAGCTGTATGGTCTTGCTGAAATGTCTTGCTGAAACGCTACCTTGGAATGTGTGCCAAGCTGCTGCCTCCTTCTCCTCACTGCCCAGAAATCTCCCTTGCTCTCTTGCTCTCCTTCTCTCAATCTGCTCATGAAAGAATGAATGACTTTTTCCTCCTTTTCCTCCTTTAACCTAACCCTAAGTGACTTTTGGGGAATCCCTAAATCCAATGGCTGAAATAGATTGAGATCTAGGGCCGAGATTAAATGCTCATTTAAATCTCACTTTCTATTTTTTAATTCACCCCACTTTAATAAAGACCCACTTAGTCATTTATTTCCAAAGTCACTTTTTCCTTTTCTAATTTTACATTGACTTTATTAAAGTCACTTTAAAATTAAACTTTAGTAACTTTATCACTTAAAGTCACTTTTAAATTAGATTTGACTTTATAACTTTATAAAGTCACTTTAGGAGAAAAATTAAATTCTTTTGGACACTTTTCCCTAGGTCAAAGATCAAAGCCTTAGGGAACCACCTGTCCTCCGGTACCAAATTTCAACACTCCCTATTACCGAGGAAGGTGTTCCTCACCACACCCATCTTGTCTCTGAAGTAGACATGCTTGCCCCGTGGTAAGGCTTTGGTAAGAATATCTGCAACCTGCTCATTAGTGGGAATATACTCAAGCTTCACAGCTCCTTTCTGAACATAGTCTCTGATGAAATGATATTTGATCCAGATATGCTTTGACCTGTCATGAAATACTGGATTCTCCGTGAGTTTAATGCAACTCTGATTATCACAGTAAATCACTGAAGGTCTCAATGGCTGACCAAATAAGCCAAACAACATCTTGCAAAGCCAGATGGCCTCACAACTAGCTAGACTGGCTGCCATATACTCTGCTTCCGCTGAACTCAATGCTACTGACTGCTGCTTTCGGCTGAACCATGACACAACTGCCGAACCCAACCCAAAACAGCACCCTGAAGTGCTCTTCCTATCAGAAGCACAACCTGCTCAATCAGAATCAGTGTAACCTGCCAATCTCACTCCATCCCCCTGCCTGTAGTCCAGACCATAATCCACTGTCCCCTGCAAGTATCGCAAAATGTGTTTTGCAGCCACCCAGTGAACCTTCCTAGGCTCACACATAAACCGACTCATCGTGTTGACTGCAAAACAAATATCTGGTCTAGTGTTGACCAAATACATCAAGGAACCAATCAGCTGTCTGTACAATGTGGGATCCACCAACTCGGAATCCGAAGCATGAAGCTTCTTCCAGTTGGTGATCATCGGTGTCGACATGGGTCTACAATCCTCCATGTGGAATCTGCCAAGGATGTCCACAATATACTTTCCCTGTCCCAGGAAGAAATGCCCCTCCTCCTGCCACACCTCCAAACCCAAAAAGTAATGCATCAAGCCGATGTCCTTCATCTCAAACTCCGCCACAAGATCTCTCTTGCAGTGCTCTATGAGTCTCTCTGCACCTGTAATGACTAAGTCATCCACATACAGCACCAGAATGAGAGGCTCCTCACCTATCACAATGTAGTAAAGGTTCGGATCTGCCTCACTCTTTGTGAAACCCATCTTCTGCAAGTAAGTATCTATCCTGGAGTACCAAGCTCTGGGAGCTTGCTTCAGGCCATAAAGGGCCTTCTTTAGTTTGCACACATGGGACTCCTTCCCATGCACCTCAAAGCCCTGTGGCTGCTCAATGTACACCTCCTCCTGTATGAAGCCATTGAGAAATGCGGTCTTCACATCCATCTGGTGGATCTTCCAACCCATCTCTGCTGCTATCGATATAATGGAGCGGATCGAAGTATATCGAGCCACGGAGCGAAGGTCTCCTCATAATCAACTCCCTCTACCTGGGAGAACCCTCTAGCCACAAACCTCGCTTTGAATTTCTCAATGCTGCCATCTGCAACATGCTTTACCTTGTAAAGCCATCTGGAAGTAACCATGGATTTTCCCTCAGGCCTCGGCACCACCTCCCAAACATCATTCTTCATGATAGAAGAATACTCCTCCTGCATGGCCTCTCTCCAGACCTGCTGGCTAGCTGCCTCCCCATAGCTAGAAGGCTCAGAGTCAAGGATGCTGGTAGCCATTGCCATATAGCTACAAAACCTCTCAGGTGGTCTGCTCTCTCTGACCGGCCTCTTAGGCTCAGCAACAGATGTGGCATCTCTCAAGGTGTCCTGAAGCCACTTGGGCTTCCTCTTCCCCGAGCACACTTCTCCCGCCGAAGAATAAAACTCCTCCTCCTCAACATCAGGAGCCTGAACTCCTGACTGTCTGTCTGCTGTCCTCCTGCCTGCACCTGAACCTGTAGATGCTGAGGTACCGTGTGAACTGTCCATCAGTGGACTCCCCAGTGAACTGCTTTGTGGACTGCTCTGCATGCTGCCCGTAGCACCACCTCTCTGACTCGGTGAGCCACTCCCCACTGACGGACCTGACATCATCATAGATGTACCTCCGGATCCTCCTGATCCCTGCCCACTGGATCCCTGCGACTGACTCAACTGCTGCTGAGGGTCTGGCTGATCCAGATACTCTAACTCCCGTGACCTCCTAAAGGCCCTGTCCTCCTCGAACTTCACATCCCGCCTGACAACAACTTTCCTCTGTGCAGGAATGTAAATCCAAAAGGCCTTTGAGGTCTCACTGTAGCCCACAAAGATACCCTTCTCTGCGGTGGGCTCTAGTTTGGTCCTCTTCTCCTTGGGTATGTAGGAGTATGTGATGCACCCAAAGATATGAAGATGACCAATATCAGGCTTCTTCCCAGAAAAAGCCTCCTCTGGAGTCATGTGCCCCAAGGCACGATGCAGACTCCTGTTCTGCAAATAAACAGCTGTGTTGCAGGCCTCTGCCCACAAAAACAATGGCAACCCCTGATCATGTAACATGGCTTTGGCAGCCCCTCCGATGGATTTGTTCTTCCTCTCCGCAACCCCGTTCTGCTGGGGGTTGTAAGGAACAGTGAACTCCCTCCTAATGCCTGCCTCCGCATAATAGTCAACAAACTCTCCAAGGGTGTACTCTCCTCCATTGTCCGACCTCAGGGACTTGATCTTCCGACCTGTCTGTGTCTCCACAAGACCTCTAAACTCCTGAAACCGCTTGACGACCTCACTCTTGGTCTTCAAGAAATAAATCCAGGTCCTCCTGGAGTGATCATCAATGAATAACACATAGTACTCATATCCACTCAAGGAAACATGAGACAACCGACCGCTCACATCGGAATGAATCAAATCAAGTATCCCAGTCGCTCTGCTGTCACTGCTGGGAAAAGGGGATTTGGAAAACTTGCCCATCGCACATCCTCTGCAAGTATCAAAGTGATCAGTACTGAAATCTGGCACACTTGTAGTGATCTCCCGCAAAGTCCTCAAGGCTCCATGATACATGTGCCCCATCCTGCGGTGCCAAATCTCACACTGCTCAGAACTGCTAGCTCTGCTGTCGGTACTACTGCTCAATGCCAAAAGGGACTGAAATGCAAACTCGTACACCTTTGCATGGCGTACACCTATCACTCTAGCTGAATCAGCTGGAGTGCCCCTGGGATACATCAACACCTGTCCTCCCCTGAACAATACCTCATATCCTCTATCCTCCAAAGCTGAGACAGATATGAGGTTCTTCCTCATCCCTGGCACATAAAGAACATCTGACACCTTCAAGGGAGGTTTGGACTCCCTCTGAAATGTCAATGTTCCCACACCGACTGCTCTAACAACTCTGTCATCACCGAGTACTACCTCTACATCAGTGCCACTCTCTGAAAGCTCTGAGAAGTACTCACGGACTCCTGTCATGTGACGTGAAGCCCCACCGTCCACATACCAGATACCCGAAGATGCTCCGCTAATCGAGGGAAATGCATGCTCCCTCTGAACCTCTATGGCAGATAATCCTGCACTAGAAGACTCACACGCAATGAACCCAAACTCTCGGTCAAAGCGATCTGCAAAGTCCTCAACCTCTGCTGAAGCTGCCATGCTCTGGTTCTTCCCCTTCTTCTTCTTCCTCTCCGGACACACAACTGCATAGTGTCCCATCTTCTGACAATTCCAACACTTCACTTTGGAATAGTCCTTCTGTGAGTTATCCTGTTTACCTTTACCTTTGCCTTTGCCCCCACCATTGCTTGTGGAAGCCCGCTTCTTCCCTTTGCCTTTCTTGCGTCCTGCCAACAGTGCTACATCCTCATCCTGCTCAACTGGCTTGTCTGCCCCAAGCTGACCTTTCCTGATCTCTGTCTGAATGCAATCATCCCAAAACCTCTCCCATGTGGGAAGGGTCTCACGTGCACAAACTCCATCAGCAAAGTTCATCCATGAACGGGGGAGGCCATTCACTGCAATCCGCACCAACTCAGTGGGTGGAATGGCCTCTCCAATCGCTGCCAACTCATCTCTCACATTAGTAATCTTTGTGAGATATCCAACTGCACTATCATTACCCATCTTAATGGTCTTCAGCTTCTCCTTCAGGACCATTTTCCGGTTCTCATTGGTACTCTGGTAGAGATTGGACAATGCTATCCACATCTCATGAGCATTTCTCTTTCCTCTCACATGAGGAATGCAATGGTCTTTGATTCCGTCTAGAATCAGTCTCTTACCCTTGTTGTTTTTTTTATTATATTCTGCCAACTGAGTAGCATCAGTAGGCACATTTACAGGGTTCTGTGTGGTATGCATCATAATGTCCCAGACTTCTGCCTCCTCAAAGATACTCTGCATTCTCTCCTTCCAAATGTTGTCATTAGAATGCCCATCCAACCTATCCTCCACCCTCAATCCCAATGACATCCTGCTGTCCTAAAACTGAAAAATAGCACTGCTGTGGTAAAGATAAAACTGTTGTTTGTGAAAAATCAGCTTGCTGGAATTTTCTGAGTGAAAAATCAGCAGGCTGTAATTTTCCTCCTTGCTGTCCCAAACTGCTCTTTCAGCACTCAACCTCTGATATCATGTAGAAATTTATAGTTTCCCACCCCGGTTTTCAGTTTCACCTTATTACTCCAAAATAGTTAAATGCCCTTTCCCATATCCATACATTTAACAAGCTGGAAAATAAATTTTGCTGAAAACACAAATTCTGGAAAATTTACAGAATGCTGGAAAATGCAGAAATAAATATCAGCACACATAAAACAGTCATTCACACATTTTGACGCATACATTTTTGGTCAACATGACCCTGGAAAAACCCCCTACAACTCTTGGGGAAAACCAGTTCGAAAGCTCCTTCTTATTTCTGGAAAATGCTTTTTACAGTGAGAGAAATATTCAGCAAAAAATAAGCAAACATACTTTTACAACTTATCTCGTTTTCCGTGCTTAACCACCGCCTCGGAAAATGTGCAAACAGCAAAAACAGAACAGCAATAAATGTTGTGCGTCCTCCTCGATTTCCGTGCCAAATTTCAGCCTCAAGTGCTGTTGTATGGCCTGCCTAGAAAAGCGTGCAAGCTGCAAAACAGCTATACGGCTGTACAAATTTCTGCCTAGAAATGCGTGCCAAGGTACAGCCACTTGTTGTACGGCCTCCCTTAAATTCTGATCCTCGATTTCTGTGCAAACCTGCTGTATGGCCTGCTGTACGGCCACCTTTTCTCGAAAATCGTGCCTAAAATCTGCCTTACTGCGTGAAAACTCAGCTGTACGATCTTGCTGAAATGTCTTGCTGAAATGATGCCTTGGAATGTGTGCCAAGCTGCTGCCTCCTTCTCCTCACTGTCCAGAAATCTCCCTTGCTCTCTTGCTCTCCTTCTCTCAATCTGCTCATGAAAGAATAAATGACCTTTTCCTCCTTTTCCTCCTTTAACCTAACCCTAAGTGACTTTTGGGGAATCCCTAAATCCAATGGTTGAGATAGATTGAGATCTAGGGCTGAGATTAAATGCTCATTTAAATCTCACTTTCTATTTTTTAATTCACCCCACTTTAATAAAGACCCACTTAGTCATTTATTTTCAAAGTCACTTTTCCTTTCTAATTTTACATTGACTTTATTAAAGTCACTTTAAAATTAGACTTTAATAACTTTATCACTTAAAGTCACTTTTAAATTAGATTTGACTTTATAAAAATTATAAAGTCACTTTAGGAGAAAAATTAAATTCTTTTGGACACTTTTCCCTAGGCCAAAGATCAAAGCCTTAGGGAACCACCTGTCCTCCGGTACCAAATTTCAACATTTCCTTCGGACAAATCCATCCTAGTACATTTTACGAGCCCTAGGAAGGAGGAACTCGGTGAACGTCATGGTGACGATGTCCGATGTCATCAGGGTTTAATGAGTCTAACAAAGAAAGAACTTGGTGTCTTTTCATGTTTAGAGAGTTTGAAAAGAAGCGGAAAAGAAAACTCCAACATGTCCCTTTTTGTAAGTAGTCTCTCAGATCCGAAAAGGTAGAAAAAAATATCTGAAATAACCTCTTAGTCGCGATAGGCTAAGGTATTCCTTTTTCGTAAATAATCTATCCCAACCCAAAAAGTAGGTAAACGTATACTGGGTAGATATAGTTTTGCAACCATTTAACGAGTTCAAAACGACAAGAGTCTCAACAATCTTTTCAGTTTTAGAGAGTCAGAAAAGAGCTGAAAGATTACTCCTCCTGGAGGAACAAGTGGTATTAAGGGTAGCAACTAGTTTCGGTGATGGTGGAACTGATCAAGACAAGTAAAGGTTAAGAGGATGGCTAACAAGACCACCCATCACAGTGGTTCCTCAGGAATGGGTAAAACAATCAAGTGAAGGCGTATGATTGGCCAAGCAGATGGTGACGACGGAATGAGAAAAACAAGGCTCATCTGGAAAAACAGGCTGATAAAATGGCAATCACGAGAGGTAAAATAAGAATGGTTTCATTTTTACACAAGCTTGAAATCAGGAAACTCTGCTTGAAGTTGGTTTTTTTTTACACAAGCTTGAAACAAAGATAAAATATGCTTGAAACAAGTTTCATTTTTACACAAGCTTGAAACAAAAACAAATTATGCTTGAAATGATTTGCATGCCCCCAACATGGTGACTCAATTCGAGGTACATGCCCCCAAGCTTCAATCCATAGGAAAGGAAAATGGAGTGAAGGTTAAAATGACAAGATCAAGAGAAAGACTCGACTGGGATTTTACGAGATCATATCAAAGACTCGAATTGAACAGGAACATGTTTCATTGTTTTAACGAGGTTGACACATTAAAAGAACTATCCTTGTGAGCTAATTCATTTTTTAACGAGGTTGACATAGAAGACAAACTATGCTCATGACATCTTGTTTCATTTTTTAAGGAGCTTGACACAAGAAAATGAACTATGCTCTGATGAGCTTGTTTCATTTTTTAAGGAGCTTGACACAAGAAAACGAACTATGCTCCGATGACCTTGTTTCATTTTTTAAGGAGCTTGACACAAGAAAACGAACTTTGCTCCGATGACCTTATTTCATTTTTTAAGGAGCTTGACACAAGAAAAATAACCCTGCTCCGACGAGCTTGTTTCATGTTTTAAGGAGCTTGACACAAGAAAAAGAACCCTGCTCTGATGAAAACTCATTATGTTGAATAAGAAGTCATGGCTTCCAAGAGGTTCTCATCTGATGGGAGAACAACATCTCGGAAATTAGAACCCAATGCCCCCAGCACACGATGCACAATGACACGATCACTTAAGGCGGGCATGGGACAAGTAGCCACATATTTAACCTACGGCGGGTAAGATACAACCGACGGATAAAAATCTGGCAAAGATGATGGCAAGTCAACTGGCACCTCAGGACCAAAGAATGAAAGCTAATCAATGGTCACAATTTGACCTTTGTGTGGAAAACAGATCACACGAAAGAGGGAAGAGACAAGTGCACCCATGGCATAAGCATAGTCACGCCCCAAGAGTAAATTTAAATCCAAGGGGCCTGGAACAACCATCACGTCTATATAGATAGTTTTCCCTCCAAAAGTGATCAGAAAATTTGGAAGGATCCCTAATGGTTGACTGGTTCTTCTGTTAAATGCCAACAGATTCTACGTAATAGGCACAAGCAATGGAGAACCAAAATCCTACCAAGTAGTTGAAGGCAGAACACTAATAGACGCGCCTTCATCTATAATTGTGCTAGGTACGACTATATCGAAGGTCTGTACCGTGATCTCAAAAGGCACATAAGAAGGAAGGCGGTATCCCGAAAATCAACTCCAATCGAAGGAAGTGACCACACTACTTGGAGGGGGTACCATAGAAATGAGATGGTCATCCCCTGGTGTTACGTGAGCAAGAGGAGCATCCTCCGGGACCTCCATCATGGGAGCAGGAGGATCAACTTCTTGAACTATAGGGATCGAAGAATCTCTCTCGAAGTCTGAGGAATCTGAAGAAACAAGAAGAACATGAGGGGGATGAGATCCACTCTCGACGGAAAAGATCTGATGAACCGTAGGCGGGATTAGATTGACCAAGGATAAATCTTGACTGATCGTTGAATCAATTAGCGGAGGACTCGAAGAAAGCTTCTGGTAACCAACCAGAAGGCATGGTGCAGAAACAATAGGGTTGTCCAACACTCTCTTGGCTTCATCCATGTACACACAAAGGTGAATGGGATGATGCCCTTCACACGAATTACAAGGATTCGTGATCTTAACCTATTTCTTATGAGTCTTATCATTACTAGTCGAAGATGTGTCACCAATATGACTTCCAAAAGCCAAAGGAAATGGTGGACGGCCGTCGGACCATACTTCAAGCAACTTGGGAATGCCAGGGTAGTCTCGAAGAAGATGGTCCCCTTTGCACAACATGCAAGGGAATTTGAATTTTCGTGGAAGGTTGGATGGTTTATCGATGGAAGGGTCTAAGGCACAATAGCCCCAGAGCTGGCCTCCCTTTTAGCTGACTTCTTCTTCTTCATCTTCATCTTCTTCTTCTTAGCCATCGGGTTACTAGCATCCAGACTTTCACCAGGCGAAGTAGAAGAGGAATACGAAGAAACAGGAAAAGAAGGGGAGAGGTCCATCTTAGAATCAACATGATGTTGTTCAGGCGAAGGAGATGGTGGAACAGAGGTCGGAGCACTCGGGACCACTGAGGTTGAAAATATCCACACGGGAAAACCAACAGTTAACCCAGGAAGGGACAATGTTGCCATATAAGGAGCACCAACATTCCCAAAAGCAAGAAAAGGACCAGGCTTCCCTTCAGAGGGGATTCCTTGGTTGGTAAAGTCTGAAAACGTTGCCATTGAAAACAATCGTAAAACCAATGCTAAGGAAGATAACTTTAACCAGGAATATTTCGTGGGCAAGTTAATTTTTCAAGACATTGAAATAAAAATCTATTGTTTCATATTTTAAGAGTCGAGAAACAAGAAAAAGGTGACTCTATCACTTTCAGGTTGAAACGAGCATGAAAGGATAAGAACTCGATGATCTTTTCACTTTTAGAGAGTGACGAAAAGACCAAAATGACTACTCAGGTAATCTAAGCAATAGGGTGTACCAAGTTTCCAGGAACTGCCATATACACCTTGGTGATCAAATGAAAGAGAAATGACCAAGGACTTGACGTACGTGCAAGTAGTCTCCCCGAATGATGTGTTTGGTGTATCACGGTTACAGGGTGGTAGACTTGGCTTCCTATGGATAAAGGATTTAAACCTATAGGGGTCTCCCTTTATATACTCAACAGTACGGGGAGCATAAGTCCGTACTAGCACTATCTAAAGCCAAAAAGCGAACGACATCTACTAGGTTTTAAGACGCCAGCACGTCTCTAGCCTAGGCCACTACAATGTGTGTGTTAGGTTCCAATGTTTCCTTAGGTTAATTGAATTGATTTTATAGTTGATCTTGAATTATGTTTCAATTTCAGGCCCTACCAAATGTCGATCTCAAATTTCCTAAATGTAGACTACATGCAAATGAACACCATTTTCCTTCAATGAATGCTAACTAAGAGAAGGATATATATCTTTCAAACAATATAAATCAATGAAATTTAATGAATAAATCCGCTAATGAATCTAATTCAATAAAGCGAAAAATGAAAAAAATTCTTTCCTATCTAATCAAGCACTAGTTATGCAAAAGAATTTTCCTTCTCCAAACAAATGAAAGAATGCAATTTTTCAAATTTTTCAATGAAATGAGGCACACAATGCACTAACGACACAAAAAACAAAACAAACACTAGTTCGAGGATTGTGAATGTAAAGAGCTAAACCGACTAATTCGGAGAAAGCAACACAACACAAAAATGCACTCAAACCAATGAAGCACTCTTCTAATAAAAGAAAAAGCTGTGAAATGATCCAAACAAGCAATGTAACCTATGCTTGGAGTAGCAAGAAGAAAAATCAAACAAAACCCGAAATGATCATTCAACCAAAACAACTGCTCAAAGAATCAAAAAGAACTAAACGCAATTGATTAAGAGATGTGATTGACAAGAATCGAAAAACTCGACTTCCAATCAGAAGGCTCAGTGAGCTATGACACTCAAGAATCCTAAGGCCATAAACTACACTGATAAGTAAACAGGCGTACAACTAAGAAGAACAAGTCTGTGACAGTAAAAAAAATCTCAACAAAACAATTGCAAATAAAAAATCTACCCAGAGACAAGCACAACTGACCAAAAACTCAAAAGGAGAATCAATCCAAACCCTACAGAATTCGGCGTAGCTGTAAGGTGGTAATCTGCGCCAAATAGGGGTTTACGCTAGTGCAACACAAGCAACATGCGCCAATCGGCACGACCGTTCAATCAAAAAACGCACCAAGCCGGATATCTATGGGAAAAAGGGAAATCCAAATGGGTAGAGGTCAATCTTGACACTCTGGAGCTGAACAAGAGGACTCTAAACAAGAAAACAGACCAAAAAAGATAGAAAAACAAGCAAACAACCAAAGTCGACTAGACAAGGGAAAAAAGACAAAATCACACTGATCCCTAGTGGAGTCGCCAATTTTTTACGCAAGTAAATCCTTTCTGTGGACAGAGACGATCCCTTTAGCCTTGGAGTGGGTCTAATAATAAAAGGATAAACTAGAGTGTAGGCTCCTAATTACTAAATGAAATAGACACGATAGATAAACCTACCCAGAGTCCAACATTGTCGTCATAACTGTTGTAGTGGTGGCCTCTCGATTCCTGTCTCGGCAAGTCATAATCCTTTCGCAGCGATGCTTGGATACCTGCACAAAATCAACGAACAAGAGGATCATATGAAACAACAATCTCATTCATAATTACTAACCATTCAAGGAGGGTTAATCATATAGCATTAATAAAATACATCAACGTGATATGGGAACCAGACAATAGTTATACATATGTATTAATAGAAGAAAGAGATACAACCAAGCCTTGACGTTGCAGCCTCCTTCAACGAGGTTCAATTGAAGCATGTCTCGATGAATGTCAGGGAATTCAGACGGGATGAAGGCACAAACCTAAGATCTCTCAATAAGGGATTCTTTCGTTCTATCTTGAATATAAATCTCTCCTTCATTTCTGCTTCTTCAGTTCAACTCAGCTAGCTTCATCAATGGAGGATGAGCTATATTTATTGAGGAAGAGGAGGAGGTTGGGATCCCTATTATGGTGGAAGAGAGGCCTTATTCCTTGGGAGGTTTCCCCAAAAGGTGGAAACAAGAGGCCAAAGGAGGAAGGTCGTGGTTATTCAGTCGAGCCACTCCCCATGACACATCCACGAAGTTGTTATGATCGAAAATTCTCCTCTATTTTAAAAAAAATTTCCATAAACAGATTGGTGCAGGAAGCTAACTGAGATGGAGCACCAACTGGCACGGGGGCCGGTGTTAATCTACCTCATCAGCGCGAGGGCATAACTGACTACCAGTGCCAAGGCAAAAACATGTGTTTTTGGTGGTTTGTTCAGGAAATGGTCAACAGAAGGAATGTTTGACTTATGGTAAGGGACACAATGATGATATTTTCAAGGCATGACACTTTATTTTGTTCATAGAAATGAGCCTCCAATGTGCAGGATGGGGATTGCAAGGATGGTGAAAAAATGCTGTATAAAAAACTTTCAACATAAGAAACCATGTCCCTTGAAAGCCTTGGCTTATGCAGAGACCTAACATCACCTGCAATGTCATTTTTCCATGACAGGGCCATCCTTCCCCATCTTCATGATCATACATGTTGTATGTTATTATTGCTATCTGAGGGCTTTGAGCCAAAACCTTTACAATAAAATGGCATTGACATCCCCTCTTCTTCACAAACGTTTTCTTTGGTGTGCTTTTACATTTTTCTCTACTATCCTCTGGACCATATGAGCAAGCATAACTACATAAAAAATTTTAATACGTCAAAATATATGACAAATAATAAAGCACTATTAATACCAACATCTAAAGAAGACATCTCTAAAATACTTACAATTCCCATCTCATGGTAACACTACCCCTTAAGCTTGGATTTTCGATTAAGCGTAAAGTTTTTTCCTTTCGTCGGGTAAAGGTACATGGAGCCTCGGGATTCATTTCCCCTCCTTTAATGAAGTCATCCACTCTATGTAGAGGAATTTTTGTAACTCGATCAAAACTGATGTTGGCCTTAGATACTTCAGACTAGACCAAATATTTACCATAAAATATGATTTTATCTTTAGTGTCTTTCACTTGAAGGCCTATTAAAGCCTTCCATTTATTTTCCATTTTGATTCACAATCTGCAAAGAAATAAGGAAACAAATTAGGAAACATTTACAAGTAAAAAATACAATGACCTAGCATCACCAAGAAACATTTTTGAGTTGAACCATTTTTGAAGTACCAACTCACTCGATAGTGGCTTGAGGTGCTCACTACCCAACATAAATAACACCAAGTCCCCAACTAAAAACTCTACCTCCATTTTATCATGATTTATCCAATATTTCATCCTTTGCACTCTATTTTTAAACTAAATGTGAGTCATCTCCAATTTGTCTTTCCATCCCTCCATGAACCTTAAAGTTGATGGTTTGATGTCATAATATCCTTGCAAAACTATGAACTATATAACCTACAACAGAACCCTTGAACAATTACTATAACCTACAACAATTACTATGCATTTTCCAAAACAAATGAACTATAACCTACAACATAACCCTTGAACATGTTATACCTAAACTACATTGCATCTTTTCCAAAACAAATGAACTATAACCTACAACATAACCCTTGAACATGTTATACCTAAACTACATTGCATCTAACAACTCTTGAAAATGATTTCTGTAGGCACTGGAAAATGAGTTTCGAGGGCTACTGTAGGCACTGGAAAATCATTTTCCAGCGCCTACAGGAAAATGCTAGAAAATGGTGGTATTGATATTACAAATGGTGGTAGTGTACAGTAATGATGGATATATAATAAATATTTTATTACAATGCAAAATAATCACTTCAATAAGGTAGAATAAAGGTATTGTCTTCTAAACTTCATGATGAACTCAAGCTTCAATTTTTTTGTTTGTTGTTATATCCAAGGATATTGCAGAATTCATTCTAGATGAAATTCAAATAATAAACTATATCTTTTTCATTTCAACGGTAAATGGCTGAGCAAAAGGAGAACTTCTAACAAAAATTTTGGATAATCAAAAAATAAATAAAGTTGTTTGTTGATAGAATGAAAAATAGTGACAAAGTGCTCTGTAAGTAACACTTCTGCATTCAAAAATTCTTTTGCAACTATTCTTAGGTCACTGTAAAACATTCATTCAACACAATGTTTGGCAACAATTGTGTATTCTGATTTCTTATGCATATAAAGATATCTAATTAAAGGTAGCAAGGTAATAAACATACTCAATGATAAAAAGAGACTGAAGTAATCACTTCTTGTTCACTATACTAAATTGCAACATATATCCTGCCTGTTGATGCTACCACAACAGTAAAACCCACAACTTTCATATCTACAAATCTTAACCATCTCAAAACAAAGTATTTCTCCATATGCGAATCTTTCCTATCTAAAGTCTAAACCTTTTAAGACTTTAAATACTCTTAAGTGGAAGTTGTTTTCCTTTCTAATTTACATTTGCAAATTATATAAAAATACCCATTTTTATATTTCATTTTTAGGAATTCGACTTAGGTTTAAATACCCAAGCGCCAGCATAATATCATATCCGCTTATGATTTCAACACTATGGTTTAAACCCCAAATAAACCATATAAAACTTACGGGCCCACAACTTTTATTCAACCGTACCTTTTATGTCGTTTGACCTCCACTGTCAATCGTTCAAAACTTACCTCTGAAACATCGGATGGTCATCGCACTCTGTTCTCCATCCTATGACTATCGCATAACAAAGATGCACGACCTTTAATTTTCCAATCCCACGCGAAATAGCCAGTTTTGTGTTGCTACGTGTCACCATATGAATGGTATCACGCTCGCTCAGGGATTTACTGCTTACCATCTTTGTGCTACGCGAAAACCATTGGTTGGTTTTCAAACCCATCCACTATTCTGTGGTACCGTTGACTCTTGGTTCAACGTCTAACCTTGTTTCTGCTTTGACGTGGTTCGGATTTCTTAGATCCATTCAACTCACGGTTTTTATCAAACTTGCCTTCCATTCCATTGCACCATCGATTTACGGATTCGCTGCACTACTGTATCATGGTTCACTCACTATTTCCAATTCACAATCGCCTTCCTCATTCAATACATAACCGACTTCCTTTTTTTTGACCTTCTCACTTTTATCGTACAATTCATTTGATTTCATTTAATTCCACACAAACCATATCAATTGGAAGCCAATTTCTATATAGTGGCATTGATTTGAAAGGAATCGAGCTATGGGTCTACATCCAATTTGAATTGAAACTAATATTTGACATACGGTTTTTATGTAAAACATACAAATGATCGCGCAAACAGAGACCCTTTCTCTGCAATTGAATCTTCTGTCTGACACTGATCCGAATTTTCTTACACATTCTAGGTCAAAACCACAACACATTTTATATCGATTTTAAGAATCACTCGTTTAATGGGTCACCATCGATCCATTCTGTGATCGATGGTAGCTTGTCTATTACCGATTCAAACCTAAGTTTTGCATCCATTAACTCACAATCGAATACTCTGTTAGTACCTCATTTTCCAGTATCCTGCATATAAATATAAAGCCAATTCTCTACCTCACATACAAATCATACTTTCATCAATCAATGCATATACACCTGATTCAACATCGATTTTCTATTTATATATAAAATTCAAATAATTGCAAAGGATGTCTTTTTCTCAGGCCTGATATTCAATCAGTGGCCTCTTTCCTCTAATTTTTCTATAGACTTCCAATCCAAACCTTAATTTCCTAAATCCTACTCTATCCCCCTAATGCCTTGTGGCTTATCATTTTCATATAAAATAATCTGAACTAATTTAGGTTCAGATCCTCCATCATCTCAACAAACCCTGAATATCTTCTAATTCATCATTTGCCTCAACTAATCCCTAAGGATCCTCTCTCATCCACAAAATCATGAACCCAATTCTAATTTTAGGATTTACAATTAATTTTGAAATCTCTCACTCCCTATGGAATCTCAACTATCCTACTTCTCTCATGTTCTCCAATCATTTGGGAACATTTACAAATTCCTCTCAATAATTGATATCTCTCATTAAAATCACTCAAACTCCACAATTTATTTAAATTTGTTACATAGAAATCAAATTTCCTTCAAAACATTAAAAAAACCCCTCTATCTACTATATTACAATAAAATTGTTGAGCCAGATGCTCCTGCATCAGACTCCCAAAGTAGAAATTTATCATGATCTCCTAATCATGTGATTTTAATATTTGTCTTCCTGGATCCCATACTATGTTTTGCTGTTGTCCATAAGCTGCATTGTCTTCATCATTCTTCAACTGCACTTTTCCAGGTTTCCATACTTTATTCTGCATCTTCCCGCTTGCTATGCTTTCATATTCTGCTACTGTCTTTCTCTTGTTGCTGCTGCTTCTTTGCTTTCCTGCTGCTGTCTTCTTCAAAGACACTTTCACCATTAGCCTTCTTATCAATTCAATTTATTTGTCTAATATATCTTCTGACTGCTGAGTACTTCTACCTCTTGATTGCTGAATTTCTATTTTTATTGTCGCCCTTTCATCCTTACCCTCTTGTTTTCCGCAACTGATAACTTCTTCCTGATTGTCACTTATGACAATTTCTTTGTTTTCTGACTTCAACAATTCCTTGGACTGGTATTTAGTTTTCCACTCACTGTCGTCTTCTTTTCTTTGCTTTAATTTGTTCTTTTGGACCAAACATTCTTTAATCTTTTCAACAATACCTGCAATCATAAAACAATCATCAAAATCATAAGACCTTTGTGTCTCCTCTTCCTCTAGCAACATTTCAATTTGTTGCTCTGACATTTTCTCCTTTATCAACACATCAGTATGCTGATTCCAATTCTTCAAATAATTCTCGAGACTGTCAGCTAGTCTCTCTTCCACATCATCCTTTTCAAGGATGTCTCTTTGCTCTGGTTCATAATAATGAACTTTTCCATTCAGCTCTGACTTTACAACCTGAACACTTATCCTTTTTTTTTTCTAGCCTCTTCTCCAGAATACTTGACTCATGCCACAAATCTGTCATCTCATCTGAAAAAATCTTTGTACAATATTCACTACCTTCTTCTTTATCATAATTCAAGTTTCCTAGTGACACTATCTCTTCATCTTTCATCAGAATAGAATTCGGATCCTCCATCTTTGTAATAGTTTTAGTTGTCTGTCCATCACTCTTCATTTGGCCATTTAATAAAATAAGTTTCTCATTGTCATTATCAATAACAAATTTCTCATCATCAGACATAACTGTCATATTTCCATTGAAACAATTCTTTTCACAAAACAAGGAATTTATGAGCTCCTTTTGTTGCAATAATTCAATTTGATCTTCATCTGAAAGATAATCATCATCATATTTTTCTTGGAAACTTTCAGCCTCACTCAATACAGTTTCATCACATGATTTGTCTTCTGTAATACCTGCATTCACACACAACTTGTTAGTTTTAAAACCATAAGACCTTACGGTCCCATTTGATGTTTTAATCACCAAATCCTCATACCGTTCCAAATCATCTATACAATTCAAAAATTCTTCAATGGTCTTCTCTTCAATCCCCTTAATCTTTTCAATTGATTGCTTAGTTTCTAGCTGTTGGCCATCATCATAAGTTAAATTTCCTCTGCTTCCAATATGTTGAAAAGTAAAACTTTTCTCCAACTGTGTATGGACATTTACAAAGGATCTGGCTGTCCCAATTTCTTCCTTTATGACAATATTAGCAGTTTTTCCTTCTCCACATGTCCTTCCTGCAACCATACAAAATTTATCATATTTAAAATCATGCGACCTCTTGGTCTCACTTGAATTTTCAGTCTTCAAGTCTTTCTCCAAATACTCATTTATTTTGAGTAATTTTTCCTTCAGCCGAGCATTTATCATTTGCTCTTTCTTCATATGTAGCTTATGCCACTTTATCTTTCTTCTTACAAGAAAAACCAACCACTGGTCTTCCTCATTCCTCTGTAAAAAATCCAACAACACTTCAAGTTGGACTGCTATCTCAGCTTTTTCTCTCTCATACTCTTCCTTAATTAACTGTCTCTATATGCCATTTGTCTTGGCATCTTCTTTCTTCACTTTCATTCTGTTGTGGTCTCTCTCAGAACCTCTGCCATTTCTACTATGACTATCAATAGTCATATTCTTCTCCATTTCTATCTTCATGAGTTCCTCACTTATTCATCATGAGTTGTACTAAAGCCTCTGCAACAGCAAGTCCTCCCTGTTGCCACTTACCTCACCAATCCCCTCTCTGGACTTGGTCTTTTGGCAAGCACTAGTCCTCTATTCTCTGGAACCTCTTGAGAATTACTCTTTGCTCCTTATAGGCTTCAACTCATCTGCACCCCTTTAAGAACACAACTATTATTTTTATCCATCCTCTGTTGGAATTCCTCAAGGTTCTGCCACATTCTTTTTTCAGTCACAAACCTTTACTGGCTTCCTTCATCACTGCTCTTTAAAGCTATGATCTTCTTGCTGAGATGCTCCTCAACTGCTTGCAATCTGCATTTTGCAAACATAATCTTCAACAAAATTAAAATGCCTCACCTTCAAGGTTTGTTTCAACACCCACTTGTAATTGCTTCTGCAAATTCTTCCAATATTCTGCTACACTGCATGTTGTCTGTCAGATCCAAATCTGATCTCTTTTTCCTTTTTTTCCATCACCATTATACCTGTATTCACATCTTTCAAAACATAACTTGGTAAATCTTCAAAGCACATTTTCTTTTAAACCAAGATTCTGCAAATTTGAGTTTCCTCATTATCATACTTTCACTGCATATCTGCTCAAATCTACAATTACTGTCAATCAGATTTAAAATCTAAGCTTTCCTTATTTCCTTCATCACAAATGCATTCCAAAAAAAATTAATCTTCAAAAGAGCTTTGCCTGCTCTGATACCAAAATGATGCTGCCACAACAGGAAAACCCACAACTTTCATATCTACAAATCTTATCCATCTCAAGATAGAGTATTTCTCCATATGTGAAGCTTTCCTATCTAAAGTCTAAACCTTTTAAGACTTTAAATACTCTTAAGCAGACGTTGTTTTCCTTTCTAATTTACATTTGCAAATTATATAAAAATACCCATTTATATTTCATTTTTAGGAATTCGACTTAGGTTAAAATACCCAAGCGCCAACATAATATCATATCCGCTTATGATTTCAACACTATGGTTTAAAACCCAAATAAACCATATAAAACTTACGGGCCCAGAACTTATATTCAACCATACCTTTTATGTCATTTTACCTCCACTATCAATCATTCAAAACTTACCTCTGAAACATCGGGGTCATCGCACTCTGTTCTCCATCCGGCGACTATCGCATAACAAAGATGCACGACCTTTAATTTTCCAATCCCACGCGAAATAGCCGGTTTTGTGTTGCTACGTGTCACCATATAAATGGTATTGTGCTCGCTCAGGGATTTACCGCTTACCATCTCTGTGCTATGCAAAAACCACTGGTTTCTTTTTAAACCCATCCACCATTCTATGGTACCTTTGACTCTCAGTTCAACGTCTAACCTTGTTTCTACTTTGATGTGGTTCAAATTTCTTAGATCAAATTCAACTCACAGTTTTTATCAAACTTGGCTTCCATTCCACTGCATCATCGATTTACGGATTCGCTGCACTACTGTATCATGGTTCACTCACTATTTCCAATTCACAATTTCCTTCCTCATTCAATACATAACTGACTTCCTTTTTTTGACCTTCTCACTTTTATCGTACAATTCGTTTGATTTCATTTACTTCCACACAAACCATATCAATTGGAAGCCAATTTCTATATAGTGGCATCGATTCGAGAGGAATCGAGCTATGGGTCTACATCCAATGTGAATTGAAACTAATCTTTGACATACGGTTTTTATGTAAAACATACAAATGATCACGCAAACAGAGACCCTTTCTCTGCAATTGAATCTCCTGTCTGACATTGATCCAAATTTTCTTACACGTTCCAGGTCAAAACCACAACACACTTTATATTGATTTGAAGAATCACCCTTTTAAAGGGTCACCATCGATCCATTCTGTGATCGATGGTAGCTTGTCTATTACCAATTCAAACCTAAGTTTGGCATCCATTAACTCGCAATCGAATACTCTGTTAGTACCTCATTTTCCAGTATCCTACATATACATATAACGCCAATTCTTTGCCTCACATACAAATCATACTTTCATCAATCAATGCATATACACTTGATTCAACATCGAATTTCTCTGTATATATAAAATTCAAATAATTACAAAGGATTTATTTTTCTCAGGCCTGATATTCAATCAGTGGCCTCTTTCCTCTAATTTGCCTATAGACTTCCAATCCAAACCTTACTTTCCTAAATCCTACTCTATCCCCCTAATGCCTTGTGGCTTATCATTTTTATACAAAATAATCTGAACTAATTTAGGTTCAGATCCTCCATCATCTCAACAAACCCTGAATATCTTCTAATTCCTCATTTGCCTCAACTCATCCCTAAGGATCCTCTCTCATCCACAAAATCATGAACCCAATTCTAATTTTAGGATTTATAATTAATTTTGAAATCTCTCACTCCCTATGGAATCTCAACTATCCTATTTCTCTCATGTTCTCCAATCATTTGGGAACATTTACAAATTCCTCTCAATAATTAATATCTCTCATTAAAATCACTCAAACTCCACAATTTATTTAAATTTGTTACATAGAAATCCAATTTCCTTCAAAACATAAAAAAAAACCCTCTATCTACTAAATTACAATAAAATTGTTAAGCCAGATTCTCCTGCATCACCTGTTCACTAATGAAAGCCCAAAGTCACATGTAGGTATTGAAACCTACATATTAATCAATAATAATTTGAATCCCAGTCTCTTTTAACTTATAATTTTCCTCGAGTCACATGTAAGTCTTGAAACTCACATAGTAACTAATACTCATTTGAGTCCTACTCTGTTGTAATTTACCTTAATTGATGCTTACATGCAGTAACCAAACATGTGAGTTTCTCCCACTAATACCTCAATTATCAAAAGAAATGCAAAGTGTCTTTGGAGGATAAAGTTAGTTTTAAGTTAGGATGAATCCATGCTTCAAGAAATCACCGAAGATTTTACAAATTTCAACTTACTCTATTTCAAAATTTTATGTCTCCTAGCTCTAAGTCTCCATTCTCTTTCTAGTCCTCTATTTGTTCAGAGTCCAATTCTTTTTTACTGAACTTTTCTTGCTAGAATTAAACAGTTCCTACCCACCATGTCTCCATTAGAGACATTTCTAAACTAAAAAATGAAGATGTTAACATTCAAAGTACCCAAGTGTCTAATTTTACCTAGACATTAAGACCAGTAAATTCAGTGAATTTTGAATTCAATTCCTAGCTTGATTTGCCTCTTTTGTTGCCCGGTGCAGCCCATCTCATTTAATTTTGAGTGGATCACATCTGATTGATAGGCAACTTGAGAGGCAGGATCAAAAGTAGGGAAATGGATTGCAGCAGTCAATATTCATTTTTTAGTCAGCATTAGACAAAATCAACCAAAAGATAAACCTGCACATAAGTTTTGTTTTGTATTCGATGTGTTAAATTAGATCTTCTTATCCCAACATATGGATTGTTGCGCATGGTCTGAGAATATATGACCTGTCATTTGATAAGGTTTATGGTTCTTCCATTTTTATCCCTATATATATACTTGAAGATTCAAATGCATATATTTTCGTTCTCCTGTCCTTTCTCTCCATAAAAAATATATATTTGTTTTAACATTTTAACACATTTTCCATGTATTCCAGAAAATAGTTGAATACTAAGCTTGATAAAAGTTCACATATTAATAAGGTTTCTTAGAAAATTCATCATCCATTCTTGAATTTGATGTCCAATATGCATTTGGATGTGTAGATATGCACCCCCTTCCCTAACAAACACTTGCTCTAATTATTTAATCCTATATTCCAAATCTACTTAAATGCAAGGAAATATTTGAGAAAAATAAAGTTTATCATCAACATAAAATTCTATAAAATAAATAGAGGACTTTCTTAAATTAATGATCATGCAAATGGATAAACAATAGAGATAAATATTTTCCTTCAACTTGTCCACATTAGTTCTTGAGCTAACGCATGAACTGAAAATATCATCAAAAAGTAACAAATTTATAAGACATAAAAGGAGTTAACAATCTGTATCCCTTTAAAAGCCCCATCCCTTATGCTTCCACTATCACTTTTCGCAATCATTATACAACAATTAAGAAGACAAGGGGAGGAGAACACACCCTTTCATCAATCCTTTCTCTAGTTTGATTAACTCAGTGGTCTAACTTATCACAAAATCAAGATGCATATTATTCATTAAAACAAGATGCATACTAAAACCTTTAAAAATTTTCCAGAGAAAAAAACCATATAATATCACAATGTACAAAATGTACAAAAATTTAAGATCCATGATATCCGAGAAAGATACCATTTAATATTACAATCTTTTCATCATACATTTTTCTAAACAAATTATGTCCCTATTGACAAAAACCCTAACTTGCAATGTCATATGTTTCCTCTACAAGGAGTCTTAGCTTGTAAGCTATTGAGATTTGCCTCGCAGCTCTTACTCTTTTTATTTTCTTCTGTGGGGTCTTCTCAGCTACTAGAGCTTGTGGCACTGATTCTACTAACAACTCCTCCTTATCTTTAGCAAGCTCATCTTCATTTTCATCTTCAATGACAATAGGCTCCTTAATCTTGGGATTCAATTTAGATTTAAACCCCAAACTTAGTTTGTTTGTGGCTCTGGTTATTGGTCTCCTTGCATAATTTGTTTTAGGGTCAGGTTCTATAGGATCTTCACCCTTATTTTTCCATTCTTGAATAGTCTCATCTTGCTCAGTCTCCTGGACCTCTAACTATTTTTTCCCCTGTTAGGTTTTTCTTTTGTTTGTCTAGTAGTTTGTTTTTTTCCCCTGTTAGGTTTTTCTTTTGTTTGTCCAGTAGCTTATTTTTTTCCCCTGTTAGGTTTTCCTTTTGTTTCTCCAGTAGCTTGTTTTTTCCCCCCGTTAGATTTTTCTTTTGTTTCTCCAGTAGCTTGTTTTTTTCCCTTGTTAGGTTTTTCTCTTGTTTGTCTAGTAGCTTGTTGACTATTCTCGACCTCTTTAGCAACAATTTTCTTCTTCTTATGCCTTCTAGGAAAGGGGTGTCCCAGTTTCCTCCTCGACTGTTGTGCCTTCTTGTTCAATTCATGGGTGAACAACATCTTGATCAGACCATGTTGGTATACATCATGTGGGTACCAAACCCTCCTTTTTCTTGCAGAGGCCACCATCTTAAGCAAGATTTGATGAAGGTAAAAATGCAAGCTTATCCTGTTAAAACTAGCCAAATGCATAAGAAATCACATATGATATAAGAAAAATTTGGAATAACGAGCATCACATGTCAAAAGCTGAATATTCCTCATTTTATCAACCCATTCTGGCTTTAAAATGCTTATGTGCACCCCAATGCTCCAGCAAGGGTTTTGGTTATCATCCTTCACAAAATAATTTAGATTCACTCCTTGCAGCATCGGTATCTTAAACCATCTTTCCCCCTCATATGGTGTTTTAGTTGCCTCAACAATGCTTTCTACTGTTACATCAAATAGCATCCCCTAAGCCATAGCTCTAATGCTATCAAAAGAATCAATGAAATCACTGGTTAGCTTAAGATCATATTGTCTTAAGAGCTAGAAAAAAGGCTCCCAACTAGCTTCTCTGAACATTGAAAAAGTGTTAGGCCCATGCAACTGACAGAGCATTGATCCATCTGGCTCATAGCGGTTGAGGTGGCCACTCTTTCCCATCTCTCCAGCTAGCAGGTTCCAATAATTTACTAATTCAAATTTTCCCCCTTGCGTGCTCTACTGAAATGGAAATGGTTACCAACGCCCAGAAAATGGTTCCCACCCCCTCAGATTTATCAAAGACTTCTTTTTCATTCAATTCGCTGCCATTGCAAGCAGTAAGAGTTGCAAATACACCAGCTGTAGGAACCCTAGTTATTTTTTTCAAGTGCATAGGTGGAACTAGGTCAAACACTTATTTCTCATGCCAATGGTTGCCACCGACTTGGATTATCAAACACTTGGTTCTCATGCCAATGGTTGCCACCGACTTGGATTATCAAACACTTTCTTCTCATGCAATTCGATGCCACTGCATATAGTCAGAGTTGCAAATATACCAGCTGTACACCACCTACTATATCAAAGTACCAACTACTTTATACTGGTTGTACACTGAGTTGCCACTGCACACTGTAGGCCCTACTCTATCCCCTGAAATATACTAGTTGTACACTACTCTACCACTGCATACAAATATTGGCTTAAGAACCAATGTAATCATGAAATATAGAAGCACATACATATAAAGGTTTAACATGAAATGGAAACATGAAATATATAAGAACATACACATTATGGTCTACGAACTTAATTTCATGACAAGGCTATCGAACCCCTTAGTGCATGAAATATATATAATAAATATGAGCTTAGAAATCAAAACAAAGAGTCATTACAGTTTCCTAGGGAGCTGCTCTAATCCACTATAATCCATCCCCTAAGCTACTACTCTGAAACTAAAACATTAAAAAAGAGGTTAGAATAACACTTTTTTCCCTTAGTGTAAGAACTACCACTAGTTATTTTGGTAAACTCTACTTGTTTTAGTCCACTCAACAACTAATAGCCTTAGATTACGTCCCATGGAAGCCTCTTAATAGAATATATTACTACACCTGCATTAAGGGAAGTTCCATGTTCTGTATTCTCATTCATTTTCCAGCGTTGCTGTAGGCGTTGGAAAATCATTTTCCCGCACCAACAGGAGCCTTAAGTGTATACTTTGAGTGTTACTACTATGTATTAACATATTGTGCATATCCATATCACATTATATTCATATTAGGATGTTAATATTGTGGGTTTGTGTGATGAATCCTTTAGGTTTCCTAGTCTCATGGAGTAGTTGAGATAATTTCTACCATTATGTTTATTGTTTTGATTTATTGATGGTTCTTAGGATCCAGTAAGTAGTTCTCTCCTGGATTTCTTGAGTTGGTTTTATTTTTGTCAAACTACTTAATCTACTATTTGGATTAATAAAAATTAGTCATTTATATTGTAGTAATTTATGGTGTTGGTTATAGTTCATGTTAAAGTTATGTTATAGGTTGTCTACGACGTTTGTTGTAGTTGGCCCAAATGTGAACTCAAAATGGCGTTAATGTTGGAAATCAAATGGTCAGAGGTATTCAAGGACAAATAGCTAAACAATGGAATCATAACATTCACATACTAAAATTAAGTGGAATAAAATTAAAAGTAGAGGATGGGACTGTTTGCTTCGAATTATAAAACACGAGTAACTTCACTGATAAGTTAGAATATGAAGTTAGCATAAAGAGGTGAGACCAGGGTGGTGGAATAATATTTAGAATTTGAGATTCATTTTGTGAAAAACGATTGAAAAAAAAAACCACCTATTAGTTGAAAAACAGAAAAACCACCTATTAGTTGAAATCAACAGGTGAAAATGGGAAATGGGAGTCAGAATATACCTTGTTGCCTAGAGATGACTGATACAGTTTGTTGTCAAGAGTTGTTTTGCTGCAAGGGGTGTCGGGTCTCATCTTCCGCATCGAGAGCTGTGTCTTCCAGCTCCTCCAAAATGTTGAATACAATGAGCGTATGGAGCCCCTTTGGAGACCTAGTGTTAGGTCCCTATATGACTAGTATAGTCCCTTATTGTTGTTAGTGTAACCCCCTTATTGTTATTATTGTACCCTTGTAACCCACATTTTGTTATTATTGTGCCCTTAAATTATTATTGTTAGGTCGGCTAGGATTACATTGTGGCCCACTAGGATTACATTATGGCCCCATAGACTCCTATATATAGAAAGGAGGTTTTGTAAATTGTATCATCCAAGAATTGTTCATTTATGTAATGTATTGGAGGTTTCCCCCTCGAAGTGGCTTATTTCTAAGGCGTTGATATCTCTTTTCTTCTATTTTTGGAGCTGGTTACACAACATTTGGTATCAGAGGTTTGGATTCTAGGGTTTCGCTGCTCCAAACAGGTCATCGTGGAATTTTCGCTATAAATTTTTTTCTACGAAGTTTCAGAAGCTGAAAATTTTAGGGTGCGAAGCTGAAATCCTGAGGAATATTGTATAAAAATTTCAGAGCTTGGTTCGCAATATTTTCTGAGATATGATCTGTGGAAGTTAGGTCTTTTTTCAGGCTCCTAAACAGGTCATCGTGGCATTTGCGCTATAAATTTTTTTCTACGAAGGTTCAGAATCTGAAATTATTATGGTGCTAATTTGAAATCCTGAAGAAAATCATCAAAAAATTTCAGAGCTTGGTTCGCAATATTTTTGGAGATATGATCTGTGGAAGGTAGTGCTTTTTCAAGCTCCTGAATTTCATCTCAAAGAGGTGATCGTGGGAAAATTTCAATAACTCTCTCTCTGGGCATCGGATTGGAGTGCCGTAAAAAGTGGTTGCAATTAAAAAGACTGTATTTTCTTGGCTATCAATATCAGAGACGAAGGAGGAAACAATGACACGTGGCAAGTCGTACAAGTTCGCTCTACTGAACCAGTCCATAATTAGGTCATTGTGGGAGATTGGACACAAATTTGTCTTGGAGAATCCAAATCAGGTCAGACCTGTGGCATTCGAAAGATAATTCAGAGGGCTACGTTGGTACCAAAAATAAGATATTGAAGTGCTGCAATCACAAAGATAATCTAATTTCAATATCGAGCTCCTCAAAAGCAAGAAAAAGGTGTGTATTTTTTTTTTCCGAATTGCATAAGTATTGTTTGAAGAATCAATTTGAATTGATTCCGAGGGCATATTGTAGAATAGATATCAGTATTGGGTTCTAAAATATGCCCCGTAAAAATAATTCAACACCCATTAAGCCTTCAGAAGGCTCTACTATGACACATGAAGATGAAGAATTGCAACATGATCTATCAAAATTACAAGAGCAAGTGCAACAAATTTCACTCTCGCAAAGAGCAACAAAAAATGAAATGGAAGTTTTTAAGAAAGGCATGGAAGAGAAGATGGATGGTTTGAAGAAAGGCGTGGAAGCTAAGATGGAAGAGAAGATGGATGGTTTGAAGAAAGGCGTGGAAGCTAAGATGGATGGCATGGAAGCTGGCATGGAAGCTAATATGGAAAACATGAAGAATGATCTAAAACCAGACATCAAAGTTTTGACAAAGTTGATACAAGAAATGTTTCCTAATGGTGAAAAGATAGTAGAAGAACCTCATGATGAGAAAAAAATCAATGTTAATCGTGATTTCATAAACTCTAATGTTGGCGGGAAGAACCACCATATTCCAAAAATGGATATGAGGAAGTTTGATGGAAAGGATCTGTAACATGGATACTACAGATGGAGCAATATTTTGATCTCCATAACGTGCAAAACACACAAAAGGTACACATTGCAACTTTACATTTAGAACAAAATACTTTTGTATGGTATCGATGGCTTTGCTCCCGTAAAATTATTGTCACTTGGTCAATTTTTACGGAGGAAATGATAGCACATTATGAGGATACAAAGAGCAACACCTTCTTTAACCAATTGATAAATTTCAAACAAAAGGGTTTAGTGGGGTAGCACGTTGAGGACTTCCAAAAATTGAATATAAGTGTAACTGATATTCTAGAGGAACATAGGATCGATCTCTTCATAGGCACTTTAAAGGATAACATACAACATGAAGTTCGCGTTTTGGAACCGGATTCCTTGGAGAAGGCATTCAGGTTGGCAAGAAAAGTTGAATGTAAAATAATGGTGACAAGGAAGCCTACCACTCAATTCTATAAAGAAGGAAGTGTTGCTACGCCTAGATTTCCACAACCTACAAGGTTGACACCACAACAATTGGAAGAAAAAAGAGCAAAGGGCTTTGCTACAGTTGTGATAGCAAATACACTAAAGGTCATAAGTGTGCTGAGAAGAAATTATTTTACATAGATTGTGAAGAGGAAGAAGAAAATGAACAAGAAGAGGATATACACCGGGAACCAACCCTAGAAGAGGAAGAAATGAATCCGACCATATCGTGTAATGCACTGGCAGGAATTACCACTCCTCAAACTCTCAAGATACAAGGACAAATCAAGAAGAAAAAGGTAATAGTGTTGATTGATTCAGGTAGCACCCATAATTTTATTCATTGTAAGGTAGCCAAGGAATTAAATTGTTTCCTATACCCAGCACCGGAATGTCAAGTGATGGTTGCAAATGGAGGAACTATAAATTGCTCTGGAAAATGCCATAATATTAAGCTAACCATGGGGGAATATGTATTGACTAGTCCGATGCTTTCCATTCCTATGGGAGGTGCTGATGTTGTACTAGGAGTACAATGGTTACAATCTTTGGGGACGGTAGCTTTTAATTTTCAAGAACTTTTCTTGAAATTTTTTTCAGAAGGAAAGGAAGTCGAATTACGGGGTATTGAAGGGAAGCCAGGAAGGATAATAAGCTCGAATGTCATGACAAAGCTTCTAAAGAAAGAACAACGAGGCGTAATTGCACAATTATGCTCACTAGAAGTTCCGACATCAAAATCATCTATTTCTGCAGATCTCCAGCAAGTCTTGGACAATCATTCCAAGGTGTTTGAAACTCCCAAGGACTCCCACCTATTCATGATCATGATCATGCTATTCATTTGATTCTAGGAAGTGTTCCTCCAAACATCAGGCCTTATAGATATCCTTACTTCCAAAAGAGCGAAATTGAACGTATGATTGCAGAAATGTTAGAGGCGGGTATAATTCAACCTAATCAAAGTTCTTTCTCTGCTCCTGTAGTATTGGTACACAAGAAGGATGGATCATGGCGAATGTGTCCGAATTATAGGGAGCTCAATAAGCTCACCATTAAAGATAAATTTCCCATTCCTGTGATTGATGAATTATTGGATGAACTACATGGAGAAATTTATTTTACCAAGTTGGATCTTCGTTCAGGATATCATCAAATTAGAATGAAGACTGAAGATATTCCAAAAATAGTATTTCGAACTCATGAGGGTCATTATGAATTTTTGGTCATGCCTTTTGGCCTTACCAATGCACCTTCTACATTTCAAGGGTTGATGAATTCCATTTTCAAACCCTTCCTTAGAAAATTTGTGCTAGTATTTTTTGATGATATACATATCTACAACAAGTCTTGGAAGGATCATGTTGAACATGTTGACAGGGTGCTCAAACTATTGCAGGAGAAACAATTATATGCAAAAACATCCAAATGTTTCTTTGGAGTACAAGAGGTGGAATATCTGGATCATATTATATCTCACGAGGGTGTTAAAGTAGACCCTAACAAAATTAAAGCCATTAAGGAATGGAAAGTCCCCAAGACAATAAAGCAGTTGCGAGGATTTCTCAGGTTAACAGGCTATTATCGCAAGTTTGTTAAGAATTATGGGAGAATAGCAGCACCTCTAGCAACATTATTGAAGAAAGATGCATTTTCATGGACTCCTGAAGCAACTAAGGCCTTTGAACATCTTAAAGAGGCAATGTGCCTAGCACTGGTCTTAGCTACGCCAGACTTCACAAAAACCTTTATTGTGGAATGTGATGCCTTGGGAAATGGAATTGGTGCTGTTTTAATGTAGGAAGGAAGACCCATTGCTTTTGAAAGTCGTCCAATCAAAGGAAAGTATTTACAGAAACCTATTTATGAGAAGGAAATGTTAGCAATACTGCATGCACTAAAGAAATGGCGAACTTACCTAATGGGAAGACACTTCAAGGTAAAAGCTGATCATGATAGTCTTAAACACTTTTTGGAACAAAGACTATCTTCAGAAGAGCAGCAAAAATGGGTCACAAAGATGTTGGGTTATGACTTTGAAATAATCTACAAAAAAGGAAGCTTAATGTTGTTGCAGATGCACTCTCAAGAAAGAATGAAGAGGTGGAAGCATTGCTTTGTGCCATTTCTATTATCCAACCAGATTGGATAACCGAAGCAAGAGATGAATGGATGAAGGACAAAGATGTATGGACACTCATTCAAAATTTGCGGCAAGATCCTAGTACATCTGATACATTTAGTTGGAAAAATGATTCCTTATGGTACAAAGATCGATTATATCTTTGTAATAATTCCCAACTAAAACAAAAGATTCTTCTGGAATTGCACACTTCTCCTTTAGGAGGACACTCAGGATTTTTAAAAACTTACCACAGGGTGAAAAAAGAATTTTTTTGGGATGGCCTTAAATCTGATATTCGAAAGTTTGTGGCGGAATGTTTGGTTTGCCAGCAGAATAAAGTGGAAACAATTAAGACCCCAGGACTTCTACAACCTTTATCCATTCCAAGTCAACGTTAGGAGGAGATTTCAATGGATTTTATCACAGGTTTACCTAAGTCCGAAGGAAAGAGTGTCATCATGGTGGTAGTTGATAGACTTACCAAGTATGCACACTTTTGTGCATTGTCTCATCCATTTAAATCAAGTACAATTGCTACTACATTTATGGACAGAATTCAAAAGCTACATGGAATCCCAAGGGTTATTGTGAGCGACAGAGATCCCATTTTTACTGGAAATTTTTGGACGGAGTTATTTTCTTGTTTGGGTACTCAGTTAGCTCATAGCTCATCTTATCATCCTCAATCTGATGGTCAAACTGAGATAGTAAATAAATGTTTGGAAGGATATCTTCGTTATTTTGTATCTGATAAACAAACACAATGGGTCAAGTGGTTACCTCTCGCTGAATGGTGGTATAACACTTCCTTCCATACTGCAGCAAAAATGACCCCATTTGTGGCACTTTATGGATATCATCCACCATCGATCACATCATCTTTAAGGGAAAATTCGAAGGTTCAAGCAGTGGAAGATCACATCGAGCATCAGCAAGAAGTTCTCCAACTCTTAAAGGATAACCTGAATTTGGCACAAAATCCAATGAAACAACAGGCAGATCAACATCGTAGCGAGAGAAGTTTTGATGTAGGAGATTGGGTATTTTTACGGCTACAACCATACAAACAAATGTCCCTCAAGCAAGCAAAGAAGGATAATAAATTATCGCCAAAGTAGTATGGTCCTTACAAGGTGTTGCAAAAGATTGGTACTATGGCATACAAATTGGAGCTTCCTGCTTCTTCGCGAGTACATCCAATTTTCCATGTTTCATGCTTAAAGAAGGTTATCGGTGAAAATATTTCAGTTCAAACAATATTACCAGAACTTGATGAGGAAGAAAAAATCATATTGGAACCTGAAGCGGTCACGGAAACAAGAACTCGACAACTACGGAATCGATCAATTTCAGAGTATCTCATCAAGTGGAAGAACTTACCCACTGAAGATTCTACATGGGAGGATGAGAATTTTATACAGAAGCACCCAGAGCTACTCAAGCATTGAGGACAACACTTTTTTGAAGGAGAGGGGCATGTTAGGTCCCTATGTTACTAGTATAGTCCCTTATTGTTATTAGTGTAACCCCCTTATTGTTATTATTGTACCCTTGTAACCCCCATTTTGTTATTATTGTGCCCTTAAATTATTATTGTTAGGTCGGCTAGAATTACATTGTGGCCCACTAGGATTACATTATGGCCCCATGGACTCCTATATATAGAAATGCGGTTTTGTAAATTGTATCATCCAAGAATTGTTCATTTATGTAATGTATTGGAGGTTGCCCCCTCGAAGTGGCTCATTTCTAAGGCGTTGATATCTCTTTTCTTCTATTTTTGGAGCTGTTTACACAACACCTAAAACCCCTTCCCGCATGCTCATGATTTCCCATCTGCACATTCAATGCATTTTAGAGGTAGGGAGGGTGGAGGAGGTGGAGGAGGGTGGCGGAAGAGGAGAGTGGTGGCGGAGGAGTGGGGCGAAAAGAGTGGGGCCCTCGTAAACGAGAATGGAAAAAACGTGGCCATTGAGTCGGGCCAGACGGGGGTGGGGGGATCAGTCAGAAAGGGGAGTCGGAGGTGTCACATTACCTTCCATTTTTCCCGGGGTTAGACTCTTCCTTCACCTATTTTCACCTACAAAATTTTCTACAGACCGTATAGATCCAACAACACCATTGTTACCACAGTAGTTTGAAACTTGTGTTACAAGTCACCCACAAGTAAAGGGTGAGATTTATGAAGAGTGGCAACAAGATTAGCCACTATCAAGGTGCTAGGAGATTATAATAGTTTGAAACTTGTGTTACAAGTCAGCCATAAGTAAAGGGTGAGATTTACGAAAGAGTGGCAACAAGGTTAGCCACTGTCAATATGTTAGGAAATTATTTGTATATATTGCTATGTGGTTTCCACTATAAAGTATTGAGGAAGGTGTGTATGCTCCATATCCATAACATTACCTTTTCCTTTTCTTGCTATTACTTCCATTGATGTATATGGCATGGCACGAAAAAGGACCGTGAAAGAAACTTCACCGCCAACTACATATTATCAATCCATGTAGCTAACTTCAAATATCTCAAATGAATATGTAGGTAAGGGGAAAGACTTAAATGACATAGACAAAGGTTTCCATGGGAGATGTGTCTAATCCTCCTTGCCACAAGTTATGCGTCTCTAAAGTCATGTGCTAAAACCTCATATATTATTTTTATATGATTTCAACTCTAGTACATGTTTTTGTGTAAGTAACCAAGTGTGCCTATGTCATCTAGGGTTCCACACCTTTTTTTTTCCAAATTTATAAGGCATAGTCCAAGCAAGTAACAAAACTCTACTGTGGAACCACTAAGATTCATCTATATATCAAACATTCTATATCACATGAAACACCCTAAATATGATGACAACTCTTTTGGAATGATTATGAATATGGGTTCATATAAACTTTTGTGATTCATAGAGATTTTTCAAGATACTCTTTAGGTAAATCACAATAGATAATTTAGAATCAACCCTTTCCAACTATTTATTTGGCGGAGAGGCACTCTACTCCCCAATATGGTAGAGATGTTGTAATGTAATATTTAGTATTTTGACTAAGTCAAATTATATAAAAATTAATTAATTAATTAATTAAAATTAAATAAAAAAGCTAAAGTATTTTAATGTAAACATTTTAACTCAGTCAAACTAAAATAAATAAAAAAGTAAAAAGTAAAAATAACCTTATAAAAATAAAATAAAAATGGCCCATAATATTGACTCATGGTATTGAGAATCCATTGTATTGACCCATGGTATTCAAGTGGAAGATAACATATTTAAAGTGGGGAATTAAACCAACCTAGATCCATCTTAAATATCGATCTGCCAAGCATGGAGAGGGATCAAATATCTTGAGATGTAAACATCTTTTAGATTGAAAACACATTTGATCCCTCTTGGCTGTTGGCAGATCTGGATTTAAGATGGATGATCTGGATTTAAGATGGATCTAGGCTGATGAGATCCATCTTAAATATGGATCTACCAAACTTGAAGAGGGATCAAATCTCTTAAGATGTGATGTAAACATATTTTAGATTGAAAAGAGATTTGATCCCTCTCAGCCCTTTGGTAGATCTGGATTTAAGATGGATCTAGGCTAGTTATTTTGTTTAACTATAAGAAAACCTATCAAAACAAAATATTTTATAAGTAAACAAGATCTACACAGTAGCTAGTACTTGCAACTTAGTTTAAATTTAACTTAATTAAACTAAAAAAAAAAAAATACAAAGATTTCATCACAAAAATAAAATAACTATTAAAATATTGTATTGTTGAATGTCATCACCAAAAATTAAGAAATATGATTAACTAATATTGTCTAGATAAAATATATACATTTTAATATATATGTTTATTTTTTTATATATATTTATGTGTTTTATTTTATATATATATATATATATATATATATATATATATATATATATATATATATATATATATATATATATATGTTTTTAATAAAATAATAAGTCATCATGAAAATAGAAATAATCAGTCTAAAAGGTGTAGTTTACTCTGTGATTCAATGTAAAGCAAGAGATTCAATATTCAATTCAGCGTGAGTTAGATCAAAAAAAAAAAATGGAAAAAAAAATCAAAATATAAAACTTAAATAAAAAAAAGAAATAAAACAAAAAACAAAAAATTAGTAACTAACATAAAGAGTTTATAATAAAAACCTCAAACAATCACATTACAAATAAAAAAATTTAAAAAATGATAAAAAATAATAAAAATTGAATTCCCAATATTAAACTATGAATAAATGACAAAACTTTTTGGTCAAATAATACTTAGTCTACCATAAAGAAAAATATATATTACATTATTATAATTATCGTTAAAATAAATAATTATTCATATAGATTATTTTAAATATTTATAAAATCTAACTTTTTAATTAAATAAAAAAAATATTTAAAAAAAAATTGGTATCTTATTAGTTATAATCATTACATAAATTCCACTTTTAAAATTATAATATCTAATATATATAAAAGAACAATGTTGCAAATTCTACATAAATTCCACTTTTAAAATTATAATATCCAATATATATAAAAGAACAATGCTGCAAATTCTACATAAATTCCACTTTTAAATTTATAATTTTAATTTATTATAGACCATCTTGTTTGTGATTTGAAAAGCAAAATAGTTGTTAATTAATATGTATGCAAACTCAACCAAATCTCAATTTCTAACCCATCAAGAAAATGGTAAAAAATTAGCGTCATTAGATTCCGCCTTTATTCAATTCCAGTAATTTGGAAAATAAAGAAATGTCATTTTCTATATGTCATGGTTGATACGGCTATGCTGAGCTGGCTTCAAGATACTAGATCACTGTTTCCCGCCAATGCTGGGGACCTCACACCTCCAACAAAGTCGTTTACAATGACATCCTTCCCGGCAAACCAATTGGATTGCCAAGAAAGGGATCATTCTCAAAAAGCGCGGAATGCTTCTATTTACAATTCTAAGTAAAATAGGCGGGCAAAATTGCTCTGTTCACTTAGAATTGTTTGCTCGGGCAATTCCTCCTTAAGAAAAAAAACAGAAAGATAAAACAGAAGGGAGGATGAATTTTCCGATGAATCCACAAAAAGAAGCGTGGAAACAGGAGTCGGAACGGGGTAAAACTAATTGATCAGCGGCTTCAAAGAATCTTCTCCTGAGCAACGAATTAGAGGGGCTTCACTTTTTGCGGGTCAAACCCCAAATATATATATATATTTTTAATGAACTTTACTTAAAATTATTTTATTGAAATAATATAATTAAATTTAAATGTGGTCTTAATATCTCAATATTTTTTATTTATAAATAAACACAAAAATGTTATTAAAATAATAAAATAGTTAAATTTGTATAGAAATAATATTTCCAAAATTTCGAATTTCAAAAAAAATACAATTTTTTTTTTAATAAATTAGACTTCACGTTTTAAAATGTGTCACTAATTTGTGGGTTAACTTTCTTATTAACGAGGTTAATTTTCACATTTATAAATAAACAAAAAAAAAAATGCTATTAAAATAATAAAATAGTTAAATTGGTATAGAAATAATATTTCAAAAATTTAACAAATTAGATTTCACGTTTTAAAATGTGTCATTACTTTGTGGGTTAACTTTCTTATTAACGAGAATAATAAAAATTAGACTTCACTTTTTAAAATGTGTCACTATTGTATAGGTTAACTTTTTCATTAATGAGGTTATTTATTAGCATTTGTGCCAAAAGGTGTAAAGAATTTTAATAGAAGTGTAAATAAATGTAGGGTGATGTAGAGGTAGCGTGACATGAAACAAGGATGTGGACGTGTAAGGCATGATGAATCAGGGGACGAGGGGTGGGGGAATGGGAATGCACTGGTAAAGTAGAGGGTTTGTGCGGGATATGGTTGTGTTATCGAAATCCTGCGAATTGTTGGGGTGATCAGATGCCCTCATAGAAGCACTGAGGAGATAGATATAACCACAAACTAATATGGAAGACAATGAATTAAGCGAATAAGTAAAGACATAGAAACTAAATTTGTTGAAATAGTGAGACGAAAGTGGAAGAACACATATATGGAAATGTTGAAATGCACCCTATCACATAGATTGTCCTTAATTATGCTTTGCTCTATCCATGAGCTCATCAAGTCCCCACTCTTCACCAACTTTTCATTGACATGAGGTCTATCCATGGCATGGCACTGCAAGTAGTGGAATAGTTTGTCATTACATCCACAATGACATGTTTTTGCCACATCCAAATTGCCAACAACATATACATGGTAGACTCTGTCAACATGATTAAGCCCGTGATTTGTGGTTGATTCCTTGATTACCGAAATCAACTTATTTCTTCCTATTGGAGTAACTATATCTATAACATAATCAGGTCAAGAAAGTCTAGGATTTCATTTCTTGAAGTTACACAACAGATGAGCTTGTTTCCTACAGATTCAAGAAGTGCTTCAATGCCGACCTAATGCAAAATGACATTTTTTCCAACTGCTTCTTTGGTAACCAATAAAGTTCCAAAATAAGTTGTAAAAACCTTGCAATTCATAGGACAAAACACTAATCGGGTGAATTCAAACTTTACCTTTATAAAGTTGGAATGGTGAATTATAGGTCTGTACCGTAATAGATTGTCAAGTCATGGATAAGACTATCTTTTTATCACTCTTGAAATGGGGCTTTAAACAAATCTTACGAAGTCACCCTTGACATATGAATAAGGGCTTGGAAAATGGGCTAATTCATATCTACTAGTGTTATTATGTAGTTTTTTATGCCACTCCATCGATCAAGGAAGATAAAACCGATATCTTGAGGCTTGTAATTATGATGCCTTACATTGTTAGATCGTTTGGCCCAGGGTAAATGCCCTTTTGATTCTCCATATACCGTAGCCCTAATACGAGAAACATTTGAAGTATTATAAAGCAGGAAAGCTTCAAATTCCCCTTGTATAATTGTTCCAATGTGAGGCTCCAAAATACTAATTAGGGCACGCTGATAGTGTTTCAGGTTTTTTTAACCCTTCAAATATATATTTTACCACTGAACATTATCATGCATTGTCTAGAAAACTGTAAATAATGATAATTACATTCTTTGGACTTTGCACAATCCTACTCACCACAGAAAGTTGCAAAGATAACAATCATAATAAATCTAGTGCAAGAATTTAAACAAAAAAAATATTTAGTTGTATATGTTGACTTTGAATGTTTTGCTTTTTTGGTTGGTCAAGACCTTTTGACTCGAGAGAGTGGAACTCCTTATAGCATCAACTTTACAAGACACTTAAATCCCCCAACCAGGCAATTGCTTAAATCCCCCAATTTGGCAATTGCTTAAATCCCTGAACCATTGTCTTCGTTCATTCAAAGACTCTTAAGAAAAGGAAATAAGGTCATTCCATTGAGTCCAGATGATGGTAGAGATATTCACAATGAGCAAGGGGATTTGTCCGAGATCCAAGGATAGTTTAAAGCTAGATTTTATTGGTTTCTATATCAATGAGCATTAACATCCAAGGAATTGTATAAATATATTAGTCATAGAGTTGTTACAGAACTTTTCTCCACCAAGGACCAATGTTACAACTAATATGGATGGTGGAATATAGTGGTTGTATTCTCTATAAAACAAGGGGTATTTTTTTATCTGTATGTCTAGTTGTCTCACAAGGTGATTCTGTGTAGGCCAAATAGCCCTCTATGTCATAACCTAACATGCGTTGCCTCTTATTTATGATGGATCACCAATTAGACTCTTCTCTTATGAATGAGGACCCAACAAAAACTTGGGTCATGGAAGGGTCTTGAGGCTTTCCACTTTAAAGCCCAAACCCATTGCAGAGGGTGGGTACTATAGTGGGTACTTGGTTCCTCTACATCCTTTTCATTATTGAGATTAATAATAAACACTGTTATTTGTTGTGTTTTGTATGTATTATTATGAAAGGAAGCATTACACAAAATTGAAAAAATCTCTCAAACATACATAGGATATGAAAACTCTTAGTCCAGAAAATGGAATATATGCTTAGGCTTATAATAAAGGCTTATGAGTAAGTCCATGAAATCATGGGATGCATAAATATCTAGTTTGGGAGTCTGGTAATTTTTCCAATATGTCGTCTATATTGATTACTTTTCATTTTATGCTGGATATGCATGATCCAGGTGGATATTGGTGGCCACCCACCTATTTCACCTAGACCTCCAATCAATTTCATCAGTTTCCTTTTTTTATAGCAACATTTACTATTTCGAGCATTTTTTCGAGTCATGAACTTCCAAAGTAGTTTTGACCCCCTAAACGATTTTTTCTTTAGGTATGCGACCAACCCATAGCCATAGGCAAGGGCCTACTACAAAACCTATAGTACTCGAAGATATATTTCTGATGATATGTCGTACATGCCAAACAGATATAATATGACCAAGTTATGACCCCGGGAAGTTGGCTGCCCAAATAACCCCAAAGTAATAAAAAGGCCCTTGAGCCTCACTGTAACACAATTCAGAGGCATGTAGCTACCACATCTCTTCTCAGAGATAAGCTACCAGCGCCCTATCTAGTTTATTTCCATTTCGTCTGTAAGCATATTTCAGTTATTTGATATTAATGAAATGAAGAGTTATTTCTATTGCATATCTGTGTTTGTGTGTATTTATGTATTTTATTGTGTTCCTGCGTAATTCCGCACCAGTGGTATCAGAGCAGTTTTCTCTTTCTTGATCCTTCTTTGCATGTCCCCAATGAGGTCGAGGTATAAGGAGTTAGGGCCCGATTTGGTTAAACCTTTGCAAGATCATCCTTGCAAACCCCGACGAATGCCCATGGGGGAAGAAAATAAAGACGAGGGAGAAGGAGATCCTATCAAAATATTGCTCGAGGAGGCCCTCGAGAAACAAAGAAACGCGATGATGGATAACTTTGCCCAGATCCTTCAACGACTACCCATCGACGGTGCATCTGCATCTAGCAACCACTCTAGAGGCGCCACTCCTTTCAAGGTACAAGTAAACTTTGACATTCCCATATTTGAGGGCCAAATAGATGCATACATCATA
Organism: Pinus albicaulis; assembly: GCA_034641835.2. Classification (NCBI taxonomy): domain Eukaryota; kingdom Viridiplantae; phylum Streptophyta; class Pinopsida; order Pinales; family Pinaceae; genus Pinus; species Pinus albicaulis. Next base: position 260,825,871 of record CM076573.1, read on the forward strand.
GATAGATGGTTGAATCTATTAGAGGGATATTTCTCAGTCCGTGACTTTTACAACCGGGAAAATATTACTTTTTCACTCCTCAAACCCGCCTCGCATGTCAAGTACTAGTGGGAAATCTACTGTGAGCAAAAGGACAAGAGAAAACCCCCTCTGTTCTCAACCGCACCCACTTGGGATTTGTTTCGAGATGCCATCAAGGAACAATATTATCTCATGGGGAGCTATGCGGACAAGTACATACAATGGAATACGCTGCGGTATCAAAGGGATCAATATGTGCATGAGCTGACGAACTTGTTCCGTGACCCTATGCACAAATTTGTGTATCAAATATTTGGAGAAACATTTGGTGCTGAAGTACTGCATTTTTCTGCACATATACATTTAGGAGGAAATAGAGTTCCTCGACATCTCCTCGCTTGGTCCAGCATACCGGTATGCTGCCAAGATTGAGCATAAATTCAAACAAAAGAAGCGAGACTTTGGATTTGCAAATTAGAAGCAAGGGAAAGGTGCCCCCAAACTACAGAAAAAAGGACAAAGCCAAGGCAGGGCTGGCTAGGACAACCCACCAAAACCGCAAGAAAAGAACAACACAGCGAAGCCAAAGGACACGGGAAAGTGGTGTGAGTTCCATAAGAGATCCACTCACAACACAAGTGAGTGTCGAGCCAAGCAATCACTGTGGTCAAGCTGAAGGCTTCTAAATTGGATGCATGCTACGATTCTAAATCATAACCCGAGTGGAATGAAAAAGGGAAGTAGATTATCGATGTGGAGCCCAATGCCACTATTTCCACCACGAAGATCCAGAAGGAGGAACCGAAAGATCTAGATGAGGGGGAGTGTCTCTTCCATTCCCATATCTGGGTAAAGGGTTCCTCGTTGCAGTTCATTTTCGATAGCGGGAGCCAAAATAACCTCATTTCAATAGAGGTTGTGAAGCGGATGGGCTTACCGACCACAACACACCCATAGTCGTACACCATTGGGTAACTTCACCAAGGACGGGATCTCCACGTCAGCCAACAGTATCACCTTCCCTACAACATCAAGCCCTTCACAGATGAGGTATTATGTGACATTTCTCTTCTTGATGTTTGTGATGTATTATTAGGCCAACCATACTTGTGGAAGCGACTTGTTGTGTGTGAGCCCAGATGTCGTGTTGTTATTGTTACTTTGGGCAATAAGTTGTATAGGATACCAGAGGTAGCACTGCATACCGCCATCTCTTGGGTTAATGCAAAAAAATGCAGTAAGCTCATTTCCAAAACTGGGAAATGTGTTTTTATGATGATCCTCCCTCAAGGCAAGAAGAAGATTGTGGCCACGACCTCTAGACAAGGCTCCTCCACTCGTTAAAAACAAATGGAAAAAGTCGTGGACGAGTACGAGGACATCTTCACCTCACCCACAGGGATGCCTTTTCACTGTCAGGTCAAGCACTCCATCGATCTAACCCCAGGTGTGGCACTTCAAAATGGACCAATCTGTCGATGCTTTGTTCTGGAGAATGACAAAATCAAGAGGCAGATTTAGGAGTTGTTGCAGAAAGGTCACATCCGACCGAGTTCATCGCTCTGTGGGAGCCCAATCATGTTGGTGCAGAAGAAGGATGGGACTTTGAGACTATGTATTGACTATCGAGCGTTGAACAAGATCACTGCCCAGAATAGGTAATCGATCCCATGGCTTGATGGCCTTCTGGACCAACTCAAGGGGGGATTTTTTTTTAGCAAGGTCAACTTAAAGTATGAGTATCACCAGGTACCAATCGAACCCTCTGATGTGTGGGAGATTGCCTTTAAAGCCAAAGAGGGCCTTTTCGAAAGGCTGTTCATGCCTTTCGGGTTCACGAATGCTACTGCAACCTTCATGAGGTTGATGGACGACATCTTATGACTATTCACTAACTCATTTGCGGAGATGTGCTTCCCGACATCCTGTTGAAGGTTCGGCCAATAGAAAATTTTGTAGTACTACCACTGTTTTCTCGACCCCGAAATGCTCAATGACTTGACTGTAGTGTGCTTCCCAAACCATCTTGGCACGCTCGCTTGAAGGAACACAAAGGTGTCCCAGGTGATATAACAGTGCATCCTGGAGGTGAAAATTTGGAACTTGCTTACCCTGCAAAAGCGTCTTATATGTGTGGTCAAATTCTGGATCGCTTTTGTAAAGAAGCGGCAAGTTGGAAGTCTCGTGCCCACAAGAGTTGAGCACTGTGGTTAGTGCCACGATCGATGGTCGGCTGAGGCATTCTGCAATGTTATTGGTGTTTCCTTTCTTGTACTTGATGTTCAAATGAAACTATTGCAGGTATGTGGACCACTTCTGATGGTGGTCGTTCTGCAACTTCCCTTGTGTCTGTATGAACTACAGGGGTCAATGGTATGTGTGGATGATCGTTTCCTTCCCCAAAATGTAATGCTTCCATTGTCGGCAAGCCTGCACAATGAAATATATCTCTTTTTCATAAGTGGGATACTTATGGACTGTGTCAGAAAGTATCTCACTGTAATATGCCATTGGATGCCCATGTTGAGTAAGAATTGCCCCAATAGCATAGTCAGAGGTACCTGTCTCTATCTCAAATGGTTGTTGCAAGTTTGGTAATGCGAGCACTAGTGCAGAGAAGAGGCGATGTTTCAACTCTATGGATACCTTCTATTGAGATTCAGACCAAAATAATTTTGGTTTCGCTCCTCCCTTGGTGACTTGACTCAAGGGCCAAGTGATATGAGAGAATCCCAACACAAACCTGTGGTAGAAATGGGCAAGACCCAGAAAGTTTCGGAGCTCAGTTAGAGTGTTTGGGGTTGGCCAATCCCGAATAACTTGGATCTTGGCTGGATCCACATGCACCCCCCACCCATCAATAATTTATCCTAGATAATAAACCAGGGTCATGCCAAAAGTGCAGTTCTCCAAACTGGCACACAACTTATGTTGCCGCAGTGTTTATTCCTTGATTATTGAAACCAACTTATTTCTTCCTATTGGAGTAACTATATCTATAACATAATCAGGTCAAGAAATTCTGGAGTTTCATTTCCTAAAGTTACACAAGAGGAGCTTGTTTCCTACAGATTCAAAAAGTTATTCAATGATGACCTAATGCAAAATGGATTTTTTTCCAATTGTTTCCTTGGTAGCCAAGAATGTTCCAAAATAAATTGCAAAAACCTTAGCAATTAATAGGACAAAACACTAATCAGGTGAATTCAAACTCTACCTTTATAAATTTTTCCCTTTATAAAGGACCAATAGCTTACCTCGCTCTCTTCTGCCTGCAAAATATGTGAATACTCTGAGGTGAACCTGACGAGATGTCCTGTTAGGTGGGTCCGCCTTTATAAAATCACGAAACTCTCAGGCTAGCATGGCTGCCAAATCATCCCAGCTAGTTCCCACTTCCTCCCTTGAAAACCTTCCCGGGTGATCCCTCTGGGACATGTCAAAATTTTCATGACCAATTGCATAAGGGAAAAATCGGTCGCACCAATAGGAGGCTTTCCCAACTAGGGTTTTGATCTATGACTAGACAAAGTTGCCTAATCTTATATTATAAGTTTAGGGTTTGATCCCCTTGTGTCGCAACAATTTTTTCATTCCCTTCCTCTACCATGGTTCGGCTAAGGGGATTAGACCCTGCCCCATGTGACATCTCAGATGGGGATCTCCACAATCTCCCCAAACACAAGTTCTACTACTGCTCAAGGTTCTTAGAGCCAGTATTCTCGACCATGGCTCTGTCTCAGAGGTCCAATAGACCTCGATATCATATTCACAACTTCATTCCAATGTCAATGACTTGATAAGGCACGTCGTTGTGCTACCCCTCCTTAGCTTGGACGAAAGGCTCTCCAAAGAGTTCATATCCCCCCTGAATTCCCCATTCTCAGACAGGGAATTCCATGCATTTCGGCGTAGGCGCTCTAGAGTCCATTACCTACCACGGTTTGGGCATGGACTCCTAAGAGGTCTCCACCTCGCTGACACATGCCGAAAGTGCCAGAATCCGTGTTGAACATGGAAGCAACTCCATTGCGCTATACAAAACCTTCTGGTTCCTCATTTGCGGCACTAGGACACCAATGAAAGACATATAGCCTACTAAGAATGCAATGATGAAGGCCATTTAGGTAAATTTGATGGGATCGTCTAATCCCAAGGGAAACAACCCTCAATGCACATGCAATGTCAGACGAGCGACGAATCAACTTGTAACCTATGAAAATAATTGGATGCAAGCGAATACAGAATTTGTTGAGTAGAAAATATTAAATGTAACTTTTTCATATTAATAAAGGGTCTCTGAGACCATTGTTTCATGTTTTTTTTCCAAGCGCTTGTGGCTTTTGTTGTGGCCCCAACATGGCCTTATGTTCCTGTATTATTCATTTATGTGTTGTTCTCATTAAAATTAAGAATTTCATTCGAATTAAGGTTCAATTCAACATTATAGTTTGGTTCTTATTATCATATGCTTTATTACACATTTGTGCCTATGTTGTTATGTGATCAACGCCAACAATTTTTTCACACAACATCTCATTTCTAGTTCAGAAGCTCATGCTTACTTAGTTTATTTAAAAATACCATTCGTTCCAGAGAAACAACAAACACACACACACATATCATATCTGCATAAAAATGCTTCCACATATTCATACATAACCAACATAAATACAATTCCAAAATCCAGAAATATCACAGTCAAGAATTCATCATGGTTCATCAATAGATAAACAAGTACAATAAGATATTTATATTTATATTTGCAGGGAAACTAATTTTGGGACAAGGACTCTCCACCCAAATTTAGATAGTTGCAGCCACAGTTACTTGTAGTTGTCGCCCACGAGCCAAATTCTAGAGTCTGAGGGGGATGCTTGCTTAAGAACTTGAATACCAGTTGCCAAATGAAATATGGACTCGAGAGGGCCACCTTCCTCAATACCACCACCTGAATACCACGTATTTTTCATATATTGAGTCCAAAATCCACTATAACGATAGTGTAGTCACTACAAGTCTTCAACCAGATATTTCTTTGATGTTGCTTCATGATGGCCTCTTCCCAAGTTGTTACAGTGATACGAAATTAAAAATTGAAGGTTTCTTGAAAAAGTTTGCAAGCTAGTTTATGTCTTGTGGGAAATGGATCGAAATTGCAAAAGAACATAAAATTAGAAAATTTAGTTAAGTTTTGCATATTTAACCAAAGAAAAATAGACAACATGTAGCCTTAGAAAACAACTTTGATGACAGAATTCACCCCTCATGGGCTACGTCTCTGGGTCCAGTTTCCAATGTTGGCCCTTTATATTATATTCTCAAATTTTAAATTAAATCAACATATGATTTAAAATCACAAAAATAATGTTTCCATTGTGTCCAGAACACCCAAAAACCCCTGTGCAAGGTCTTCTTGGGCTAAAAAACGCAGAAAAATGGCTTATGATTCCTTCTCCATTTCTCTATTATCTGTCCTACAAAGTGACCGAATTGGCTAAAAAAACAATGAATTTCCTTTTTGTGGAACCGCCAAGCGAGAAGCTGGCATGGGAGCGGCAAAAATTCCACTAAAAATGGTGCATTTTGTTGAACACTTAAATGCACCAATAAGGACGCCTGATGATTCTTTAACCCCTTTTGACGATCATATGGTGTGTAATATGGCTAGGGGCGCGATCCAGAGGTCACGTGCCCACCGAATCCCTGCACCTGGTCATATGTCGTTGCAATATGCCTATGTGTGGGGGAGTGGGTAGGGTGCCACATGACTTGCCCCTCTGTCGTATTAGTCGTTGGTTTCTTCGACAGTTGTATATAGTAAATGGGACCAGGGGTTGGGCCATGCACTCTCCCCCTCTGCATTTCCACCGTTGTCGCATGTTACCATATAACCTGGGGCTAGGTCCAATCGGGTGAGCAAACTGGCCCAAACCACCCCCCCCCCCCCCCCCCCCAAAAATAAAATAAAATAAAAATAAACCATATAACCGTTATATTATATATATAACTCGCCCACTAGGAGTATTAAGAACCATTGTGTGGTGTAACAGTATGACTGTTAGTTAGCTCACCAAAGGTCTCAGGGTCGAGCCCCATCTGGTCAGTCAAACCCTTAACAAAATTTTGCATGAGCACCGAGGGCCATGTTGTGCCCTCTCATTGGGCCATGTGGAGCCTCCTGATTTGCCAACCAAAACACAACAACCAATCAAAATCTGCCAACTTGAATTGTACGACCATGGCATGTGTCGACACGTGATTGGCCTGTCTGACATCCATACCTCCCAGTAAGTCTGCTGATGTTAATAGAACGTCACTATATGACGTTCCCAGTCAACCCTCCAAGTTGAATTTTAGTTGTTTGCCAAAAACTTCTGAACAAGATAAATTTCGCATATGGTGTTGGATTGAGGCGATTCAAGTGTCGTTAGAATCATAATGACGAGATATACAATTTGGCACTGGTTTCGGGCGATTTTGAGAACTTTTATTTTTGATCCCTTGGATCATTCCTCCCCACTGGAAGCTTTTGGACCACCAATTTTTTTTTTTTACTCAGCAAGTAAGTGATGGTACAATTCCCTCACTTTCCTGATTCAATCCACCTTTACGTGGATTGGTATCTTTGAGCCCCACATGAAGATACTCCACATTTCCTCTGCATGTAGGCCTTATCCTCCTGTCAAGAATTGAGTCTTCCTGCAACTCATCTAAATATTCAGGAGGAAAATATCAATATATGGAATCTGAACATTCTCTTCATGATCATCAATCATTTTAGACCCATGCAATCTCAATTTTTCGACATTCACAACAGAATAAATTTGCATATCAGGTGGCAAATCTAATAAAAAAGCATTGTTACCAATCTTCTCCAAGACTTTGAAAGGACCATATCTGATTGGCTTGAGATTTTTACCTTCACCTTGAAGTCTTTCCTTATTGATATACAACCAAAATTTATCTCCCACTCAGAAATCATGGTCAACTCGATGCTTGTGATGCCTTGCTTTGTACTTTTGTTTGCTTTTCTCTAGCTACTCTTGTAATCTTTGATGCACTAGATATTTTTTTTCAATGAAATGCTTGGATTTTTCCACATGTCTATGTCCATCTACTACAATACCTTTACCAAAGATAAAATCCAAAGGAGACTTTGGAAAATAACCCAAACGAACTTCAAATGGAGATACTTGCGTAGATGTGTGCTTAGCATGATTGTAGGCATGTTAGATGTAATGAAAATGTTAATCCCAAAGTTTAGAATGCTTACCACAATATCAAGAAGGACATATACTATTGTTTTGTTTACCACTTTTGTCCGACCGTTGGTTTGTGGATGAAATGAGGTGCTCTTCTTCAACTTGGTGTCCATGAGTTCCCATAAACTTGACCAAAAATTCCCGACAAATTGAGAATCTTGATAAAATATTATAGAAGTGGGGAACCAAAAGTGAACCCATACATTTTGGAAGAACATATTTACGGTTTGTTTAGTTGTAATGTATTTCTTACATGGCATCGACACAAAAATTTTGTTGAAACGGTCCATAACAACATATAGATAATCATGACCTTTCCTAGACATTTGTAGTATCCCTACAACGTCCATAGAAATACTTTCCCAACGACAAGAAAGAATAGGAAGTGGAGTTTACAAACCCAATTTCCTATTTATAGGCTTGCTATTAGCACACATTGAACATCCTTTTACATATATTGAAACAATTCCATTCATGCAAGGCCAATAAAAATACCTCTAAATTTGAGAAATTGTTTTGCCTACACCAAAGTGACCAACAATAATATATGTGTGAGCTTCCCTTATGACATTGAATTCCCCCCCTATAGAACACATAAGTTTCATGCATGATTGAGTTATGCATTGAGTTATGATTGAGCATGTAATGATGTTGCAATGCGTGAGAAGTTAGCTATAAATTTTCTCCAATATTGGGTTGCTCCCAAAAATCTCCTAACTTTTGTCACATTGTTGGGTTTAGGCCAATTCACAATGACTTCAAGTTTTGAGGATCAATTTTCAATTCAACGACTCTTAAAGTATGACCCAAATAAATCAAATAGGTTTTCCTAAATTCACACTTGGACATCTTCGAATACTACTTCTCTTTCTTTAAGCCATCTAAAACTTGTTTCACATGCTTGACATGCTCTTCATGAGTCTTACTGAAAACTAGAATATCATCTAAGTAGAATAAGACAAAATCATCAAGGAATGGTCTCAACGCATCATTCATAACTATCATGAGTGTTGTAGGTGCATTACAAAGCCCAAATGACATAAATAACCATTCAAACAAACCTTGTTTTGTATTGAAAATGGTTTTCCAAATATCATCTTCAACAATCCTTATTTGATGATAACCGCTTATCAAATCTAACTTAGTGAAGTAAACAACATCATTTAATTGATATAGAAAATCATCAATGTGAGGAAGAGGATAATGATTATTTACCGCGATCTTCTTCAAAGCTATAAAATCCACACACATGCACCATGTACCATCTTTATTTGGAACTAAGACAATAGGAGACCCACAAGGAGATGTGCTAGGCCAAATCTTGAATATGTTTCTTGATTTATGTGTTCTTCAAAACTGACATTGTATACATGCTAATGTTAGGAAGAGGCGCATCCTGCTGCAATTGAATCTCATGTTGGATTGCCCTTTTAGGAGGCAACCCTTCAGGTTCCTTAAAATTCTTGTCATAAGTGTTAACAAATTCAAACAAATCATGCTCAAGTCTTGAATCAAATCCTGTAAAAGCTTTATATTTCAATAGTATCTTTAGCTTTAATCATCAACAATACAAAATTCTTACTATCATTTACAAGCTTTTCATCTGACCAACACTTACAAGAGATAAGTTCATCTTCTTGCGATGTGTTGTAACAATATACTCAACTCCATCTTTAAAAAGATGATATTTGTTCTCATGACGATATAATATGGCTTTTCGGTCATACAAATATGGACCCCCTAAAACAATTCCACATATGTCAAGTGGTAAAACATGAAGCTCTACCTCATCAATAAAGTTTGCAGTGACGACGAATTTGAGTTTACACTTTTTTGTCACTTGCAATTTCGAATCGAATCATCACATACCCAACCCAAAGGGTAAGGTTTAGTATGAGATGTAGTTTCTATATTTATTTTCTTGACAATTACTTCATAAATAACATTGACTTGGGATCCATTATCAAACAATGTATCAACTTTGGTATGTTTTGTAATGACCCCGATATGACAAATGTTACTTCTTTCTTTATCATTTTGAGACTAAATAGGATTACTAGAAGAACTAGTACTTGCATTAGAAGCTTTACTTTTTATTCCCATGGTTGTTAGTTTGGTTTCATCCCCTGAATCAAATCCTAGATCATGTTAAGTTGTAGCAACAATATTTTGTTTCCACTTATCATTGAACTCCTTTGGTCTCATTTCTGGATGTAGTTTCCAACAATGGTATTCATCATGGCCTTAATTTGAACAATATTTACAGGTAAGTTTCTCTCCCTCTTTCTTGACTGTAGCATTATTTTTTCCTTTGCCTTTAAACTTCCCCTTTCCTTTGTCTCAAGATTTGGAAGGTTTATTGAGTTGTAGCAACAATCTTTTGTTTCCCCTTGTTATTGAACTTCTTTGGTCTCATTTATGGATGTAGTTTCCAACAATGGTATTCATCATGGCCTTCATTTTAACAATGTTTATAGGTAAGTTCCTCCCCCTCTTTCTTGACTGTAGCATTCTTTTTTACTTTTCCTTTAAACTTCCCCTTTCCTTTGTCTCCACATTTGGAAGGTTTCTTGCTAGTCTTTTGAAGAACAATATTGCCTCTTGATTCTAAATGAGTTTCCTGAACACATACTTCATCTAGATTGGTGGGATTAAACATAAGTATATTGCATCTCAAATAACTATGTAATCCACCTATGTATTTAAGGAGAGTGTCTTGTGAAGACAAATCAACACCCAAGATTAAAGCTCTTCTTCTAAATTCTTGTGTGTAACTTTGGATGTTTTGACCTTTAGCTTGTCTAAAATTTTTCCAATCCATAATTCATTTTTGCATATAAGCTAATGGATAAAATTTCCTTCTTAATGCAAGTATAAAATCATTCCAAGAAGAGATAATTTTACCACTTTTCTTCAAATCTTGTTGAGTTATGACCTCCCACTAGATGAGGGGTGAATTTTTCCAAATGAAGAGAAGCAAGTTGGATCTAAGGAGTTTAGTGAGACTGTGGAGATAGATGGTTGGTCTGATGATCCAAAGTTGGAGAGGTTGATTTAGGAGAGCGAGGGTAGAATTGGTTCCTAGCCCGTACTGTTGAGATACATTGCAGATAGATATGGATGGTTCATATCAAGTAGAGGTGGACCATTTCCAAGATCAGGGATTACATTTTCAGTGAGGAGAGATGTAGGATTCAGAGTGTGGATAGGTAGTCTAAGGGGCTACCCCACTTCATATTATTATTGAGCTCATGAAGATGGAATACTTTCTTTGATCCTCAAGATCTTGAAGAAGGATCAAACTTGCTTCCTACTTCAATATCTTAAGCTTGAACATTGTAGGAGACTCCAAAAAAACTATATGTCATATGTGTCGGGGAAAACCCCCCTTTAACATATTGTTAAAATCTTTTTTCTTCTCAATCTGCTTATTCCTTCCTTCCTTTTCGAAAATTTCGTTTTTTCACACTCCTCCATCCAATAACACCTTTACTAATTTAAAGAAAAAAAGGTGTTTTAGAAAATTTTACAATCCACTTCCTCAATGAGATCATTCCATTCATTCTAATACACGACAAGACTCACATTAAATCAATTCCACCACCCAACAAGCGCGTGTCTAAGAGATATCATATCAATCTCAGGAAATGTTATCCTCTTTGTCACCCCATATACCTTCATTATTGTTCGCCCCATATCAAAATCCCCTCATACAACTCCTTGGTGGGAGGTGGGATTTGATCCAGGTGGATATTGGTGGCCACCCACCTATTCCATTTGGACCCGCACCATCGGTTCTTTCAGTTTTTCACTTTCAGCACAACTTACTATTTTTAGCAGGTTTTCGGGTACTAAACTTCCGTAGCTGTTTTTGGGCCCTAATGATCCAGGTGGATATTGGTGGTCACCCACATATTCCTTTTGAACCCCCACCATCTTTTTTTTTTCAGTTTTTTAGTTTCGGCAGAACTTACTATTTTTAGCAATTTTTCTTGTTCTGAACTTCTGGAGTTGTTTGGAGGCCCTAAATGACGTTTTTTTGGGAAAACCGAGAGCAACATGGGTCCATGGACTAATGCTTCTCACATCAAAAATTGTAGTCCTCGAATAGATATTTCTAATGAGGTATGGTGCACGTCAAATGAAGATTGTATACCAAAGTTACGTCCTCGGGAAGTTAAAACACCAATTTACCCAAATGGGGCCCATAGTTTTGGAACTTCATCTCCTAGGATTAGGTTTTTGGATGTTTAGGGTTTTCCATTGTTTCTCAATAATAAATAGGCCCTCGAGCCTCATTATAACACAATTTAGAGGCCTGTAGCCACAACATATATTTTCAGAGATACGCTACCAACGCCCTAGCTAGTTTATTTCCATTATGTCTGTAAGCATATTTCTGTTTTTTGATATTAATGAAATGAAATATTATTTCCGTTGCATCTCTGTGTTTATGTTTATTTCTGTGTATTATTGTGTTCCTGTATAAATTTGGATTAATATTCCACATGAATATTTGGTTATGGCTATTCGATCAATCACGACATGGTGTGGTCTCTAGTTCAACTAGTATAAGTCTTTACCAACTACAATTTAAGTCCTTCAATTCCCTATTCTCTTATAAATTCTTCTAGTCACCTCGTTGATCTCATGTTACCTTTGCACCCCCACCTTCTCTTGGCCCCTCATTATTGTTGCTTTGTTCCTCTCCATTCTGCCTCTTTATCATGGCCTTTCATAGCCTTTCAGTTGCCAAGCCTACTTGACTCGACTAGAAGGCGATATTTCCAACCTCTGCTCCTTCGAAAACCTTGCATTTCAACTGAAAATGATGATGGATTAATTATTCAACATCAAGGGCTTATTCATCACTTACAATATTAAATTAATGCAATCAAGAGCCAACAAACATTCATTAACACTACTTGGCATCATAATTTCATGTGGTTCTTCCTCTGGGATTTTTGGTCCATCTTTGTTTGAGGAGAATTCTACTCTTTGAAACCTTAGTGAAACAACTCTTAAGAACTTTTCCACAACTCTAAATTCCACTAATGCTCCTCCCTCCACAAATTTAACTTAATGTTTTGCTTTGGAATCTCCTCCCTCCATAAGTTTAACTTAATGTTTTGTTTTTTTATCAACGTGCTTTGCATGTATCTCCATATTTACATTGTAAGATTTTGTTAGTTAAACTTCAATATCTCTACTTTATATTGTATTACTCATTTTAAAAACTAAACCTACTTATATACACCTATAACACCCACCAAAATATACTTTTACTAATTTAACACAAAATTTCTAATTCACATATATAAGAATTGTTTGTAAATGAGACTTTTCAAAATTTCTAACCAAAATCATATCACACTTTATATATTTTTTAATTATTATATTAAATCAATTTATTTTATATTTATATAATGATTTTATATTAAAATAAATAAAAATATCTTTGAAATTTGTAAACATATTTCTACTCCAAATTATAAAATAGAATATAATTTAAATGCGTTATATACATTTTCCAATTACAAATCACATATTCAAAATAACATAAACCTAAATATATACGCCCTCTAAAAAAACACTTAATGGAACAATTAATAAAACAAAATAAAATTCTCAATGTAATTTCTAATAAAATTATCATCTTAAATATTATTTTATTATTATTATACTTAAAATAATTAAAATATTAAATTATTATTATTATTATTTTAAGCAAGTCATAAATTTCATATTAGTAAAATTGATGTACAAAATTTACAAAGCCATATTAAGGTTGACAAGAGCATAATTGGAACCAATGGCCCAACAAGGGGAAACCAAAAGGTCGATGTGTGAAACCATGAATTAGAGAATGCTTACAAAGTGAGAGAGAGTGGCATACAAAATTGGTGATGAAAATACAAGAGTTCTTGTGAGGTTTTTCTAGAGAGCTAAGCATAAAATCCATGGAAAAAGATATGATTGACAGTTTTAACAATGTGCTTACCCTTGGAAGTTGCAAAGGGATAATTTTAAGGATGGAAAATTATCTTGAAGTTTAAAACGTTGGCGAATTTCACTAGTTCCTAATATGTGAATTATAAAATTTTATTTATATGTTTGTAAAAATATACAAATTTATAATGATTTTATATATAGTTTCTATATAATGTTAGCTATTTTTAAGGTAAAATAATTTTACATTGTAAAATTTGGGTGAATCATTTTTTTGAAAAATGGAAATTGGCGAAACTTCTTTTTGGAAAAATCATGGAAAATTAGCCAACTTGCGAATATTAGCCCCTAAAATTTTCCATTGCCAAATACATCCAGAGTGTTGTTGGTTTGCGATTGAACTGCTGCCTCTTCTTGCAACTCCTCCATGATAAGGCAACCATATGAGTTCGATGCTTGTTGTACCATTTCCTTCTCAGCATCCCGACTTGCCTGGCCTTACAGTTACAGGTCATCGATCTTGATGGAAGGGGAGGGAGATGCGAGTGAGATGGAGAGGGAGCCAGAGCCATCTTGAGAGCTAGAGGAGGAAGGGGAGAGCGGGACAAGAGGGAAGGAAATGCCAAAGTAGCGAGTCAATTGATGCATATATTGACAGAGGCTGCTAACCTGGGAATTGGCCTCAACCACCTTCATCATGGTTGTGTCTCTGGCTTGCTGTTGCTTCCATAGGTGCTTGGCCAACAAGTTTTTTAGTGCACAAAATGCTCAAAGGGATATCAGGGCCAAAGAGATCAGAATTGTTGTCAAATCCTGCAGTGCAAGGGGGACGCCCACGACCATGACCACTTCCTCCACACCTTACTCGTCCATGCTCGAAGACCATTGTTGTAGGTAGGAGGATGAGGAAAGTGAGTTCAAAATAACAGGTTGAATGACAACGCTTCTCTGAAAGGGGGATGAGAGGGAGAAAGGGAGAGTGACAAAGCCACTTCAGGAAAAAGTCAGGCGAGAAATGAGGCTGTAAAGGGTCAGATAATCAAAAAGTTCTCTAATGTTGAGGAAGGGGCTTGCGAGGTAATTGTGGCATGATGGCCAAGTACAAGCAGATCATAAAGAAGATATAGAACAAATGATCTAGAGTCATCAAGATCGAAAAATTTACAAGTCGAAAGAGAAAATTAAAAGTGCATGAACGGGAATCAGGATGGAATGAAAGAGAAAATTTACAAGACGAAAGAGAAAATTAAAAGTGATATCAGGATGCTGCCAGAATACTTTGATGATTCTCCTACTTGTCGAGGATGCTTTGGAGGAGATGCATTCTGAACGTTATCTCTAATACAGTCAAGAAGAACAGAAATCACATTGCATGGATGTGTATGACCCCTGAGCACAGCAACAATGGCATCACTGGAAGCTGACCGCACCCTCACATCTCGGGAATAGACAAGTCGAACAAGTGCAGGCATCACAAACAAAGGATCAAGTTGTGCAAAGAGTTTTGAAGCCTGCAAACGATTGGTAAGCTCTTCATCGCCAAGTCTGTCGAGCAAATGTTTTCCAATATTTTCCCTCAAGGAAGGTGTAAGTACATGTCCTGACTCTGAACATACAGCCACCAGTTCTGAAATGACATCAAGAGAATTGCTCCTGGTAGTATTATTGTCAGAATCGAGACGTGCAAACAGCTCTCTGATTCCCTCAGCATTAGGATTGATAGCAAAATATTCAGCCATAAGTAACACCACAACCCTTGCAGCAGAATGATGTTCATCCAAAAGATCTATAAGAAGAGGTATTACTGTTTCCATTTCTACAAAACCAAACTCAGCATTAAACTTCAGCATTTCGATTTCTGCAAACTCCACATTAAACAGACTCATCACGGCCAGTTTAAATAAAATTCACCGCACCGCCTCTGCCTCTCAATTTTCTTTCTTGACTCGTCATAATTTATTCCTTCAAATCCATTTGCGAAACAATTTGAAGAAAATGATTCTTCTCCATCTTTAATTTCCAATGTTTTTTCTCTCCATCTCATTATGTTTCGGAATGTGTGTTTTGCCTTGAAGAACTGCGTAATTCTATTTATTTGACAACCGGAATTTCCTTTGCATTCATTTATGCAAAGCATTTACTCGCTCAATTTTTAAGGGGCTCACGTAGACACTTTCAAGAAAGTGAAAAAGTGTAAATTCATATAATTGGAAATTTCTAAGGTTGGATGAGAGAGAACAAGTGGAGAGATGATCAGTGTGTTGTAATGTTTTTTTTAAAAGGGAATAGTGAGGGAATTAGGAAAAAGGAGTGTAATGATGAGGCTATGTTTTTTGTTTTTTTTTTTTTTTTTTTTTAGGAATAAGGTGAGTTATGATTTTTAAAAAAAAAGAAAAAAAGTCTGTGTAATATTTGTAGTGATAAAGTTAATGGAGTGATAAGGGATTTTGTATTATGGAGTGATAAGTTGAGTGTTGAAAGTTTTTTTTAAGTGATTTTGTGAAGTGATAAGTTTAATGTTGAAAGTTTTTGAAATGATTTTGTGGAGAGGTAAGATGATTTATTTTTTGTAAATTTGGAGTGATAAGGGGAAGCCATTGTTGTAATTCAAAGTATTGTTTTTACTTTGAGAGAGATCATGTGACTATCCATTTAGATTTTGAGGCGAGTTGTTTCAAAGGGTTGATAGCTTGGCATTATCATTGTTTCAGATGATGTACTCTAGTAATTAATAAAGACATATTTTTTGGTACTTGTGTCCTAGATCCGTCCGAAATTGAATAAGGGGATCTTAGGTACACCATGTGTGTTTGTGATAGCGCATGTTTTTTATGGCTTCATGTTGTTTTTTTTTATTTGTGTCTAGTTGTGACACATCAATAATGTCATTTAATATCGCATACATAAAGTTCAATATCAGCAGCACAACACATGTAATGAAATAGTTGCAAGATCAACACATGCATTTGCGCCACTACAACATATAATCAAAAGATTGTCTACATCCGCATTCTACATCAACAAGCAAATTCACTTAATCAGGTTCATGTACCTGCAAACTCCAACAAAGTCTACATCAACGTTCTTGCAAATCCATTTAAGAACTTGTAATCAAATTCATTGTTTTAAGTGAATCATTAAAAATTCATTGTTAATGAATTTTTAAGAGGTCAAGTGAATTCATTGTTTTAAAGTAAATCATTAAAATCATTGTAAGCTTTCTTGGGTGCATTTTCGACAGTGTTCGACACCCTTTCTTTAAGCAAAATCCAGTGAGTGCACGAATTTATAAAGCAAACAAGCAACAAGTTTACATCTCCAAGTGAGCGTGAGTATTCATTCAAGCAATTTGCATCAAGTGAGTACAAAGATCAAACCATCAAGCGAGCCAGAATGAAGTTCATTGCAATAACCATCAAAGCAACCAAATAAGTTCAACTCTAACACCAATCAAGCAAGTTGAGATTGACATCAAGCGAGCGTGGTTATTCATTCAAGTAAGCGTGAAGTCATCAAGTAAGTCAAGTGAGCATTCAAGAAAACGCGATCGTCATCAAGCGAGCGTGAATTCCAGAGTTTAAGCAAGAAAATTCTGCAGGTGCAATCAGCAACAAATCAAGCGAGCGTGCCATTCAAGCCACATTCAAGCGAGCCTGTCATTCAAGTAAAATAGTTCAAAGAACGACATCTACAACAAGAGAGCCTGATTTCAAGAGCGCAAGTTAAAATGGCGCAACATATTCAGTTGTTAAACATTCTTCACAGTTTGATCATCTCCAATGATGAAGACATGGTGCACGTCAGCAAAGATGCTCTTGCTGATCTTTCATGGCATCTACGACAAACACATGAAACCATTGAGTTTCTTCAACTAGAGTCGCAACTTCAAAGGATTGAATTGCAAGAAATGCGTGATACTTTCAAGTCTTTGAACCATCCAGATGATATGTCATTCATCCCAACAGCTTCAAGTGTCGAAGTTGTTCCAGTTCCAATTTCTTCCAAGCCCATCATCAAGCCATGGGAAGAAATTCAAAATAACAAGAATCGAAGAGGCTTAGGATATGTCAATGATGACATCAACTTGGATATCCCAGATTATTCCAAGCCAATTAAGTTCGTTAGTGCAGGGTTTCTTACACCACTCACCTCAGCAAGTTCTGAGAAAGTTGCAGACAACCAGCAATGCACGCAATGCAAAGTTGCAGACAAACAAAATTGCACGCAACCTGAAGTTGAAGTCCAACTGAAATGTTCTCATTGTCAAAGAACCGGTCATATGGAAGATCAGTGTTTTGATCTCCATCCTTGTCGCCATTGTGGCAAGCCCAATCATTTCTCATAAAAATGTTGCAACCAACAAAAATTAGCTAGATTGAAGATACATTATGAATGGATTGACTCTTGGAAATGGTCATCCACAGTCAAAAGATTGTCTCAGTTCTACAATCGAATACAATCACACATAGTGCAACCAATAGTGAAAAGATGATGGTACTCTCATGCAGTTGAATGGGGGAGTCCACCAATGTAAAACTCCTACACTTAAAGGGGGGGAGTACAAGAAAACTTTCCAGAGATTTGTCTCTCCTTTCAGCTGACAAAGAAGGGAAAATGTCAATGAAATTAACAGTGGTTGTTAGACTGAAAGTCTCAACAAAACTAGCAAAAGCAGCCAGTGGGCATCTTCAATAGCCAATGGGCATCAACAAATTTGCTAGTGGGCAGTCGACAGCAAAGAAGCTGTGAACAATTTTCAGCACAACAAAATCAACAGTGAGTTGTTTTTGACATCATCAATTAGTGGGCTTTGAACAAATTTTGTCAGTGGACAAAGGATGCTGATTTCATGCAAATGACAGATGGATCCTTTTGCAACTTGGCACTTGATGGAGTTGTCAAGCGAAATTCAGAGATGAATCAAACATACAGCTGACTCATGGTCTCTTCAGATTGCAGTTTTTCAGCATATAGCTTTGGCGGTTTTTCAGGCAATATTTTTGAGGATCAACATAAGAACTTGGAAGATGGTTCCTCGTTCTTATTTTGGATTTGTTATTGAAGGGCGGAATGTTAGCCTCTCTCAAATAACAATAATAAATCCAAAATAATAAATTAATTAATTAAATATTCCAAGTTAGGAATATGTACCTAACTCTGGGTTGTTCCTCAAATATTAGAGTTTGTTTAGTAACTCCTATCTTGGTGGGTTTTTGGTGAGAAATTATCTCAACCAAAGGAGTCTAAGATAGCATGGACTATCTTAGACATTTTCTCTCATCTATTTAAATTGTAAACTAAATTCTTTTAATAAGAGAGAATGACGAGAATGCCATGAGGCTGAAGCCTCTTTTCCACCAATATTTTGTCTGGTTTTGTATCTGTGTTTTTCTGCAATCTGTTTCTGAGTTCTTTCATTTCTAATAGAACATACATAATAACATTAAATATAAACAATGCAACAATGTTTAAATGCCACCTAAATCTAGAGATTAAATTATTACTGTTATAAATAAAAAAAACTATATTAAAAAAATCAAATAATAATAGCATACATATATCTAATTTCTATTAAAATTATTATCTCAAATATTATTTTATTATTATTATATTTTGTCACGTGTTGTGCGAAAAAAGGGAATATTGTGTAAAAAAAAGTGGAAATAACAAGCTTTAAACTTTGCTTTCTGAATTCAATGAAAACAACATGCAATATATGGCGTTGATCTCTCTCCTTCAGCTTTGTGAACAATGACATTGAATATTTGTTGGTCAAATTTCCCATGTAAGTTTGGTATTGGAAAAGACTTCATCGATAATGATAGGTGATTGGCCTTCCAACGAACTTCCAGCTTTTTTGGGCGAAATCTGACTTTAAGAAGCCCCAGATCAATACCTATGGGTCTTTCTGCCAGTACCCAAATCAAAATTGGGTTTTACTATTTGCTCTCAACGTTATATCTTGTCAATTTATTTATTTATTTCATCTAAAGATATACTTCTGTCCCTGGCAGAAAGTTCGTAAGTTGTATAGTGAATTTGTGTTCCATTATATTTGTAATGAAGCTTTCCACCAGTGTCTAGAATTTCTTGTTTTTGCATCCTGCAGTTCGATGGATGTGGTTTTCACGGGTAGGCTACCGGCTTCATCCGGTTTATGAAGTGAGAGAGAATTCCAAGCTGCTAAGTGACCTGTGCCAGGTTGGCAGCCTCCGAAACTTCACCGCGTTTAATGAGAAACTTAACTCACAAAGTAGTGACATGTTAAAATGGTGAAGTCTAATTTTTATAATTCCTTTTTTCTCCTACGGAATTTGGAAATAGGGTAATATGGCGGTGATGTCTAGTTCTTATAATTATTTTTTTCCCTCAGGATTTTGGAAATAGCGGTGATGTCTAATTCTTACAATAATTTTTTTCCCTCCGGATTTTGGAAATAGCGTGATATAATTTGTAGTGAGATATTTATTATACGGCCGCCTGCAGGTATACCCCATCAAGTTTTGCTTCATAGAGACATTAATTCACCTGTCAGTGAAATTTTTTTATGCTTTTTACATAGTTTAACTTTAATTATGTTTATTATTTATTTATTTCTTAATTATTTTTTAGATTCGATTTTTTTTGAAATATTAACTTTGTATAAATTTAACAATTCATATTTGTTATTTTAATAATGTTTATTTATTTAAAGATTTGAAATTTGTTGAAATAGTGAATAATTTAAATATTCAATTTTTTATTTTAACAATATTTGTTTGATGAATTTTAATTAAAGTTTATTAAAAAAATATTTAAAAATATATGTTGGTTGATTTTGTTCAAAATTTAGTGGAGATTTCTTGGAATTGTAAGTTTGAGCTTTATAATCAACATAATATGAGTGTTTCATATTTTTTTGAGGGCTTTAAATCTATTTATGTATTTCAAAACACATTTTAAACACTGAAAATGCATGATTATTCAAAACTTCCATCTAGTCAAAAGACCATTTAATGGTTAGAGTGCTCCCTTCAAAAAATTAAAACATTTAAACTACCTTTTCTAAAATGGCTAATTTGTCATATCAATACTATTTTGTAGGAATTAATGGAGAAATCCATAGTTAGGTTGTTGTTATCATAAAGATAGGATTGAGATTCTAATCATAGATCTCATATCCTAATATAGAGGGAGTGGTTGAAACCATCCCATCAACTATTGATCAAATAGCTCTCCAAGTGAGAACTTGGAGAGTGTATACACACATACACACACTCTGAATCAGATGAGCCTAAATTATATAGGCTTTCACACTAACGGGATGGTTTCAAAGACTCCATCGATATCAGGATAGAAGATCTATGATTAGAATCTCAATCCTATCTTTATGATAACAACAACCTAACTATGGATTTCTCCATTAATTCCAACACTCCCCCTTAATGGAGAAAGGGTACTAAACAATAACATACGCCTGTTGGTTTAGTCTCAACTAGGCTTACAATAAAAAACATAAAAAAAACTTGACAACAGAGGATTTCATTTTTGTCTTTATGCTTCTGAGTCCATATTTGTTCATTCTATGTCGAGGCTTCATCTTCACTTTCCTCGCCGTGAGGTAGTGATGTATTTTCACCTCATTTCTTCCCCAATGAAGGAAAGCTTGAATGCTTATCCTCGCCCTTTTAAAAGTTATGATAGGCTTAATAGGAAACTGTTTTTTCTCACCATTTCTGGTGTCACGCATGTAAATTTCAGCAATGTTGTCATCTGCGCGCACATAAATATTTATGAGATTATCACATTTTAAATTCTCTCCAGCTCTGTCTTCTTCTGCCACGTCTTCGCCATCTGCTTCATGTGGCTCATCCAATTGATCTTCAACACTTTGTTCATCTTTACATCCTTCCTGAAGATCAACTTGTGACTCTTCAATATTAGGATCTTGCACAACAGATTGTGCCTGTTGTTTCTCGTGGTCATCAACAGAACCACATTGTTTTTCTGAAAAAATGCTACCCATGCTACCTAGGCTAACGCCTACAAATGCCCACTTGAAAATATCATCATCATCATCATCAAAATAAAAAAAATCTAAAAATATAGACATGTTGTTAAAAGGTCCAGCTTATCTGGTTTTAGCTTGCTTCCAAATTTCGACTCCACTCGGTCCTCTAACGAGCTCCAACAACCCCGTTACAACGCAGACGGGAATCCTCCCTTTGGCAGCTCTTCAATAGTAGAACCTTGTACACTGTGGCTTCTATGCCACACAGGGCTTAGTGCCCTCAGCTCTTGCGACGAGCAACAAATGACCTCTCAACAAACTGGAAATGATATCGCCATCCAATTCTGATGCATGTGATTAGCAATCTCTAATGACACATATTTCTGAAGATGGGTTCAAATCAACAAAAAAAAACTTTCACGTTTTCATTGTGACATATAATAAATTAGACGAAAATTTACTCAAATAGTTTTGAGATCCCCACAACCTGCAACCTTACTCAAACAATAAAATTTCAGAATGAATATGATTGTCAGCAACACTAGATCATTCCTATGCAACAACTCCTCCCATAGCCTCTTCAACCAGCGGAGCAAGAAAACTGAGGCACTCGGATCTCCCTGGCACAACGCATTCACCTCTAGCACCGAACGTGGATCTGGAGTTTTAGGCGTCGCGGTAACGGGATCCGTGCCTCCACGCCACTGCACTCAGCACGCAGTCCACGCAGCATGTCCTCTAGCGATCTAGCACCTCGAAACTGAGGTCGAGCACCAACACTCCTTTTCGCAGCAAATTCAACACATACAATATAGATATTATGGTTTGGCTATTCGTAGCACTCAACACCAGAGCGAGTTGCAGCGCTCAACAAACGTTGTAGCCTCTCGCCCCACCTTACGCAGCAGCAGCAACAACTCCTCACACACTCCACACACTCCAAACCTTCAAAGGCACCGTTGTCAACCCTAGATTCGCCTCCTCACCAAGACAAATTCAGCTATGGTTCCCCGCATTCATCGTTGTCTTCTTTCCGTGTGAGGCGGTGACTACGACTTTCAAGGATGATATCTTTCTCATGAGGCAGATATCACGACTTTCGAGGATGTAAAGCTTCATAGAAAAATTGCTAACTCAAAAAACCTTGTGCCTAACAAATTACGAGGAAGCAGAGACGAGATAAAGTCTCAATCGGCAGGGACTCAAACAAGCAATGGATCCAGACAAATTGGAAGGAAGAAGCTCTGGGGTCTGCCTAAAACTAAGCCGTTTCTCACTAAGCACGACCGCTTCAACTTATATACACACAAGGGCATCGTATCAAGCTGCGTAGATCATTCACGCATTCAACCAAGACAATTTCAACTTTGCTCCAATACCATGATAAAATTAGCTATTTGATCAATAGTTAATTTTATCATATTTTACATGTAAGCCCCCACTTTGGATGCTCATTAATGAAGAGAGATGCAATGATTAAACAAGATGATACTCTGAGGTGGATGAACAAATCTCCTCCCACATGATGATTGAATTCAAATTGGGCACATGTACTCGAGAAAGGTTTCATAACAAAGCTGGTTTTTGTCTAGAGGAAGAGGTTGGTGGCCTTACCATTTGTATCATTGTGCAAGAGTTAGACAAGACAAGGAAATGGGCACATATATGTCAAATTGTTATGTTCTAGTAGAAATTGGTAAGGTAACTAGTTTTTTGGTTTTATTGCTCTTCAAGCATTTGTTTTGGTAAACTTTTATGTTTTTAGAGATTTTTAACAACCTAGAAGAGCATTCTCTTCTTCGCTAGGAGTACATCTTAGTCTTTAGAAGGAAGGGCCAACGTGTTCAACCCAACAATAAACAAGTATATTATGGGTTTCTCAAGGATGTTCAAGTTCCTTCATCAACTCGAGTTTAACTTCAAATTTTGGAGAGAAGTAGTAGGTTTCACAAATGACCTTGTTCACAATTTCACCTAACACTCTTTTGAGTTATGGTTTACCGGTTTGTTATTGGTGGTTTTTATTATTTTGAAAGTCCATTTTTACTTTGACATGCCATCCTAGTTTTGTTGCTTTATGTCCTTATTTTGAGGCTTCAGATTGTTGTTGGGATTTATTCCCAATTCTTCCGAAACAAAAAAGGGAAGAAGTGAGCTTTGTCATGGTTTTTTGTTGATGTTTTTACCTTGACCCTTTGGTTCGTTTTTCATAGTCAACTAGGGTTCTTGTCACTCCTTCCCTACTAGTTTTCCCATAACCTTGGGTACTTTTATGCCTTAATTTGGCATATCATTCTCCATGTGGTATTATGTTTCCATCTTACTTGCTCTTGATCATTTAAGCTCCTTCAATCCTTTTAATATTATGGTGCGCCTAGTTGGTTCATTGTGTCATAAGGGGAGAAGTGACCCACACAATCCCTCTAGTTCTAGGGCCCAATTTTGCATGGAATGTTCTGTTGTAATCTTTGCGCAATCCAACCCTCCATAAATTAGAAGAATGCAGAAAGAAATGTTAGAGCCAAAATATGTTTTATATTAGATGTAGAGTTTGAGCATAAGGTTAGAGGTTGGGTTCCAAACACTAGAAACACCAAAACTTGACAAACCAAGTACAAGTAGACTATTGACATATATTGATAGATGAAACCTATTATGGACAAAGTGTTGGTAGAATGCTTGGAAACCCAACATGAAATTATATTATACATTGATAAAACACAAAAGAAAATGAGGAAGCTCATAGAGAGGGTATCGCTGTTGGAAAAAAAACTTGTAGATTCAAAGTTTTCCACTTCAAAAGAGGACAATGAAGTCCTTGCTACTATCCGGGTGGACTTACCCTCTAGATAAATGATCTTTCTTTTGATTTACATCATGCGCAATAGTATAGCGATGTTGCAATCATAGCAGACCTAGGTCCTAAGTTTATTAGTAGATCTTCAAACTCTTTTAAACTTTGTTATCTCTTTGGTTTTTTTATTAAATTTTGACAATTTATGTGGACAAAATCTATGCTATTGGTTTGGTTTCCTAGTAACAAGCCAATAGTTATAATGACCACTCTGTGTATTTTTAATGAAAATTAATATAAAGATTTCCCAACTTACCCAAAAAAATACTTTACATATAAGATCACAATTCACCACCACTTAAGTCTAGAGTTAAGAAGTTAAATAGATATCAATATAAGGTCAAAATTCACCACCACTTAAGTCTAGATTTAAGAAGTTGAATAGATATCAATAGTTACTCAGTATGTTTCAATATTTTTTATTTCATTTTTTAAAAATAAATATTTGGAGAATGTGTTAGAGATATTGCAAATACATTATGCATAGATGGTGAAATGTATTTTTAAAACCTTTTACCTTTGATGGAAATTATGTGGAATAGGGTGATTTTGGAATATTTTGATTGATGCTAAATTTAGATTATGAAAACCTATTGTTTAGGTGTTAAATATTTTCCAATTAACAAACAATTTGTTCTTTTTATATGAAAATGTTCTATCCAATTATAAAATAAAAATATTTCATACTTTACTAATATCAAAACTTTTAATGTAGGCCAACACTTTGTATTCGATTTTTTTTTTCTTTTTGAAAGAACTTGTTCACTTTCCTTTTTGAGACGAGAATCTCCAAATGAGATAAGTTCCAAATCAAATACACTTCATGCCTTTCATAAAGAGAACTTTATCCTTTTTATAATTAGTTAAGAGGATCTTGATCACAACAATCTCCTAACTATTTAGTGGACCTGATTAAATGACACTCCATTATATTTATTCAATACTAAGTACCATAATGGGTCTTATTTAATAATAACAAGCATAGTGGACCTATTCCATCTTACATTTAATGACCTCCACTATTATTACTCTTCTATGAGCTCTTTGCCCCATTGAAAACATAAAATAATTAATACAAGTCCAAGAAGAAGTAATGGACATTGCGGTTCCCCTCTAGTAAAGGATTGTTGTCAATGTGGTTCCAAAAGGGGAACAAAGAGATCTTATGAATCCAATTTTTTTTATTGTGATAAGGACATGACCTTGCTTACAAACTCCATGAAACATAATTGTGATATGTTAATTATGGGGACTAGGGGGATATAAAGGTAAAAAAGAAGAGATAAATAAATCAATGTTCCTTGTTAGATTATAACATGTTGTGTAGGTGTATCAACCCTGGTGAAAAATCCATGTAATAAAAGTTAATAAAGGAAAAATAATAACCATAGCTGATGTGACACTTATTCCAAGTTGAATGTTGGGTAAAAACATCCTAGTGAGGGTGTTCATTGGTTTATTATGGATAAGAAAATTGGAAAAGGCTTTGGAAAGGAAAAATGACGTTTATTGGCACATTTTATTTATGAAAATAATGGAAATAAGAGAAAAATAAAGTGGACCACAGGTTGCATGTGAGGAGGAAAATGAAGAAAATAAAGACCAAATTGATAAAAAGGATTTTGAGAATTAGTTGGTACCTTTTTTTTAGTTCACTTTGGAGTTTCCCTCATTATTCTCTCTCTATCACACACTCTTGGACACTTATATTTTTTTTGGAGTACTTTGGCAATGGATCAAGAAAGGAAAAGAAGGAAAGAGGGAGGAAGGAGCAAGGAAGGAAGAGAAGGGTGAAGCATATACAACAAGATTATTTGTAGGTATATATTCACATGTGTTATTTCCTTTTTGTTTTTGGAATTCATGGTATTTCATGTGGTTATTTGATGTCATGGCATGGGTTTATATAGGTGTGACAATGTTTTCACCCTTGCCCTTCCATTTCCGAATAGCCATGGTGTGATGGGATTCTCATTGTATAAATTTTAATCATAGCTGAATTATTCACCGAGATTATCCCGATTACACACTATTTAAGCTTCATGCATAATACATAACATCTTCTACAATTGATCATCAATTTGCGGAAATAGAAGAAATCGCATGCGCACATTAAAACATAATCAAGAACACATATAACACAGTATGTAATGGGGAAAGCTTACAGCTGAAAACCCCCAACTATCTGTATATTATAATGATAGAGAACATGTAACAATACATAGCACAATACTCCTCACAAGTACTCAGTACTATCTCCAAAAAGTTACACACAAACTAACTGAGATTTGAACAAGTCATGGGTTCAAATCTTCTCCACAAGTCTGCCTGCCTCTACTGCGCAATCCAAGTGAGTAATGAGGAGATCCAAGTTCGAATCCCACTAGCTCCAACTGTGCAATCCTCATTGGCAATCTCCATCAATGTGTGTGCAAATCTCATGCACAATCATGGTCACAACTGATAGTCACACTCACCCTTTCACCCACCTCTAACACTAGTCTCCACTGAACTGTCCATGCATTGCAGTTAACTGATGTGTTCTTTAGTTGATTTATGAGTTAATAATTAGTGAATTAATTAATAATTAATTCACACCACTCAACACTAGTGTATTTATCAGTTAGACTAAATACAACTAGTTCAACTAAGTTAAACCGAACACAACTCCACCAACTGTCTCATCAACTCCACCAAACTCTGCCACATGAGTTCTAACTGAAGTCAAACATGCAATAGCTCAACTAACCCTTAGGAAAAGCGTATTTCCTTCTGTCAGCTGCATGTGCCACATCCAAGCATCAAACTGAAGTGCTCCAAGAGGATAAGATAATGTTTATAGTCTAAATATTATTAAGGGTTAATAATATTTGACTGCTCTATTTTTAGCCCGGGAGTCTAAAAATATAAACCGCCCAATGTCTAAAAATAGAGGTCCATCTATTTTTACCAACTCGACCAATCATCCATAAATATCATCCTGTAACTCATAGACTATGATCCCTATGTCTAAAAATAGACATAGTCTAAAAATAGACTTTGCGCCAAAAATAGCCTGCGGGCCCACTTAGTGAAGGCGACTTCATTTCACTAAGCTCCATCATCTTGTTGCATTTTCAACAATCCCTCTCAACAAGATATGGATTATCTGCAACCCCTATCCTGCCTCTGTGGAATTCGAATTTGCTCCTGGTGAGCGCCTTCGTCAAGATGTCAGCATCCTGATCCTCCGTGGGAATATATGAAAGTAACATGATTCTCCACTGCACACAATCTCTGATATGATGGTACTTGATGTCGATGTGTTTGGATCTATCATGAAATACTGGATTAGCCGAGAGTTTAATGCAACTCTGGTTATCACAATAAATCACAGTAGGCTCCAAGTGTGACCCGAACAACCCGACCAGGATCTTCCTCATCCATATGGCCTCGCATGCACCCAAGCTTGCTGCCATATACTCAGCCTCTGATGAACTGAGTGCCACGAATCTCTGCTTCTTGCTGTACCAAGAAACTGCTGTCGACCCGATACTGAAGATCCCTCCAGATGTGCTCTTTCTGTCCGTTTGGCTCCCTGCCCAATCTGCATCCGTGAAGCCACACAGCTTCACCTCATCCTCCTGTCTGTACCACAAACCATATCCCGATGTGCCTCTAAGATAACGCAATACATGCTTGCCTGCCTTCCAGAAGAGCTTGGTAGGCTTAACCATAGCTTGCGAAAGCTGGTTAACAACATAGCATATATCGAGTCGTGTATTGACCAGATACATAAGCGACCCCACCAACTGTCGATAAACAGTGGCATCCACTACCTCCGCTGAAGTAGCATCCTCCTTCCTCCAACCTCCAGAAGAGGAGTATCAACAGGCTTGCAGTCATGCATGTTGAACTTCTCCAGTATCTCCCGGGCATACTTACCCTAAGAAACAAACAATCCACCACTGCGCTGCCAAATTTCCAATCCCAGGAAATAATGAAGGAGGCCCAAGTCCTTCATCTCAAACTCTCTAGCAAGATCCTCCTTGCATGAAAGTATCAACAGCTCATCACCCGTCAGAATCAAATCATCTACATAAAGTACAATGATCAACAACTTACCATCCACCACAATCTGGTATAGGTTAGGATCCGCCTCACTCTTGGAGAATCCAAGTCCGGTGAAATAACTGTCTATCCGTGTGTACCAAGCACGAGGTTCTTGTTTCAACCCATACAGTGCTCTCTTGAGCCTGCACACATGCGACTCGCTGCTGAAGATCTCGAAACCTTCGGGCTGCTCTATGTACACCTCCTCCTCAATGACTCCGTTGAGGAACGTAGTCTTCACATCCATCTGATGAATGTGCCACCCCATCTGCGCTGAGAGAGCTAGGATCGTCCGTATGGAAGAATACCTTGCGACAGGTGCAAAGGTCTCCTCATAATCGATCCCCTTTATCTGTGAGAAGCCTCGGGCAACAAATCTTGCCTTGTACTTCTCCACACTCCCGTCAGCCGCCTGCTTCACTTTGTAGATCCATCTCGAACCCACCACTGATTTCCCCTCCGGCCTCGGGACAATCTCCCATGCACTGTTTCTGACAATCGAATCATACTCTTCCACCATGGCATCTACCCATGCGAGGTCCTCCACAGCTTCCTCGAAAGAGGATGGCTCTGTCATGACACATTTTCTCACAAGAGCCATGTATCCAGTGTACCGGTCCGGTGACTGTCTCTGTCTGCACTGTGCTGTAGGTGGTCCTACAACCTTCTCTGCATCTTGAGCCAGTCGCTCAGCTTCTGTAGTGTGCTTGCGCCCTCTGATGGTTGGCGCTGCATGAGTGGTCTCTTCCACTCCATGAACTTCCTCTTGTGGCTGATCCACATCCCGAAGCTCATCCTTAGGAACTAATAGCTCCTCATCTGCATGCAAGTGTGGCTCCCTCTCAAGCGAACACTTCATGGCTTTCTCCTCCTGAAATTTGATATCCCGTCGCACAACAGTCTTGCAACTGTCTGGCAAATACACATGATAGTTGTGGGGCGTATCAGTGTACCCCACAAATATCCCAACCTCTGCGGTCGGCTCCAGCTTCTTCCTGGCATCCTTCGTCACATGAATGTAAACAGGTGAACCAAAAATCCTCAAATGGGAAATATCGGGCCTCTTACTAGAAAACGCCTCCCCGGGTGTACTCATGCCAAGTATCTTGTGAGGACACCCGTTTTTCACATATACCTAAAGACAGGCGTCTCCGCCCACAAGTGAAGGGGGTAGGCCCCATCATGCAACATCGCCCGTGCAACACCCACGATCGTCTGCTTCTTCCGCTCAAACCCCGTTCGCCGTGGGGGAGATGCGGCGAGCTCTCTTGAATAGCTTCTTCATACAAAAGTCCTGTGAATTCGCAGAGATGAATTCACCACCATCGTCGCTCCTAAGAGCTCTTCACATGCTTCTCCCCCATTCCTTCTCAACCAGAGCCTTGAACTCTTACGTAACTTTGATTATGTCTCGCCTTCTTCCGATGAAGAAGATCAAAAGATCTTCCGAGAGAAATCATCAACAAATATCACATAGTACTTGTAAGCCATTGCCGAAGCTACTTAGAAAGGTCCACACACGTCTATGTGAATTCTCTCAAGGATCGTCGTGGCGCGACTATCCTTCTCGTGAAAGGTGGCTTTCACAATTTTTCCCAAGGTACACCCCTTGCACTGATCTGACTGCGCAAGAGTGCCTTTAGGAAGCCCAGTAGAAATCTGCTGCAGTATCTTCAAAGCTCCATGGTGAAGGTGGCCCAATATCCGGTGCCACAACTCGCCATCATCCCGGCTCACCACTCCTTCAGCCTTGCATGCCATTGCTGCACTTCCATATACATGCAATTGATAAAGGTTATTGAATCGAACCCCTATCTTTTAGGTTTCTCCAGTTGTCTTACTGTGCAGGAAAGCCTTTCCTTCACTGAAGACAACATCGTACCCCTTGTCTTCTAACATCGCCACAGAGATCAGATTCTTCTTCAATCCTGGAACATGCATCACATCCTTCAATACGAAGGGTTTACCAGAATCCCTCTTAAAGGAAATGGTACCGATACCGGTCGCACTGTATCTACCATCATCGCCCATCTCGATGTGCACTCCAAGATCTTTCTCATCCAGATCTGAAAATAGATCTCGATCTCCAGTCATGTGAAAAGACGCACCACTATCCAAGAACCATACTGATCCCATCACACTTGAGACCAAGCATGCGATCAGCGAAAAATCCAGCTCAAACTGCGAGGCTAAGGCCTCTCCCACTGCAGATCCAGCAGCTTGCTTATTTTTCTTCTTCTGCGGACAATTTGTGGCATAATGTCCGTGTTGGTGACAGTGAAAACACTTCACCTTGGACATGTCCTGCTTCTTGCCTTTCGCACCGGAATGAGAAGCTTTCTTGCTCTTCCCCTTCTTTGATTTGGCATCCAAAGCGCAATTTTCTTCATCAGATGCCTTTGATGAAGATCCGTCTCTGGTATTCCGCCTTATCTCCTCTTGCACAAGATCCGACCAAAGTCGCTCCCATCCTGGCAATTTCTCCCGACCATTGACAGAATCCTGATAGGCATGCCAACTCTTCGAAAGACCAAGGAGAGCCAAGCTCACCAATTCCTCATCATCTACAGTCACCCCCACACTTCCCAGCTCATCCCTACATTGGATGAACTTCGTGAGGTACTTGGGCATACTGTCGCCTTTCTCCATCTTTATGTGTCTGAGTTTATCCTTGAGCGCCAACTTCCTCTGGTCGCTCTTGCTTTGGAATAAATCTTTCAACGCTTTCCACATCAAGTATGGAGAAGCTTTTCCATGCATGCTGGATACAATGTGATCCTTCACGCCCTCCAACAGAATTCTTCGACATTTTTCCATCTTCTTTTGCCAAGCCTCAACTTGAGCAGCATCAGTAGGCTTTGGGATCTCAGCTTCTATGAACTCCTTCAACCCGTTATCATCTAATACCGCCTCCATTCTGTCCTTCCATGCAACATAATTCGATCTGCCCTCAAGGGCATACTCCAGCCGCAATCCGTTGAAAGACATTTTGACTTCGACACCAAGAAAACTTCTGCAAATTCGAATTCCAAATCCTGCTGCAAATTCGAATTCCACCAGCTCAAAACTCAACCGCTTCCGATATGTGAGAACAAAGTATTTCTAGCACAGAGATCGACTGTAGGGGCATTTACTGGATATATCACCTTTCAGAGAAAGGATGGATCCAGAGGCTACCTGGCCCGCTTACAGACTCTGTCTACCGAAATAAATTGTAATCACTGTAATAGATCTGATGATCAATTTAGCTCTGATACCATGTAGAAATTTGAATAATTTGTTGAATTATTCACCGAGATTATCCTGATTACACACCATTTAAGCTTCATGCATAATACATAACCTCTTCTACAATTGATCATCAATATGCGGAAATAGAAACAGTCGCATGCGCACATTAAAACATAATCAAGTACACATATCAACACAGTATGTAATGGGGAAAGCTGATAGCTGAAAACCCCCAACTATCTGTATATTATAATGATAGAGAACATGTAACAATCATAGTACAATACTCCTCACAAGTACTCAGTACTATCTCCAAAAGTTACACACAAACTAGCTTAGATTTGAACAAGTCACAGGTTCAAATCTCCTCCACAAGTCTGCCTGCCTCTACTGCGCAATCCAAGATGTGAATGAATGAGATCCAAGTTCGAATCCCCTAGCTTGTACTGCGCAATCCTCATTGGCAATCTCCATCAATGTGTGTGCAAATATCATGCACATGTATAGTTACAACTGATAGTCACACTCACCCTTTCACCCACCTCTAACACTGGTCTCCACTGAACTGTCCATGCATTGCAGTTAACTGATGTATTCTTTAGTTGATTTATGAGTTAATAATTAGTGAATTAATTAATAATTAATTCACACCACTCATCACTAGTGTATTTTTCAGTTAGACCAAATACAACTAGTTCAACTAAGTTAAACCGAACACAACTCCACCAACTGTCTCATCAACTCCACCAAACTCTGCCACATGAGTTCTAACTGAAGTCAACCATGCAATAGCTCAACTAACCCTTAGGAAAAGCGTATTTCCTTCTGTCAGCTCCATGTGCCACATCCAAGCATCAAACTGAAGTGCTCCAAGAGGATAAGATAATGTTTATAGTCTAAATATTATTAAGGGTTAATAATATTTGACTGCTCTATTTTTAGCCCGGCAGTCTAAAAATAGAAACCGCCCAATGTCTAAAAATAGAGGTCCATCTATTTTTACCAACTCGACCAATCATCCATAAATAGCATCCTGCAACTCATAGACCATGATCCACATGTCTAAAAATAGACATAGTCTAAAAATAGACTTTGCGCCAAAAATAGCCTGCAGGCCCACTTAGTGAAGGCGACTTCATTTCACTAAGCTCCATCATCTTGTTGCATTTTCAACACTCATGTTTTGGTTGAGTTGGATTGTTGGATGGATTCAAAGCTAAATGAGGTGGATCTCTGAAAGGAAGAACACATGGCCTAGTGATCCCTGAACCATACTGTACATTATGGTAAAGCCACTGACCTAGTGACCCCTGAACCAAACTATGGGTTGCAGTAAATCCAGGTCTTGTGTGCCTCGGTGGGCCTAGGAATCCTCAACCGGTTAATGGAGGGATGTATGGTAAAGCCTAAAGGTGGTTGCCCTTGATTAGGCCTAGGAATCCTTACCAGTGAATGGAGGGATATACAGTAAATCCTATAGGGTGGAGTCTCGGTTTAGGGCCGAGTGATATAGTGTGGATTGTGGTAAATATTGAGAGATTACGAGACAGGAAAATTCGTCATGGTGTAGGTGGAGATATCCCATGGAATTCATGCTTGTTTTATTTCCTATTGATCCAGGATGGATTGTAGTAAAGCACAGATTCTATTGATGAGGGTGAGGTGTTTTAGCCTCTGGATGCCTTAGTTGGTTCTTTTGGTTTGAGTCCCAAACTCATGCTTGGAATATGGCACGGGGGTGATTGGTTGAAGAGAGATTTGGCTTTGCTAATCTATGGTCGGGTGGAACGTGGTATTCCCATCCCAGGTTGGCTTATGCATCATTAATAAGGGGTTATTTCCTTGACATATTATGTGTAAATGTATTGGTTTATGTGTGGATTCTATGGTTGATGTATCTTTGATATTTCTATTGTTATTATGTTGGTTATAAGCATGTATTATGATAGTGATGATGTATGGCTATCCTCATGTTTTTATTTGTAAATGAATGAACAATGTATCCATGACCTAATAGATGATAATGCAACTAATGATATTAGGGAACAATGCTTCTTAGTGAATTTCGGATAAGTATGAGACCCCTATGCTCATATCTATTGTTTAAACCTATAGATTACATATTTGTGACATGTTTGACGAAATCCCCATTGACATGGCTAGTAGGGGTCCAACCTAAACCTTTTCAATGTTTTTACAAATGTATCATTGTTCTGCTGTTATAATTAAATTCTGAATATCTCATTGAGTTCTGGGTAGTGACCTGGCCTATGGGCCTGAAAAATTGACTCAAATAGCGGGGAGGCTGGCACAGGTCTGAGGAAAAAATTCCCTGGATGCATGCATACCCATACTATGGGAGTATCTAGATCCTCCCAAATGCACCCCTTCCCATATCAAGGGAGCGTCTGAGGTATTAATGGTATAAAAACCCAGTGGGACCCAGGGGTTGGTTACCTGAGTGATTAAGATGTCTCATGGGATTTTTTTTATTGATGTGGAACGTGTGTTTGATGTGTTTCTGTCGATTCCACTTACTTAAGGTCACTTAGGAGGTTTTATCACATCATAGTAACTATTTGTCATATGTTTACCCTGATTTGCTGGTCACTTGGGTAGATGTGGGAGGAGGGTGTTACAGAGTGGTATCAGAGCATGGTTCACCCCTTGGAATGGATGGGCAGTGTATGTTGGTCATATATTCATGTTGGCTACACGTGTTTTAATCATCCTTGTGGTCTATATGTTTGTTGCATATGCATGGTGTCGGTCATGGTTGTAGTGATGTCACCATGTGAAAGAGGATGTTGTTGTTGTGAAGTGTGTCGTCATGAGTGTATGATTGATTACTCATTTCTATGTGTGTCAATGCTTACACGTTGTAAAATGTGCATTGGTATGGTTGTTGTTGTCATGTAGAGGTCATGGTATGTGTAGTTGATATGGTCATGCATTGATTATTGGACTCTAGCTAGAATGTTATTTATGTGTTGGTACACTTATATGTTATATGTATATATGTTGTTATGATTATGTTTGTACGTTTATTACACTGATTTGGATGATCTTGTAGATGAGATATCCTCGGATTATGCTAAGGTAGGTTGGTTTATTGTGATTTGGTTTAGCTGACATAGTATGCCTTGCACGAAAGAGATCAAAATGACTAGCAAGATGGTAGACTACAAACATTCTCCCTATGAATAATATGAGCAACGGGGTGTTGGGAACTCTTCTGAATTAACAGACACAGTAAGAAGTTTGAAGGAAGAAATAAAGGGTTTTAAGGAGGACAATGACATAATCATATGGGCACAAGAGAAGCAAGCAGAGGTTAATGCAATACTCCTTCAAAACTTGTCATAATTGTAGCAATAGGTGTCACTTTGGATCAACCATGGGCAGGAGGACAGAACTAATGGGGCATATGGAAGTAGGTATCCTGGTGGAAATAGTTCATATAGAGATGACACAATGAGAGATGGCAGGTTGTTGGATACTCTGGATAGAAGAGGTGATGGACACAGGTACTACTCTAGTTATGGTTCTGATTATTGAGATTGCAACAAGATGATGAGCTTAGTGGAAAGGAGTCGCCTTCACTAAGTGGGCCCGCAGGCTATTTTTGGCGCAAAATCTATTTTTAGACTATGTCTATTTTTAGACATATGGATCATGTTCTATGAGTTGCAGGATGCTATTTGTGGATGGTTGGTCAAGTCAGAAAAAATAGATGGACTTCTATTTTTAGAAATATTGGGCGGAATCTATTTTTAGATTGCCAGTCTAAAAATAGATATGTCGAATATTATTATCTCTTAATAATATTTGGACTATAAACATTATCTTATTCTCTTGGAGCACTTCAGTTAAGTGCACAGATGTGGCACAGGAGCTGACAGAAGGAATTACGCTATTCCTGAGGGCTATGTGGAGCTATTGCATGGATACTTCAGTTAGAACTCATGTGACAGAGTTTGGTGGAGTTGATTGAGGAAGTTAGTGGAGTTGTATTCAGTTTAACTAATCTAAACATAGTTGAGATATTTGTATCTACTTTAACTAATTGATACTATTAGTGAGGGTGGTGTGAATTAATTATTAATTAATTCACTAATTATAAACTCATTAATCAACTAAAGAATACATCAGTTAACTTCAGTGCATGGAAAGTTTCAGTGGAGACCAGTGCAGAAATAGGTGAAAGAGCAGGTTAACTATCAGTTGTGACTATACAGTTGCTATTTGCAACACACAGATAATTGGAGAAGCCCATGAGGATTGCGTAGTACAAGCCAGGTGGTTTATGTTATTTAATGAGCCATCCCATAGCATTGATTACACAATAGAGGCTGGCTATCAAGTGGCAAAAGATTGGAGCATGTGTTTTGCTAGATCTAGCTTGATAGTGTGTAGCAATTCGAGGTTGTGCTGAGAGCTTGTGAGGAGCTTTGTACAATGATTGTTACATGATCTCCATGACATATAATATACAGATAGTTGGGGTTTTCAGCTTTAAGCTTTCCCATTAAACACTGTGTTCATATGTGTGATTGTTCGTGGTTTTAATGTGCGCATGCAATTGATTTTATTTCCGCATGTAATGATCAATGGTAGAAGAGATTCTGTATTGTGCATGAAGTTAAAATAGTGTGTGATCAGGAGAATCTCGGTGAATAATATATCAGTTATTCAAATTTCTACACTGATAGGCATTATGATTGTCATCGTTATCATCCTTACAAGATTAATGATAGGGGATACTTGCCACATGAATTTAAGAAAGGAAAGGCACCTACTTTTGATGGAGACTTGAAGAAACCAGAAGATGCATAGGCTTGGATACTTGGGATGAAATAGTTCTTTGAGTTGCATGAGTACAGAAAAAACATGAAGGCCAAAATTGTCATATTTAGCCTGAAAGGTAAACCAAACATTTGGTGGGAAGATGTGAAGCGAGTCACAGAAATCAAGACAGAGGATTTGAGTTGGCATGAGTTCAAGAGGCTTTTCAGGAAGAAGTAATTGTCAGAAAGGTACTATGATGGTAAGGCCAAAGAATTCTATGAGCTAAAGATGGGATCAATAACAGATGAGGAGAATATGGCCAAGTTCTTGGAGCTATTTAGGTATGTAATGTATCTTAAATATGAGAAGGCTAAAGTTCGGTGACTTGTCAGTGGTTTTCCATTAGCATTTAGAGATCTAATTGAGTATAATGAGCCTCAGTCACTTGAGGAAGTTATTGAGAAATAGAAGAATTCCTATGAATATTCAAAGCATGATAATGAATCTCATCAAGGATGGAAAGGGAAAGATAAAGTTAAGGGTAAATGGTAGTAGAAAAGAACAAGGCCTTAAAATGTAGAAGAGAAAGAAAATGTGGCACCACAAAAGAAGTTCATTGCATCTAGACAGGGACATGGATCAAATAAGCAACATAGAGGTGATAGTACTGGACGATTTGACTGTTGGACATGCAGTAACGAACACCTTAAGAGAGATTGTCCACATAATCAAGGTGGTAGACCTCAGATATATGATTTTGGGCATAAAAATCCTCATATATATGTAGCACTGGAAAACAGGCAGGCAGATCTGTTGAGATTCAACAAGATGATGATCCTAGTGAAAAATAAGAACCTTCACTAGGTGGGGCCCACAGGCTATTTTTAGGTGTATGTCTATTTTTAGAATGGTGAGCATATTCCAAAATTAGCAGAATGGTAATTCTATATGGTTGAGAAAATTCTATCTTTAGATGAGTTTCTATTTTTAGATCATGGGCCAAGTGTATTTATAGATCACATATCTAAAAATAGAATGCATGTCGATTATTATTAGCCCTTAATGATAATCAGACAATAAATAATAACTTATTCTCTTGAAGCACTTGATTTAAGTTGACTGATGTGGAAAACCAGTTAGCTGAAGGAATTATGCATTCCAAGGTTGGTTGGTGACTCATGCATGATGGAATTTGTTGTAACTGAGTGTGACATAGTTGTAACAGAGTTGAAAGAGTAGTTATGTGAGTTGTTATTTAGTTTAACTTAGTTAAGTGAGTTAAACTCAGTTGTGCTAGTTGTAACTAAAGATACACTAGTGAAAGATGAGTGAATTAATTATTTAATTAATTCACAAGTAGTGTCTTACTTAACCGAAGAAATTACAACAGTTGAATTACATGCATGTCGCATCTAGTGGAGACCCAGTGGAGAGATATGTGAAAGGGAGTGTTTGACTATCAGTTGTGACTATAGTGATGCATTCAATGCATCTACACACACATTGGAGTTGCCAATGAGGATTGCGCAGTCAAGGCAAGGCAAGATTGAATTCATTCAGGGATCTTCATCAACAGGGATTGCGTAGTGGACGCAGGCTGTCAAGAGGCAGTAAATTGGTGCATGTGTGAACCAATTTTTGTATGAAAGTGTGAGACAATTGTATATTGTACTAAGAGCTCTATGAGCTGAGATTTGTATGAGATTGTTTCATGATTCCATGATATACATAATATATGATAGTTGGGGTTTTTAGCTTTAGGCTTTCCTGGTAAAACATCTTGTTATGTGCGATTGAATATGTTTTCAATTGGCGATTTAATTTCCGCAAAGAATTGAGTAGAAGGATTATGTATTTAGCAGTGGATTTAATTGTTAGATCAAGGGGAGTCCATAAATACATTATTGTGTTTATAAATTTCTACATGGTATCAGAGCAGTGTTAATTAGTAAAGATTTCAATATTGAAGCAGTGTTGAGTTTTGTTGGTGAAACAATTCGAATTTGCTGCAAGAATTTCTTGGTGTGATAGTTGTGTAAACATTGAAATGGATTTCATTGGGTTGCGGTTGGAGTATGCACTCAAGGGAAACTCGAAATACATAGTCTGGAAGGACAGAATGGAGGCAGTGCTTGAAGATAATGGCTTGAAGGAGTTCATCGATAGAGATGTTCCTAAGCCCACTTCGACGGATGCTGCATTACTTGACGCATGGAAAAAGAAAGTAGCGAAGACAAGAAGGATTTCGTTGGAAGGTGTGAAAGACCATATTGTGTCAAGCCTTCACGGGAAAGCCACTCCATTTGCAACGTGGAAGGCTTTGACAGATCTTTTCCAAAGCATCAACGACCATAGGAAGTTGGTGCTGAAAGATAAACTCATAAAAATCAAAATGGAGAAGGGTGACAATATTCCAAGGTATCTCACGAAGTTTGTCCAATGTAGGGATGAACTAGGGAGTGTGGGAATTAAATTTGCTGATGATGACTTGGTGAGCTTGGCTCTCCTTGGACTTTAAAAGAGTTGGCACAACTATCAAGACTCTGTCAATGGGCAGGAGAAACTGCTGGATTGGGAGTGACTTTGGTCAGATCTAGTGCAGGAGGAGATAAGGCGAAGTACCAGGGATGACTCTTCATCAAAGCATGATGATGAAGAGAATTGTGCTTTGGCTTCCAAAACGAGGAAAGGGAAGGGGAATAAATCCCATTCAAAATCCGAGGCTAAAGGCAAGAAGCTGGATTTGTCCAAGGTGAAGTGTTTAAACTGTCACGAACATGGGTATCTCGCCACTAACTGCCCACAGAAAAAGAAGAACAAGAAGGCTGCTGGAGCTGCAGCTGGTGAGGCCCTTACCTCGCAATTTTAACTTGATTTCTCCTTGATCACATGATTGGTTTCAAGCGCAATGGGATCGGTATGGTATCTTGATAGTGGTGTTTCCTTCCACATGATAGGAGATAAGGAGCTTTTCAACGACTTGGAGGTGAAATATCTCCAAATGAATATAGAGATGGGCGACGATGGAAGATACAATGAGACCAACATTGGTACCATTACCTTTGAGAGGGATTCAGGTAAACCATTTTTGTTGAAATATTTTATGCATTTTCCAGGTCTAAAGAAGAACTTGGTCTCAGTGGCGATGTTTGAGGAAAAAGGTTATGATGTTGTTTTCAGCAATGGAAAAGCTTTCATGCGACATAAAACAACGAGTCAAACCAAGAGGATAGGGATTCATGTTAAGAATATCTACAAGCTGGAGCTAGATGGCTGCGCTGCAATGGTGGGTAAAGAAGAAGAAGTGGTGAGTCGGGATGAGGGCGAATTATGGCATAGGCGATCGGGCCATCTTCACCATGGCACCCTGAAGGTTTTGCAGCAAATTTCTACTGGACTTCCCAACGGTACACTTGCATAGATAGATCAGTGCAAGGGATGTACTATGGATAAGTTTGTGAAGACCACCTTTCATGAAAAGGATAACCGTGCTTTGGTGATCCTGGAGAGAGTTCACAAAGATGTGTGTGGGCCATTCTTGGTTGCTTCAACAACAAAACGCAGGTATTATGTTATTTTTGTTGATGACTATTCTCGTAGATGTTAGATATTCTTCATGCAGAAGAAGGATCAAATATTCTCAAAGTTCTTTGATTTTAAAGCATTGGTGGAGAAGGTGTCAGGGAAGCAAGTGAAGGCTTTGTGGAGCTATAATGGTGGTGAATATATCTCGAACGAATTCAAATACCTATGTAAGGAATTCAAAGAGAACTCATAGCGCCTCATAACCCACAACAGAATGGGGTCGTGGAGAGGAATAACAGAACGATCGTGGGTGCTGCACAAGCTATGCTGCATGATCAGGGCCTAGCAATGCACTTGTGGGCAGAATCATGCAACACTGCGGTTTATGTGCAAAACCGTTGTCCTCATAGAGTACTTGGCATGAGTACAATTGAAGAAGTTTTACTGGTAAGAAACCATATGTTTCTCACTTTAAGATTTTTGGCTCATCTGTTTATGTTCATGTGATAAAGAACGCCAGAAAGAAGTTGGAGCTGATTGCAGAGGTTGGGATATTTGTGGGTTACAC
The DNA here is from genome assembly GCA_034641835.2 of Pinus albicaulis. Lineage (NCBI taxonomy): Eukaryota > Viridiplantae > Streptophyta > Pinopsida > Pinales > Pinaceae > Pinus > Pinus albicaulis. The sequence goes on from CM076573.1 coordinate 260,866,154, forward strand.
AGAAACACCCCATAATTATTGTGTGTATTTTCCAAACAATCGAATGAATGTGGTGCAACGGGATATAAAATTCAATGAGGAGAAAGCCATGAAGTTGTTGCTTGAGAGGGAGCTACACTTGCATGCAGAGGATGAACTGCTTGTTCCCAAATATGAGCTTCAAGATGTGGATCAACCACAGGAGGAGGATCATGGAGTGGAGGAGTCCCCTCACGTAGAGCCAAACATCAAAACTGGCAGAAGGCGTACCACAAAAGTTGAGAGGCTGAAGCTTGATGCTGCACATAATGTAGGAGCCCCTACTTCACAGCGCAAAAAAAGACAGTCTCCTGATCGATTCACTAGATACATGACTCTCATGAGAAAATGTATTGTGACAGAGCCATCTTATTTTTAGGAAGCAGTGCAGGAGCCTACATGGGTAGATGTAATGGTGGAGGCGTATGACTCCATTGTCAGAAAAAATGCTTTTGAAATTGTTCCAAGGCCTGTTGATAAATCAGTGGTAGGTTCAATATGGATCTACAAGGTAAAGCAAGCTGCTGATGGGAGTGTTGAGAAGTATAAGGCAAGATTTTTTGCCTGGGGCTTCTCATAGATCGAGGGGATTGGTCATGAAGAAACCTTTGCACCTGTCACACAATATTCTTCCAGAAGGACCATCCTTGCTCTCTCAACATAGATGGGTTGGCACATTCATCAAATGGATGTGAAGATTGCGTTCCTTAATGGGATCATTGAGGAAGAAGTGTAGATTGAGCAGCCTGAAGGATTTGAGATCTTCAGCAGGGAGTTGCATGTGTGTAGACTCAAAAGAGCGTTGTATGGGCTGAAGCAAGCACCTCGTGCTTGGTACACTTTGATCGACATCTATTTCACTGGACTTAGCTTGACCACGAGTGAGGCAGATGCAAACCTATACCAGATTATGGTGGAGCGTAATATTTTAATCATTGTTCTTAATGTTGATGATTTAATACTGAATGGTGATGAGCAGCTGATACACTCATGCAAGGAGGATCTTGCAAAGGAGTTCGAGATGAAGGATATGGGCCTCCTTCATTATTTCCTTGGATTGGAAATATGGTAGCAAGAAGGTGAACTGTTTGTGTCTCATGGAAAGTATTTAAGCGAGATACTCGGTAAGTTTCACATGGAGGACTGCAAACCCATGGATACTCCTCTTCCAGGAAACTGGAGGAAAGAGGATGCTACATTGACAAAGGTAGTGGATGCTACTGTCTATCGACAGTTGGTGGGTTCGCTCATGTATTTATTTAATACAAGATCAGACATATGTTATGCGGTGAACCAGCTTAGTCAAGTGATGGTTAAACCTACGAAGCTCTTTTGCAAGGTGCGCAAGCATGTCCTAAGATATCTCAGGGGCACATCTGAGTATGGCTTATGGTACGGACAGACGGATTAGGTGAAGTTACATGGCTTCACGCATGCAGATTAGGCAGGAAACCCAATGGACAAAAAGAGCATATCAGGAGGGTTTTTTAGTATCAGATCTATAGTTGTTTCTTGGTACAGGAGGAAACAGAGATATGTGGCACTCAATTCAGCAGAAGTGGGATACATGGCAGCAAGTCAAACTGCATGTGAGGCTATCTGGATGAGGAAGATCCTGGTCAGTTTGTTCAGTTATCATTTAGATCCTACATTGATTCATTGTGATAATCAGAGTTGCACTAAAATCTCGATTAATCCTGGGTTTCATGATAGATCTAAGCATATAAATATCCGGTATCATCATATCAGAGATTGTGTGCAGCAAAAGATCATGTAGAAATTATATAGAAGATGCATGTATATATCTATATTCTCCTGATTTAACAATATTTATCTTCTTACAAAATCCTTCCATTGTTAATATTTTGCAGAAAATTAAAATTCAATTGCAAACACATGAAGCAATAAAAAAAATCACACATAATACAGTTGTTTAACAGGAAATCCTGAAGCTAAAAACCCCAACTATCATATATTATGTATCATGGAGATCATGTAACAATCTCATACAAAAATTAGTACATCAATATCTCAGTACAATCAATCGTCACACACTAACAAGAAGAAATATGCAAATCCATGCACTGATTTCTTGCCACCTGATAACCTGCCTCCACTGCGCAATCCCTGCTGAAGAAGAACCCTGAAGGAATTCGAATCTGCCTTGCTTGCACTGCGCAATCCTCATTGGCAAATCCAATGTGTGTGTGGTGCAATCAATGCATCACTATAGTAACAACAAATAGTCCATCTTGCCCTTTCACCTATCTCTCCACTAGGTCTCCACTGGAACTGACATGCACTGTAGTTAACTGTTGTATCTGTTCAGTTGATTAATAAGTTATTATTTGTGAATTGATTAACTAATTAATTCACTCCACTCTCAATAGTGTATCATTTAGTTAGACTAGATACAACTAGCTCAACTGAGTTTAACTCCATTAACTGAGTTAAACTGAATAACAACTCCATGAACTACTCTTCCAACTTTGTCATAACTTTGCCACTTCAGTTCTAACTGAGTCCTCCATGCATGAACCACTATTAAACCCTGGGAATTATGTAATTCCTTCAGCCCGCTAATTTTCCAAATCTGTACACTGAAATTAAGTGCTCCAAGAGAATAAGTTGATGTTTATTGTCGGATTATTATTAAGAGCTAATAATAATCTACACTTCTATTTTTAGATCAACGATCTATAAATAGACTTCGCCCAATATTCTAAAAATATAATTTCATCTATTTTCCAACTTGACCAACCTTCCACAAATAACCCCTCACCTTCTGAAATATGGAAATATGATCACCATGTCTAAAAATAGATATAGTCTAAAAATATACTTGCGCCAAAAATAGCCTGCGGGCCCACTTAGTGGAGGCGAATTTTTTCACTAATCTCATCATCTTGTTGAATCTCAAAACTCCCTCTCAGCAAGATAGGGATTATCCTTCACCTTGCTCCTGCCTCTATGGTATTCGAATTTTCTACGTAGGCGCCTTATTAAAGACATACATCTGATCTTCTTGGTATCTGAAATAACATGATCTTAGTTGCACACAATCTGGAAATGTAATAAAAACCCATCCCGAGATATCAATATGTTTAGATCTATCATGAAACACATGATTAATCGAGAGTTTAATGCAACTCTGATTATCAAAATGTATCATTTTAGGATCTAAATGTGACCCGAACAACCTGACCAGGATCTTCCTCATCCAGATAGCCTCACATGTAGCTTGACTTGCTGGCTTGACTTACAGCCATATATTCCCTTTGTTGGCCAGGTACCACGGATATTTGTTTCCTCTTGTACAAAACAACGTGGCAAAATCCCAAGCCCCTCTGATGTGCTCTACCATCTATTGGGTTGCCTTCCCAATTTGCATCAAGTGAAAGCCATACCTTCACATATCATCATCTTGTACCATAATCTGCCTCGGATATCCCATGAATACCTTAGGACATGCTTGCTGCTTCAAAGAGCTTGGTAGGCTTAATAGCCAAACTTCACATGGCTGGTTACCGCATAACATATGTTTGGTCTTGTATTAACTAAATACATGACAAACACCAACAAATCGATAAACGATGGCATCAATACCTCCATGAAATAAATATCTTTCCTCCAATTTCCTAGAAGAGGAGTGTCGATAGGCTTGCAGCCTTGCATGTGAAACTTCTCCAATATCTTCCAGGCATACTTGCCTTGAGACACAAATAGTTCACCTTCCCGCTGCCATATTTCCAATCCAAGGAAATAATGAAGCAGGCCCAAATCCTTCATCTCAAACTCCTTTGCAAGATCTGCCTTGCATGAGTGTGTTAGCCCCTTATAAAGTTCTTGACAAGCAAGCAAGGGGCTAATTGTTTTCATAAGCCTGCAAGGAATGCCTTTCCTTTGTAAACACATCATCCTTGCAGCCTTTTCAAGTTCCCTGCCTAGTGACTGTTTCCTTCTGCTGTTCTGAATCAATATGCCTTGCTGACCACAAATCAGGCTCCTAAAGGCTTTATTTCGCCCCTTGTATCCCTGAATTTTTCCCCCATTCTATCATTTTTTCCCCTTCTCCTAAATCCCCTTTGTTCCCCCTAATATCCCCATCAACCTCCTAAATCCCTCCAAAATCTCCATCAAGTCCCACCCTTGCCCTTTGTTTCCTCAAAATTCCCCTCTATCTCTCTATCGTTACCCTTCTCAGGCCTCAAAATGCATTAAAAAAGGTTAAAACCCACTTTCGGACCATATAATGGGCCTTAGCCCCTTTCGGCCTAGTCCCCGCACCTTTCCTCCCATAGAACCCAACGCTATGACCAAACGTTGGCCTGAAAGGCGCTTGTCCCATAGGTTTATCGGGCGCTTTCTCAACCGTTGATCCATATAGATCGAATGACGATCGTTTAAACCCTCGGCGCTCGTGATTCACCCGTTCAAACCACCGATTGCGCCATCGCCGTCCATTCACCGCCATATCAATAGTTCAGAGTGTGTCCGCCACTGTGGTCCCTGCCGCACGCCATGCCATAAAACAACCCGGTTTTTATCGCACCACTAATGGGGGTCGGTCGGTATTTTCCCATTGCCCAGTGATTCCATATAGCGCTCGAAACCTGTCTTCTATACGGTGGAAAAACCGCCCTCCCATCGCGCGTTATCTTTCAGTCCAAGATGCACAGCGATATTCATATGAGCCGTCAGATCTGCCTTTGCCCATGCAACGGTCATCGCTCGACGAAGTCGCGCGGGTTTTAATCCACGATCACTGTACCCCTGGCCCCCGTTCACTGCCCTCTGCCGTGTTTCCCACCGTCGATTTCCTCTCAGATCCGACGGTCTAGAATCGTCTTCTCGCTTTTGACTCTCTCGTCGCCACTCGGTCCCGCCACGTCACCTCCACGTGTCTCGCCGTACATTCGTCCTCCTGTTTCATATATTTGTTCATAGGTCGGGTTTATTAAGGTTTTCATTTAAATCTCCTCCGCATTCCACCAACCTGCGCCGTCTCTGTTCTCCACCATTCCATGGCATTTTCCGCCAGTTCTCCGCAGTCCCACTGTCATCCACATCATCCACCCCCATCCATGGATTTCATAACTGGTTTCGTGTTTTTGCAGGGCTATCAAAGGCGAAGAAACACCATGGTTCTCATGTACCACTTAAACAGCATGCTGCGCAGACAGAATTAAATCTGGAAGCTGGTACTACAATAGAAATGCCCGGAAATGGTTACAGCATCATGAATATTACCCAAGGACAGTTTAATCTTCGCAAGAAATCTATCCGGCGCCATTAAAGCCCAGATTTTGCAGATCAAGACATTTATGAAGCCGTGGAGAAAGACCAGCTTATGATCAAGGATTTCAACATTCAGAATTGAAGGTTTTGAGCTTTAATACAACAGTTTAGAGGCAAAGCACCAGATCAACGATCTCATAGATCATGCAAAAGGTACAACACGCAGAAATCGATGCACATCAGGGGTTTATATAGCAGCAGAATGTTTTTCCTCCATAAAGGACAGAATGCCCATGCAGTGTTCAATCTATGCCGTGTTCTGGAAAGATTTCCTACCCTGAAACAGCCCGAGTACTATCAGAGCATTTATTTCATCAGTATGGAAGACTTCTTTATTATTCATTCATATTTTGTTTATTCACCAATAGCACCACACCGTGTTGTAGTTAGAGTACTTCAAAATCATATTAGAGTTACCTGTAGTCTGAAGAAGGTCATTCGTTCACCCAAAGAACACTAGAGATTAATGCACAGGATTTATACAGAATAGGCTGCGGCCCTCTTTCTTTTCAGAAGTTTAATACTGCATTTAGTTTTTCACCTACCTCCTCTGCTCCTCCGGAGCTATAAATTCAGGGAGAAACTCACTGTAAAGGTTGTTGATCAGTTATCAGAGAATGACAAGTAGTTTCTTTTGAGACACAGTCTCTGTGTAAAGATTGTAAGGTAGGTTGAAGGAGATGTTTCAGACTGAGTATTCGGTTATTGGAAATGTTGTACTTGATTGGTATTGCTATCTAATATGACAAGCACATTTCTTTGGATCCTGATCTGAAGCAGCGGTGATGTTTTCCTATCTTTGTGTTTACATTCATTTCATTTCGTTTCTACTGGCTTGCATTAGAATATTGGCATAGGATTTACCCTTGTTAGGTACTCTATGTTTATGCTCTCCTTGCCATTTATGTTTCTCTTCTAAATGTATTATCTAAGAAATGATTTCAGTTGGTTTAACCAGTGTAGTGGATGTTATTTCCTGCTCTCTGATGTATGAATTAAATTAATTCAGTTCTTAGATGTTTCTTGTTATAGATTTAGTTGGAAAATTTGGGAACACTGGGGATTAGAGTTAGCCCTGTCCACTAGGATCCTTGTGCGACCTGCTGATCTGTAACTTTGTGCCCTAAAACTGTGTTATCTCCTCTCCTTCCACTTTTCCAAAACACATAATCATCTTGAAGATCCTATATTTCAGATGACTAGCCCAATTGAAAGCTTGCCTATTGAGTAGTAAGCAAATCCTTTCCTGATTCCATTGCCAAATGGTTCTGAATATTTCCTGGAATACTTCACCCCTGCCCTTTTTCCTCTTTGCTCATCTTGGTCTTACATTGAACCCTTCTTTCCTGATAACCAACAACCAAATCAAACAGTCAAAACAAACAAACCCCGAGCCTTATAACTAGCCTAAAATCTTAACATTGAGCTTCAAAGACATAAACCTTTGATCACATAGAGAGATCCCTCTCTGGACCCAGGAGGGCTAGATCCTGAGGTCTGAAAGTGGCTCTGATGTTGTCTCATCTTTTGGTATTACCAACCTTACCAAAACATGGGAACCCCAATAGAGTGTATCAACTGCTCATCACCTGTTAGTATTAAATCATCAACATAAAGAACAATGATTAAAAGCTTACCCTCCACCACAATTTGGTACAGGTTTGCATCCGCCTCACTCTTGGTGAAGCCAAGTCCAGTGAAATAGCTATCGCTCCGTGTGTACCAAGCATGAGGTGCTTGCTTCAACCCATACATCGCTCTTTTGAGCCTGCACACATGCGACTCGCTGCTGAAGATCTCAAATCCTTCAAGTTTCTCAACTTACACCTCTTCATCAATGATCCAATTAAGGAACACATTCTTCACATCCATTTGATGAATGTCCCAACCCATCTGCGTTGAAACAAGATGATCATATGGAAATACCAATAGTAAGTACAAGGTTTCTTCATAATCAATCCCTTTGATTTGTGAGAAGCCTCGGGCAAAAAATCTTGCCTTATACTTCTCGACGCTCCCATCAGCAGCTTGCTTTACCTTGTAGATCCATTTCGAATCTACCACTGATTTACCCACCGGCCTTGGAACAATCTCCCAAGCACTGTTTCTGACAATGGAGTCATACTCCTCCACCATGGCATCTACCCATGTGGGCTCATGCACTGCTTCATGTTCTTCAAAGATATGGCTGTCATCAAGCCAGGACCAAGTATACATATTAAAATGGCTAGGTATTTGTCTCTGTCTGCCTTTGTGATGTAGTGACTCCACATTAAATGCTGCATCAAGGAGTCTCTCAAATTACGTGAAGATGCGATTTGCATATGTATGCGATGTTTTGTTCTGCATGAGTGTACTCCTCCATCCATGAATCTCCTCTTGTGGAAGTGATCCTATATCTAGGAGGCTCATATTTGGGAACAATAAGTTCCCTCTCCTTTTTTTTTATGCAAGTGTAAATGCTCCCTCCTCAGCAGTAACTGAGCTTTCTGCACATTGAATTTTATATCATGTCACACCACGATCATCGAACTCTCCAGAAGAAATACACATGATAATTATGAGTGTTTATGTGTACCCCATAGGAAATATCCCAACCTGCAGTCGACTCGAGATTCTTCCACAAACGTCATACAATCTCACATATGAATGTAAACAAATGAGACAAAAATCTTCAAATGAGAAATATCAGGCTTTTTACCAGTAAAAGCTTCTTCAGGTGTACTCGTGCTAAGTACTTTATGAGGACAACGGTTTTTCACATAAACCACAGTGTTGCATGCTTTCGCCCACAAGTGCATCGGTAGGCCCTGGTCATGGAGCATCACTTGTGCAGCACCCATGATCATTTTTTTCTTCCTCTCTGCGACCCCATTCTGCTGTGGGTTATAAGGCGTTATGAGTTTTCTTCAAATTCCTTCTTTGCTACAGAAGTCTTTGAATTAACCCAAGATGTATTCACCACCATTATTGCTCCGTAGAGCTTTCACTTGCTTCCCTGACTCCTTCTCCACCAATGCTTTAAACTCATAGAACTTTGAGAATGTTTCTCTCTTCTTGTGCATGAAGAATATCCATCATCTACGAGAATAATCATCAACAAATATAACATAATATCTGTGTTTTTCTGTTGAAGCAACCGAGAAACGTCCACACACGTCTCTATGAATTCTCTCAAGGATCAATGAAGCACAATTCTCCTTCTCATGAAAGGTGGTCTTCACAAACTTACCCATAGTACATCCTTTGCACTGATCTGACTGTGCAAGAGTACCCTTGGGAAGTCTAGTAGAAATATGCCGCAAAATCTTCAAAGCGCCATGGTGAAGATGGCCCAATGTCCTGTGCCATAATTTTCCCTCATCCCGGTTCACCACTTCTTCTGCTTTGCCCATCATTGCAGCGTAGCCATCTACCTCCAGCTTGTAGAGATTCTTAACTCGAATCCCTATCCTCTTGGTTTGACCCATTGTTTTATGTCGCAGGAAAGCTTTTCCCTCGCTGAAAACAATGTCATAACCTCTGTCTTCCAACATTGCGACTGAGACCAAGTTCTTCTTTAGACATGGAACATGCATAACATCTTTCAACAGAAATGGATTACCTGAATCCCTCTCAAAGGTAATGGTCCCATTAACTGTCGCACTGTATCGACCATCGTCGTCCATCTCTATATGCATTTGGAGGTCCTTCTCCTCCAAGTCACTAAACAACTCCTTGTCTCCCGTCATATGGAAAAATTCACCACTATCAAGACACCACACCGATCCCATTGAGCTTGAAACAAATCATGCGATCAAAGAGAAATCAAGTTCAAATTGCGAAGCTAAGGCCTCACCCGCTGCAACTCCAATAGCCTTCTTGTTCTTCTTCTTTTGTGGACAGTTAGTGGCGAAATGCCCATGTTCGTGACAGTGAAAACACTTCACTTTGGACAAATCCTGCTTCTTACCTTTAGCTTCGGATTTTGGATGGGATTTCTTCCCCTTCCATTTCCTTGCTTTGGCAGCCAACGCATAATTCTCTTCATCTTCATTCTTCGATGAAGAGCCATCCCTAGTACTTCTCCTTATCTCCTCCTGCACAAGATCCGACCAAAGTCGCTCCCATCCCGACAATTTTTCTCGTCCTTTGACAGAATCTTCGTAGATATGCCAACTCTTCGGAAGCCCAAGGAGAGCCAAGCTCACCAAGTCATCATCATCAACAGTAATCCCCACACTTCCCAGTTCATACCCACAGTGGACAAAATTTTTGAGGTATTTTGGAATACTGTTTCCCTTCTCCATTTTTATTTTTTCGGAGCTTATATTTCAATGCCAACTTCCTCTGGTTGTTGTTGCTTTGGAAAAAATTTGTCAAAGCCTTCCACATTGCAAATTATGGAGTGTCTTTCTCATGAAGGTTGGACACAATATGATCCTTCACACTTTCCAATAGAATTCTTCTTGTCTTTGTTACCTTCTTTTTCCATGCACCAAGTAACGCATCATCGCTAGATCCCGGCTTAGGAACATCGCTATCGATGAACACCTTCAGTCCATTATCTTCTAGCACCGCCTCCATCCTATCCTTCTAGGATATGTAATTTGAGCTGCCATCAAGGGCACACTCCAATCTCAACCCATTGAAAGACATTTCAATGTATACTCAACTGTTGCACCAAGAATTTTATGCAGCAAATTCGAATTGTCCACCAGCACAAGCTCAACAATTCTTCACAATTGCAATCTTCAAGAATTAACACTACTTCGATACCATGTATAAATTATATACAAGATGCATGTATATATCCAGATTCTCCTGATCTAACAATATTTATCTTCTTGCTAAATACATAATCCTTCCACTGTTAATCTTTTGTGGAAATTTAAAACTCAATTGCAAACACATGAAGCAATAAAAACAATCGCACATAACACAATTGTTTAACAAGAAAGCCTGAAGCTAAAAACCCCAACTATCATATATTATGTATCATGGAGATCATGTAACAATATCATACAAATATTAGTACATCAAGCTCTTAGTACAATCAATCGTCACACACTAACAAGAAGAAATCTACAAATCTATGCATTGATTTCTTGCCACCTGATAGCCTGCCTCCACTGCGCAATCCCTACTGAAGAATACCCCTAAATGAATTCGAATCTACCTTGCTTGCACTGCACAATCCTCATTGGCAACTCCAATGTGTGTGTGGCGCAATCAATGCATCACTATAGTCACAATGGATAGTCCATATTGCCCTTTTACCTATCTCTCCACTGGGTCTCCACTGGAATTGACATGCACTGTAGTTAACTGTTGTATTTGTTCAGTTGATTAATGAGTTGTTATTTGTGAATTAATTAACTGTTATTCCAGGCACTCTCATAGTATATGTTGATTAGACTCAGTATAGCTCATGATTTTAACTCATGTGGATTAAAATGAATATGCTCCATGAACTACTCTTTGGCTTCATCATAGCACCACTTCAGTTCTAACTGAGTCCTCCATGCATGAACCACCAATAAACCCTAGGAATTGCGTAATTCCTTCAGCCCACTGATTTTCCAAATCTGTATACTGAAATTAAGTGCTCCAAGAGAATAATTTGATGTTTATTGTCAGATTATTATTAAGAGATACTAATAATCGACACTTCTATTTTTAGATCGATGATCTATAAATAGACTTCGCCCAATATTCTAAAAATAGAATTTCATCTATTTTTCCAACTTGACTAACCATCCACAAATGGCATCCTGCAACTTTTGAAATATGATCACCATGTATAAAAACAGACTTACACCTAAAAATAGCCTGCGGGCCCACTTAGTAAAGGTGACTGATTTTCACTAAGCTCATCATCTTGTTGAATCTTAACAGATCATGTTGTTTCAGTACATTTCTATGGAAGATCAGGATGTAGATATTCTGACGAAGGCGCTCACCAGGAGCAAATTGAATACCACAGAGAGAGGATCGGGGTGAAGGATAATCCCTTTTTTGTTGAGAGGGAGTGTTGAGATTCAACAAGATGATGATCCTAGTGAAAATTAAGCACCTTCACTTGGTGGGGCCTGCAGGCTATTTTTAGGTGTATGTCTATTTTTAGAATGGTGAGCATATTCTAAGATTAACAGGATGTTGATTCTAGATGGTGGAGAAAATTCTATCTTTAGATGAGTTTCTATTTTTTGATCATGGGCAAAGTGTATTTATAGATCGCATATCTAAAAATAGAATGCATGTCGATTATTATTAGCCCTTAATGATAATAAGACAATAAATAATAACTTATTCTCTTGAAGCACTTGATTTCAGTCAACTGATGTGGCAAACCAATTAGCTGAAGGAATTACGCATTCCAAGGTTGGTTGGTGACTCATGCATGATGGACTTCGTTGTAACTAAGTGTGACACAGTTGTAACAGAGTTGGAAGGGTAGCTATGTGAGTTTTTATTTAGTTTAACTCGGTTAAGTGAGTTAAACTCAGTTGTGCTAGTTGTAACTAAAGATACACTAGTGAAAGATAAGTGAATTAATTATTTAATTCATTCACAAGGCGTGTATTACTTGCAATTGAAGAAATACAACAATTAACTACTTGCATATCAGATCCAGTGGAGACCCAGTGGAGAGATAGGAAAAATTGTGTGTTTGACTATCAGTTGTGACTATAGTGATGCATTCAATGCATCTACACACACATTGGAGTTTCCAATGAGGATTGTGCAGTCAAGGCAAGGCAAGATCGAATTCATTCAGGGATCTTCTTCAACAGGGATTGCGCAATGGAGGTAGGCTGTCAGGAGGCAGTAAATTGGTGCATGTGTGAACCAATTTTTGTATGACAGTGTGAGACAATTGTATATTGTACTAAGAGCTTTATGAGTTGAGCTTTGTATGAGATTGTTTCATGATTACATGATATACATAATATATCATAGTTGGGGTTTTTAGCTTTAAGCTTTCCCAGTAAAACATCTTGTTATGTGCGATTGATTTTTCTTCATATGTTTGTAATTGGTGATTTAATTTCCGCAAAGAATTGAGTAGAAGGATTCTATATTTAATAGTGGATTTAATTGTTAGATCAAGGGAGTCCGGAAATACATTATTGTGTTTATAAATTTCTACAAGATCATCAAGAATCTATCATTGAGATGGATAATAATATTCGTGATCAAGTTTTTTATATTTTGATTGACCCTAGATCTAATTATATTTATGTTAGTACTAACTTGGTGGATAAGTGTGGTTTGAATAAAGAAGTGCATGCAGAATCTTGCTAGTGAAATTGGCTACAGGTACAAAGAAAAGAGTTCATCATTGGATAATAGCTTGTGCATTTGAGTTGAATGGCATGTCTACAACAACACACTTGAACATATTTCCGTTGGGTATTACATTTATGGGTAGGTCACCAAATTCATACGATATCTCAAATGAAAGAGAAGCTTAAGTCACTTTTGGATTCTAATAAGTGACCTCTGCCATGTTGGAATTCTCTGAAAATTCATTGTGCCATGGACTAACTTCGTTATGTTTATTTAATTATATTAATGAGTGGATATATTTTCAAATTTGAAGAGAAGTTCCAAATTAAATTAGGAAATATGTTTAACTATAAAACCTGTTGGCTTGAAGGGTCCTGACTCAGGTTTGGAGTTAAGGTTAACCAATAAAAACCTCTTACTACTAGCCCTTTCGGTAGTGACCTACTTGTGCAGGTCAAAGTCTCATCCAAAGCAGCATCTAGGGGTGCTGGAGCCAGGTTTCCACACCCTGAGAGAGAAATAAATGATTTGGGTGTCTTCAGATTGATAACAACAGTGGACTGACCTTTGCAACATAATCCCTAACCAAGAAAATCTAGTTCGATTTACGCAGGTTAATTTGTGTAATGTTCCTCATATATATATATATATATATATATATATATATATATATATATTAATTTTATTTTATTTTATTTTCTACCCTCATTTCTTAAGGTATCACAATTATAATTGTTTTGTTATTCTTAACCATCTATATAATTTTTCATATATTCCAACATTCTGGAACAATATACTTTAATATAAATTTTTGTTCTAATAATGGAAAGAATTTAAATTATAAATTCTAATTATCATATGACAACTCAAGTGGTTGAATGTTACAAATCAACCATATCTTTAATTGTATACCTTGTGTACTTTATTTTATAACTCAAACCCACTCCTTGATTTACCTATCTATATTTTTAAATTGTTGAAATGTTACCTATAAACTTTCCACTCTTACTTTATGTGCACCCATATCGATGGTAACTATGAAATTTCTTAATGGACTATCTTGTCCAAAGTCATCCTTTATAAGGATAGATATATACACTTTGGGTAATCTGACTATAATTATTAGGATTCAATTTTGAATGTTATTATTTCTCAGCTAGCAAAGTTGTGATATTAAGATTTTTGTTTTATCAAGACTGAACTAGGTCAACATAGTTATATTATCACAACGATTTCACGTCACTGTCAATGCATTCGATTTGAATTCTGCAATGTATTAATTTACAAAGGACATAACTAATATTTAAATCTAAATTCATATATCCGTTCAGTACTATTCCACAGTGCCATAATTATGAAGGACTTCCTATTTAATTTCCTTTCGGCCTCTAACTACCCATATGAGATACGATAGATTTCAACGATTTGAACGGTACTATTTCATAACTTCCGAGGTGATTGCATTTATGGTTTCGTCGCTGGCCTGATGGGTTTATCTTTCGAGACACATCGGTTTCTGGTCGATCCTTATGGAGGAATCGACTGCCAAGTGTACCGTGATCTCGGCCAATAGGTTAGGGTTTCATGATCATATAAGAAATTAAATTTTCAAGTAGAAAATATCATTTCTCGTTTCAATTTCTAGCTCTTCTTCACAGAGCTGAACTGGGTTTGGAATTTTTCCCATGCTTTCAAGCTTAATGGATGCATTCCCAGCATATTTCTCTCGGCGTATTGAAATTTCTCCATACTACTCAATAATCGAACAACTTGGTCAAGGTGCGTACTCTGATAAAAGCTTTTGCAAACTCGTTTAACATTTTTCCTGCAATGATAATCGTAATTTCTTTGGGTTTTTAGATCTTGAAATGATTTTTATTTATTTATTTCCTGGTTCTGAAATTTTCAGTCTTATTCTTTACTCATGCCATCGTGTCTTTCGCTCTTTTTCCTCAATCGGAAAGAAGAACGAATTGCAGGTCGTTTGGAGAATACCCTCGTGGTGTTAATATGGCGACAGACTATACTCTGGTTACTCTGCCCAATAAAGCTTCAACTCGGAGAGAAATTTTCGCTCATGTATCCATATATAAAATTTTCTTCAAATACTGATTGAATCTTATGGTTTTCTTTCAGAGAATTCCCCATCCAAATTTACCGAAGGTAATAGGATTTTTTTTTTGTTTATTAGTTTGTAAAGTCTACCTTCCTATTTTATCCATTCATTTACTTCTCAATATCTATCTATCTTACTTTCCTCTGAAGTTTTCGCAGGTAACTTTACGATTTCAAAGTTTCATGAAATTGAACTACTTCCCTTTTGAGTTTTCCGGTTTATACCTCACCAGAGGGTCGTGGCTTGATTTCAATTCTCATTCTTGTAAGAGGTTGGTGAATCTACTTGATTCGACTAAAGTTGAAATAGATTATCGATATTTGGTTCAGAGGTTTTAGAATTTTGTGTCGAATACTATTTTATTCGTTCTCTATGTTTCATAATACCACTTCCTTGAGACTGTGAAATTCAGTGATCCACACTCGGGATGTATATTTTAATGTTGGACTTTCTGGAACTTTTTATACATATTTAATTAACGGGATTCGAGATTTAATTTATCTCATCCCAGATTGTCAATTTTCTTTTAAGTTGTAAATCGTTTTCCAGAAGTTCCTCTGATATACTATAGATTCATTGTATCCTATATGCACAGTGGTACTGAAAATTTATATCTATTTACAAGTTCCTTCTACACAACTCACAGTAGTGTAGTCTAATAAAAATGAAAGGGTTTATTATTTCATTTTCGATTTGTTTCAGTTACATCTGCTATATTCGACTTGTAATACAGAGTAAATATATCTATGTTTGATCACAGACACGTTCCAGATATGTATTTGGAATAATTTATGCTAAATTCTTAAGATAGGAAAGAATTTTTTCTATTCAATTTATATAGATATGATATATGTTGCTAGGAAAATCTATGTATATAGCTCATGCTTCCTTTCCCATTTATCTTAAAAGCTATTTTAATTTTTTCTGTTCAATAACTATTTTCAACATATGAGTATGTTTAAGATGTAGATCATTCTACTACTTTTCTATACCATGCTTTCCTTGCAGCGTATAAAATGCACCAGTAAATATTTCAGTATTGTTAAAATAATACAGAAATATTCAGACCTATTCTTGTTACTAGCTCTGATACATTTAATTTGATTGCAACATAAATTTTCCACTTTTAGAGATAATGTTTTTCTATTCACCTTGATATACTTCTTTTCTATGACAGGAGATAAAGAGTATCTTCTTGGTTCAAATCTTATCTCTTCTAAAATTTTTATACAGTATTCAGGTAACATGCATTAAATTAAATCATAGTTGAATAGCTTATGAATTTTTTCTCATATTTATCCTTTCTATAGCAAGTATAAATTTCTTTGTAGATTATTATAGAAGATATATATTCCTTTCAAGAAATTTGGATATTCATTTATTCTCTCATGCATATAAAATTTTAGAATCACAGAAGTAGATTAAAGTGATATATTATGTTTCCGGGAGCCATATATCCCTAGATTTAAACCAATATCAGGTTTAGAGATTCTGGTTGATATTTCTCAGTAGTTTCATTCCTACAACCATACAGATTTTTGAAGAAATATTGCTTCTGATAAGGTCTGTTAAATGTATGGAATTTAATAATTACAACATAAAATTTTAATGATTTCCAATCCTAATAAAATTTAAGCATCCATAAAATAAATCTGTCGCAACATAATTTTTTTGTTAGTTAAGTGTACATACCAATTCCTTCTATGACCAGTCCTCCCAACCTTAGAATTCTTCTGTCTCCAAAATTCACCCATGAGCTGAGATCCTTCAGCAACAGACTAACCTCAGTCTGTTCTGAAACAGCTTACTTAAGCCATGCTTTCCCTAAGCCAGTTTCCAAATTTTGCGTCCAGAATTTTTAGGATGCTTTCTTCCTATTTTTTCCTAGGCTTCCCTCAATGAGGTACTTTAAAGCTGCTTTCTCTACTTTTCCAGCTTTTTCACCTCTTCCCAATTACTTTCCTCTTCATTGGGGAATTTAGATTTTTCCTGTTTAATCTAATTTAGCATTTTTCCTTTCAAGGCTTTTTGAAATGTTTTGAGAAAGCCTTAACCTTATCCATATCCTCATGGATCACGACATATGATCTCCAATCTCATCTGGTCATAGTGCACACATGAATATTTCATTTGTTTTCATTAATAAATATTTAAATAAAATCCACACAATAATTCTCCATTGGGGTCCAATCCCCTTTGGATTTTTGTTTAAATTTCTGACTTAAAAAGCATAGAAACTAGGGGTGTTACAATTTTCACGTTCATGGATAAGGGTCTTGCAATCCCTTAATACATCACATTCAAGTTTGACAATAATAGATCTATTCATTCAATAGTCATGTAGGGTGGAAGACAGTTACACAACCGAACCAAACACAGATAATTCAGTAAACAGAAATAACATACTAAAATAGATCATAAAGCAGAACATAGATGCATTTGATACTCAAATTTATCCCAAAACATTCCTTTACTCATTCACAGTTCATATCATCCTTACAATACTTCTGTTCTACCTGCGCACACAACCAGCAGGGTCCACACACAACAGGACTAAGGTATCCGCGCATATAGCCAGCAGGAGCCTTCTAAACCTAGACAAGTTTGCTTTTTAGCTAAGAACATCATGCCAAAAATCAGTTTAGACTTATAACCTCTCTACTCGACTCGATCTAGACTCCTATTTATATCTTTAGCTTGCGCTCATCTAAGGTCCACAAATTGTGGTTTTCAACTCCTAGTTCTACCCTTTTTTCCATTACAACTCGTGAGGAGCTTTGACCCACCCCAAAGCCCCTTGACATGTGCTTTTCTTAGCATGCATGACTTAACTTACAAAAAAATACTATATTTTTATCCAAAATTGCGGTCTTAAGGGACCCCGCTCCAACGTGCCCCCAATGTAATCTTGTGACTCGTCCCGAGTCACAACGGTGTTGGGTTCTTCATCTTGAGCTGCAACTCCTCGATGGCAGCGATGAAGGGTACCAAGACACCCACGCTCTTATCAGCTGCACTCTACATTGTGTCCACCAGTTTCTGCGATGTCAACCCTTTTGCGGCTAGGTTGATGCTTTGATAGGTCTGGTTTGAATTCTTGACAACGACATCCAGATTCTGCGACAGCTTCATCGCCTTGTCAGCCCAAGGTTTCATGTGCTCTGTGACGACATGCTTCTTCCTCCGTGGCTCCTCTACTTCGTTGCGCAAGATCTGGCTAGTCTATAATCGGGCCATGCGCTGAGTAGGTACGAAAGTCGACAGGGCCTCTTGAAGGTCAACAAACACCTACTCCTTAGCGTGAAATTACTGTGATATCTCCTTGACCAGTGGATTCATCTGCACAGATGTCCATAATCCCATAGTCATTTCGAGCAGCGCGATGCCTTTGTCAACTGTGACGGAAATATTCATTGAAGCTTCCTTAACCAAGGCCACTCGCTGCATGCACACCTCAGGGGGAGTCCTTGGTTGCATCTTAGCTTGCAATGCTGCGATTTTTTGTTCAAACTCTGCCTTCACTGTTTGCACCTCTGACCGGGAGGCTTTCAGTGCTGCGACCAACCTCTTAAATTTTACTTGCGGCGTAGCGGATGCAGGGATGGCCACCTCTGGGAGGTCACCACACAGTGTTTCAATCAGGTGTTCTAATTATGCGCACTGAGATACAACTTCTTGTTATGCTATCTGAGCTTGGAGTGATTCTTCAGTCTTTTTCGTGACCTTCTACTTAGCTTCGCTTCGCTGTTGATGCACGCGTGCCTCCTTGCATTGCAGTTTGCCTGTGATGATAGTTTGTATTGCGTGAAACTTTCCGCTAGGCAGCATGGACAAGTCTATCCCAACCTCTGGGCAGGTCTGCCCCAACGCACGCAATTCTAGTTGCTCTAGAGTGACTGTTGTGCTCGGGAAGGGGAAGATCGTGCTGTCTGTTACGCTGATGACCATGGATGTAGGTTGGCTCACTTGAATCAGCCTCGCTTGATTCACACTCGCCTAGATGTTGTCGGTCTTTAATTGTAACACTTGCAACCTTGACTGAAGTGCTTCTACCACAGCCTTGTACTGCTCTTCCATTGCTATCCATAAATCCTCAGAGGTAGATGTGACTGCATCTGCTATTTTTTCAAGGTCCTCCTCTATTAGTGTAACATCCTTGGTTCCTCCAGCTTTAGAGCCTTTCCTCTTTTTGCGTGCACTTTTGGGGGCTTCTACGTCTCACTTCGTTCCTCTTGGAGATTCTGCTCCAGTGTCATCTAGACCATTGAGGCCTCCAAGGTCCAAACCAATTTCTCCTTCTGGTTCTTTCTCCGTGTCTTTCTATGGTTCCTACTCGGGATCGTTTTCAATGTCCTTTTTTGCACCCATCTATGAATATTTTTTGGTGCACTACTCTGCTTCTTTTCCTTGGTCCCCTGGTGTTGTCTCTTTTCCAGAGGTGGACACTGTGACAGGTTGGGTGGAGTCGAGCCCAACCTTCCACACTGCTGGCTAGGTCACAATGACTTCGTTGATCTTTGCTTCGGTCACCATAAAGGGAAAATTATACCAGACATAGTTGTTTCACACTATGATCTGTATGTGGTGAATGGTTACCTGGAAATCTGTAATGCTTCGATACTTCTCATATGCTGCTGGAGATAGTTTGTGTTGTGAACGTATCACTATTTCCAATGCGGCTTCGAAGAGAACCCAGAAAATCTTGTTTTCCTTCACTCTTTTTGGGTCAAACAAATCCCACAGATTGGCGTAGCATGCCCCTTCGCATACGCCAAGCTCCACCTCTGGGAGGACTGCACCTTCGGAGTCTCCCACGCTACCAATGCAATTTTTTTTTCTAAGTAAAATTATCTATTAACAGGCGGGTAAAATTACATCAAGACCGTAGTCAGAAACAGCTGCCCATGAGGCAGAAAATTCAGAAAAAACAGTGTTGTAAACTGTCGATGCCCACGCAGGGGAACATAACCATAGTTTTCTGAAGCATACTTTGACCCCATAGATACAAAGGAGGGCCAGAAACACAGCAAAACTTCCAAAGCAGAAAAAACCCGAAGGTTTGAGAAACAGAGACATTGAAGTAACCAGACAACAAACCCATTTAATCTTTCGGGGGCTCCTCTTCGATTCTGCACCAGCCGGTGGCGTGCTTGCCCGAAGCAGGTTCGTCATGAGTTGCTTGGGTGACATGATCGGCGGAAAGCATTTCCTCATCCACGACTGGATCTGCAGGGCGAGGCGGAGGCGGAGCCTGGAAATTGCGATCATCGAGATTGAAGGCAGAAAACTGAGTGTCCGGAGCAAAAACAGTCGCCGCAGGAGCCGTAGGAAGCGAGTCATCCCCAGGAACGCTATCTTCAAGGAAAACCACCGAAAGTATGGCAGTAATGCGTGGGCGGTTGAGACTGCTGTTGAAAGTGAACCGGGCCGTGCCAGTGGTTGGGGCATAGGAAGCAGGAGGCCTGTGCGTGAGGACCCCAAAACAAACGATGGCCATGAGAGCTCCCTCGACCAGAACGAGTGCGGGGATAATGGCTCGAGCCTTCCCCAAAGGATGATGAGTCAGGAGAAGGACTGGCAGGGGCATGGGAAGGGTGGCTCCGCGAGCTACCCCGACGGCTCCTCATACGATGACGAATCCTGGGCATGTTGAAAGGAAGCAGAAGCCTGAAAACCTCCCAAACCACAGAGAGAACCCGCGCAAGGTAGCCCTGAAGAGAAAATAAATGCAGCAATTGTTCGACACTCCACCAGGCGTAGAACAAACCACGAACCTCTCTTCTCATGAAACGCTTCAAGCGCTGGTCGACGCTTTCCTCCCTGCAGACTCTGCAATTTTTGACAACAGAATGATACATAATGGGAGCCGAGAGCAGGTGGTTAAAAACAAGTTGCGAGTGAATGTCACCCACAGCGCGCCGAACCACAGCATGCTCCCAAGCCGTCCTTCCCAAGCGAAACCTATCAGAAAACGTCACTGCCATCATGCTGTGAATCCCGCTCAAGCATGCGGAGGAATGTCTCACAACAGCCGGAGTCGAGCGAGAACCAGAGTTTGCAGGGCGAACAACTTTGGAATGGGGGAATGATAAATGGTGGTTTGCGTTGGGCATTATGCCATTTAACACGTCGTACCCAGGAGGCAGATGGCGGCAGAGAGTAGCAGCCCGCCAGCCCATCACATTAATTCGGCTTTGGAACACCCGCATCCGGGGACGCTACCAATGCAATTAACAACAACAACCAAGAGTAATATAATTTATTTCCTTCATCTTGGGCCTCGTGCACGTTGTCTAGAAACTATTGGCAGAGGTATTGGGACCAGTTGTAGCTAACCCTCTTCTCACATTGGCCTGCCAATGCAATTACATGTGCAGGGACTGTCTTTGGGCTGCACTTGAGCATCAATTTACATCAAAGGACTAAGGTTCCTAGGCGCAAAATCGGGTCTTCAATCTGCTGCACCAAGAACCCCCTAGTGTCCCATTCAATGTGGTAGTATTTCTTCACCTTTGCAACAACCTTGAGCTCATTACTCTTCCCAAAACTAGCCATGGTATGGGGCCCTTTGTTGGGCAGGTTGGTGATCTTGTGGATCAACGCGTCGTCTATTGGAATTCGCCCCTGGATCCACAGGCACCCCTCGTGCACTAATGCTAGCAGCTAGTGCACACAGACAATGGTAATTGGGTACCTCTCGAAGTGAGGAATCCCTAGAAAATTGAAGGTCCTTGCGTTTCTCAGCCCATGCACCCACAGCATAGGCTCGACCTTCACCACATCATCATATAGCACGCGCTCCAGATAGTATTCAAGGTCCAACTTGGGGAACGTTTCCTCATTTTCCAGGTCATAATCATTGAATTTGACAAGGGGGGTCTTGCCAAACATGTCTCCATTAACAGGGATGGCCTTTAGTATCAATGACATCTCCAGCCCTCACTGGATGGACGCTCCAATGCCCGAGATTCTTCAGTAGTCCACTGAACAGATTCCCCAACACCCAATGAGCTACAAATCACCCTAACACCACCCTACTACCCGGAAGTTTTCACAGGCTTGAACCTGTTGGTTACTTCATGAACCAAACTAGCACCACCCTACCACCCTATAGTAGAATAAAAGAAGAATGGACTCCCGTACTAGGGAAAATGGTCCAATTTATAATGATATAGAATGATGTAGAAGAAGAAGACACACTAGACCATATCCCCAACTATGACACAACCACCTAATGATGATCCTAGACCTCCCGACATTGCCTCTTCAAATTTGGGTAGATAGACACTTGTACAACTTTTACAATGACTCAGTACAATGATACCTTTAAAATGACTATATGCAGTGCTGCCCACTTGAACACTTCATGTGGTGAACTTCTTACTGCTGTTTTGCACCTTGATTGTTGCTCTTGTCATGCTACCCTTTCTCACTCTTCAGAACATTAGATCATGCATTGAATCTTATCTTGATGAATATATAATACCAACAAAAATTCTTCAAGGAAATACTCATGACATGATAATAAAAAAACTTACCTCATCCTGCAGAGCATATGCCAGTGCTAAAAAAAAAAACAAATTAGAATACAAAGAACCTAATGAAATTAAGAGATGAACATGCATATACATAATGTACTTACCTGGAGCTTACCTTTGCTGCATCATTTTTCTACACCTTGCTTTGCTTTTCTGCCCTAGAAATTCTGGTCCTTTGCAACCCTTGACAACACATCATTTAATTTTTTCTTGCCTTCTAGGAGCTCCATATTGAATCTGATGTATCTATGTTATTTTAGATCCCCAATATGCTATTTTCGGCTTTGTAGTAGCCCTCTGAGTCTTCTTTACAATGGCATAGTTTTGACCCAATTTGGATTATTCAAGACAAAGTTATGCCCAATCTCTCACAATGTTTTAATTATGGACTAGCTCAGTAGAGTGAACTTGTACGACGTGCCACGTGTCATTGTTTCCTCCTTCGGCTCTGAAATTGATACACAGAAAACTACAGTCCATGCACTATCCACCAATTTTTACAAAATTCCAATCCGATTCTCAAAGAGAGTTATGACAATTTTCCCAAGGTCACCTCTTTTAGATGAAGTTTAGGAGCCTGCAAAAACCCTAACTTCCATAGGTCATATCTCCGAAAATATTGCAAACCATGACCTGAAATTTTTACATGAGATTCCTTAGGATTTCGGCTTCGTGTGATAAATATTTCAGATTAATAACCTTCATATAAAAAAATTTATAGCAAAAATTCCACGATGACCTGTTTCAAGTGGTGAAATCCCTACATGAGGAGGATATGAGGATCACAATTTATATAAATGCTTAGGTTGAGAGGGTATTCAACAAGTGAACGTGGGAGGGATTTTAGAAGCTTAAAAATTATTAATTATTGAATTTTCAATGACCACAACCAATGATTAGTGTCATGCTTGAACCCCATGGGGTTTTAGCCCACTAATTGGGGTTACTAACTTCAAACATGAATATCTCTTAAACCGTGAAGAATTATGTTGCGAACCACATATAAACGGAAACATATCGACAAGTAGAAACCATAAAAAATATCCTTGACTCAAAATATAGTAATTTGGTAGGTAAAAATTCCCATGCAAGATCGGGGTAGCCCCTAGTGCTACTTGGGTTGACATCAATGACAACCACTGATCAACACTAGTCTTCTTCTCTTGAGGATTGATAGGTCCAAAAAAATATATAGCCCATTTATCAAAGGACTGCAGGGCCATTTGTGGTTGCAGGGGAATTTCATCTTCGCGCGAGGGCTTCCCTGTTCTATGGCATGGATCACAAGCTTGACAATATGCATATGCATCACTGTGCAGTGTGGGCCACCATAACCCAACACAACACCTTCTGCACCATAGCCTTCCCTGCATAGTGGCCTCTTGCCACCCCTCCATGAGCTTGAGCCAAGATGTTCTCCCTCTCATGTTCCAAAACATACCTTCGAAATACTTCATCTCTCCCAAATTGAAAAATTGACTAGCAATCAGGGTGAAATCAGCTGCACGCGAGACCAACTCCTTTTATTGCACCGAATATTCAGCAGGCACACTTCTAGTGGTCAGGAAGTGAATAGTATCAGCAAAGTGCTCATCAACCACCTTGATAGCGAAGAGTTGCGCATCAAGTAACCCCTCCAAACTGGTTGGTTCTTCCCCATTTTCAATGCATGATAGATGATCAGGTCCAACATTCAATCTACCAAGCTTCACAATGATTTCAAAATCATATTCCTGAAATAGCAGTAGCCATCCATAAATCTCCCCCCGCCCCCCTCCCCCCAACATAGGCTTATTGACCAGGTATTTCAAAGAAGAATGGTCAGTGAACATCTTGAAGTGCCCTCCTAGTAGATATTGTCTATATTTTTTCAGATCATAGACCATGGCCTATCCTTCCCTTTCTGTGGTTGATTAGTTGCGCTCTGCATTGGAGAACTTCCTACTGGAAAAAGCAATGGGGTGATCAATGTCTCCTTCTCTCGGCTGCGCAACAACAACTCCAAGTGCTATACCAGATGTATCCACATGTACATGGAAGACCTTGGATCAGTGTTATAGCATCATTTCTCACCTTGACATGATTCATGATTGCTTTATGGCTTTATGGGCACTCATTCCTACAGACTTGGACAAATTCACTTAAAAACAGTGTAAAATCCCCCATACGCGACTATGCCCGTGTTTTTCCGCGTGTATACGCGAGTCCAGCTAGACTTTTCCGCGTATGCCATTAAAATGATTAAAAAATATATAATTATTCCCTATTTTCTTTGGGTTGATGGTTACTGAGTAGTTCAACCACCCAGCCACGTGGCAAACTGTTCTTCATTGTCACTTGGAAGACTATAAAAGCCCTCATGTATGGCCCTGGGGAGAGAGAATTTATTGTGTATACTCTGTTATTATTCCTATCCCACGTCCCAGTTGATGCCTGCACTTTTCCAGGTCATTGTAGGAAACCTTTGTTTCTGAATTACCCATCCCTTTATATGTTATATACATGCAGTTGGAAGGAGTCTTAGGAGCAGAGTTTGGGCCGGATCAGACAGCAGTGTAGTGAAGAGTCGAGGAGTGATCTCTCCCCAGATTGCACATACTTGCTGCTATAATGTGCTATAACATTCTCGAAATAAACGTGTTAGTGTATGCTTCTATGTAAAGTCTTCATTCTCTATTGCTCATTATGATTTATTTAATGTTTCTCACTGAATCTAGCTAACATTTAGAGTAGATATATCTTCTTCTAACACATCCTTTGTACTCGTTTCTTCTTGTATTTGGATTGAAGGAGATGGTTGAGGAGTTTGAACCTGCCGGGATCTTCTTCAACCGTAGGACCTATGATGGCAACCTCATTAAATATTTGATTTGAATGTACATGGTTGTGTAGATCTGATGAAAGAAGCATACCTATACTATTAGGTTGTAACCCAACGAACCTCTAGGGTGATATTCCCCGAAACAGAACTGGCGACTCCGCTGGGGATCACATTCTTGTGATTCTCCTGTTGGGTTGTTTCAATTGTTTGGTAGGTTGCCGACAGTTTTATCTTTCATTTGCAGTCCAGTTTACTCTCTTGCAGTCAGTCTGAAGTCCTGGTGTCTTTTCCAGGCTTGTTCTTTTTGTTTTTTCATTATTTACCTTGGAATACATGCTTTTTTCTGCACACAGGCGCGTATACACACAATTTTGTCTAAAGGAACCCGCGTATACGCGAGTTTCCCTTAGCACAGACGTGTATGCACGCTAGTTGCATAACTGTGAAGTAGCATATACCTAGGCAGATTTTGAATTTTTGGGTTTATTGACTTTTTGGTCCTTTCTGGCTGTGGAGGCATGTTTCTAAAGTGTCTCTGTACTTAATGGAGTGTGAAGGAAGTGGTTTCATGTCTTTTCTCTCTTTCGTTTGATTGAAAACTAGTCTTTTTGGCAAAGTGTTGTTTCTGGTGCTGGCGCTTCTGGATTGAGTTCTAGGATTGCTCTCTGAGCATTCTTGGTTGTTCTGCTTTATCATAACAGAGAGCTTCTGCTCACTTACTCGCTCCTATCTTTGTGTTGTGCTTCGCATTGCGATTTTTGCTTCGTTTTTAATTGGTTTTCTTGAGTTCCATAGGCTAGGTTTTGTTGCAACTTTTGAAGAGCTTTTCTTGCTTCTTTGGAGTTTTTGTTTGCGACGAGTTTGCACTATTTTTCTAGGCTGATTGGCTGATTTTTCTAGTCTTATGTTGCTCTTATTGATCTTGCTACGAGTTAGCCTTATAATGTTTGGGAGCATTCTTGAATTTTGTGCTTGAAATTCGGTCTCGTTTGGTTTGGATTTTGATAGTTGTGCTTGGTCTTTTCGAGCTCTTTCTCTATAAAACAAAAAAGCTCAAAAAACATTTGCTTTGCTTTTTGTTTTTGCATTTCAAAGGCTTAAAAAACATTTTGACTTGTTATTTGCTTTTGTTGTTGCATTTTCATTTTCGTTTGCTACAACTTTTGAAGCTTTTGTGAAGTTTCTTTCTTTAGTTTTAGGCTTGATTTTGAGGAGGAGTTGTCATTTGATTTCTTCTTGTTGTTGTTAAGTGTTTTCGTGTCCTTATTTTGAGAGTTCTTGATTTCAAGAATTAGCTTTCTGGACAACAAAAGATGAGTTAAAACTGAAGGACTTTTTGGAATTTCACTCTGCTTTAAGAGATTTGCATCTTAGGATTTACATGCTTGTAGTGATTTGCATTAGGTGCATATAATCATTTAGTTAGCTTCTTAGTTTTTGTGAGTGTGAGTTTGCTTTTTGAAAAGAAAAAATACAATTTTTAGTCTCGTAGAACCTGTATAGAGATTACTCTTCATCGAAAGACAAAGAACTGCATTTGCATGTAGTTAAGTTTTTATTAATTTCTTTTGCGTCAAAAACACCATACGTTTCATCTCCATATCCTTGTGACTTAACATAACAGCCCATAAAATAAGCGATTTAATCTAGAATCAACTAGCAAGTTTTCTAAGTGTCAATCACCAACTAGCTAGGTTGTAGGGCCTTGGAATAGGTGAGTGGAGAGTTAACTCTCCAAGGCCGGTCAAACAAACATAGAAGTTGATTAATTGAGCGAAATCCAACTCCGTGAGGTGGACTGGGAAAGCTCTCATCCAAGAGTCAAGAGCGAGGGGAAGTGAAGGCTGAGAAGAGGGATACCCCCTCTCCGATTGGCTGAATCTGACCTCAAGACCGTTCCGCCCAGCTTCTGATACGGATCGGTGTCCATAGTTGCCACTCCTAGGTTCCGGTATTGCGGGGGAATACCGTGTGCAGAGACGGACGATCGCATCACTGAGCGGTGCCAGAGGTACCTTGTAACTTAGTGCTTGAGCCGGCAAAAGGCGTCGTTTGGAGGTCGTGACGTTACGATCATCAAGCTAGTTGTTGGGCCTAATCACCAGGCCGGTTGGAGGTCCTATACTTCGCTTGCTTGTATTTTGGTGTCCGGTCCTCATCACCCGGAGCGGAAATACTTGGAGGCTGTTTGCTTGCTGTTTCTCAGGGATTTTTTATTTTAGTGAGTGCTCTTTTGCTCCTAGCTTGCCTAGCTTTTCAATTTTTTGAGTCTAATTTATAAAATCTATAAAAATGGCTGATCAAGCGCCTCAACATTCGAGGAGAATCCGGGGGTTATCTCCCGAGAGTGCAGAGCCTTCTTCGAGAAGGCGTAGGAGCGATTTAGCAGGTGGTTACCACCCTGTGGAGTCTGACGCTGTGGAGAGATCCTCCACCAAGGTCTGAAGGTTTCGTAGCTGATTCTGGTGTCGGTCTCGAGAGGAGCGTTCCGCTCACCTCGCGAGTTTTGTTTCCTCAGGAAGGAGATATTCAAATTGAATACGTACCTGAGCCTCCTGCTACAGGTCCATCTCCTCTTCCTCCTGATCATCCGTTTGTTATTCAGTACATCAGACCGGAGTCGGAGAGACCGCCGGATCTTCCGTATCATTCTTATCTTTCGATGGCCACGACTGGGAACGCGGCTTCTACCGTGAGTGCTGCAGGCATTCAGACTCCTGCTTCTGTCGAAGCAGGGGGCACAATTGCTTCATCTTCGATTGCTTCTACTGCTGCTGTGTTTGGCTCTAGGTTCACCCAAGCACATGCTTCTCATTCTGGTCCCTTCTGTTCAGGGTTTCCCTCTAGTGGGAATCCCTCTTTTTCCTTTTCCGCCGGTGCAGCTAGATCTACACCCATGTCTAACATGGCTAGTGGATCAGCTTCGTTTCAGGGTTTCCCCTTTGGGACTGGGCATATTCCTAGTTCCAATCCTTCTTTAGGGTCGTTTCCGTTTACGTCCTAGACCCAGAGTTTCAACCCTTGGTCTGGGGGGCAAAGTTCGACTACTTTTACGGGATGGAATCCTGTCTTTACTACAGCGGGGGCAGGGAATCAGTTCTTCATAGGTCATCAAGGGAATGCTTCTTTCCCTTCATCGAGTGGTTATCAGTCCTTTTCTCCTCTATCTAATGCTTGGAACCCCTATCAGGGGCTCTCCTCTTCATTCAACACTTCAGCGGGGGGAACTGGTCTGGGCTTTGGTAACTCGGCGTGGGGAGGAGGTTCTTCTTCGTTTTCTACGAGTCCTTTCTGGCAGCCTGGTGCCTCATCAAATCCGGGCTATTCTTTTCATAATGTTGGGAATCCATCCCATCAAGGATGGAATCCTCAGGCTCCGCCTCGCTTACCTTTTCTGGCAACGTTAAACTTGCCAGATTTGTCGAAGTTGACTAATGACCCGATTCGTTATAGTCCGGGGTGGCCTCCGGTCTCGACCAAACTTCCTTCAGACATTCCAAAGTTTGAAGGTAAGAATGGAGAGGATCCGACGGACCACATCACCACTTTCCACTTATGGTGCTCTTCGAACTCCCTGATCGATGACTCGATCAGGTTGATATTATTTCAATGCACCCTAGCAAATCTTTGCCAAATGTCTCAGGCTCTTTGGGCAGTTTTCCACATTTGAGAGCTTGGCTGTCTGGCATTCTAACTGCACCGAGTTGCAACGGATATGAAATTTGGGACCGAACTCCTGGCTAATTTTAAGCGGGATGAGGCAACTCACATTTCTGATCATATTTAGGAATGGTGGAGGAGGAAGAGGCTTATTAAAGCTCATATTCCAGGAGAATTCCTTTTGGAATGGTTTCTGAAATCTCTGCAGTCAGATATTTCGAAAGATGTATCCCTAAGATTATTTTGAGAGATGATTGGCTAAGTTGGCCAGTTGTGATCTATTCTCGGTCACAGGTACTTGCAAGTGTTTCTTGATGCTCCTCGCTCCAAATTGGATTCATCAAACCAAACACAGTCCATGGTGACGGAAGCATCGGATCGGTCGGTAGTAGTGTAGCTGTAATCCATTGACAGTTGTCTTTGTCACTCCATACAGTGAAATTTCTTGCCCTGGCAGTTCTCACCGCCTGATCTTTGTCCATGTCATCCAAGCTTCGATGCATAGAAATCAACAGTCTGATGGGAAGAAGAAGGGACGTAATAACAAGAAGAAGGGCAAGAAGGGGAAGGGCAATGCAAATAAGACCAACGAGCGTGTTGGTGAAGGGCAAAAGGAGAAAAAGAAAGTTAAGTTTCCGTGCAAGCTTTGTGCTGGAGACCATCTCACGCATCTTTGCCCGAAAATTCAGGATGCTCAGCGCCTGTTATCTCAGCAGGGTTCTTCTAGTTCCCAGGCTGTGCTAATAAACCCTTTTCCCCAAGGGCAGCAATTAATTGCTGGCGCGAATCAAAATCCTGGGGCTTCCTCTGGAGGTCCTCAGGAAGGGGAAATTCCATCGAACATTTTTATGATGAATGCTCCTTGGATATGGCTAAAGATCCCGTGATTATGAAGGAGGGAATCTTGAAATCTAGGAAGTTCACGATGCCCTGCGAGGCAACTTCACGTGAAATAGCGTACAAATTGTACCAAGTTATAAAAACACTCTCCACAGCGAAGTAATCCGAGCAGAAATTTTAATGCCGGAACTACTCGATTGCCAGAAGATCTGGCGCAGAGTCCTTGTGCTATGTCAGCTTTAGAGGTACTCCAGTCTTGTCCGGCTCAGCGCAGTGCTTTGCTCACTGCCATTGGGGCTGTTGATCCGAAAAATTCTCTTCTGATCACTTTTGATATGACTAATTTTAAGAAGAGACTTCCTCATCACATGGCATTTCATATTAAATCGTCGTATCGAAAGACCAATATCTTTCGAATGGTGGTCGATGAGGGTGCTTCCACATGCGTGATGTCTCTCACATGTTGGAAAACAATTGGATCTCCCAAAGCTGTTCCATCTAGCACTGTTCTTACTGCGTTCGATGGCCATTCTCACAGACCCCATGGTATTGTCCCAGCTTTGCCCATCTGTGTTGGGGGAAAAACTGTCAACATAGAGGTTGAGGTAGTGGATGCAGCCTTGGACTACAACCTTCTGTTGGGGAGGAACTGGATTTATGAGATGGATGCTATCGCATCCTCATTATTTCGAATTGTATGTTTCCCCCACGAAGGGAGGATCGTTACAGTGGATCAACTGGACTGTCCTCAGGTAGACCTGAATTCGCCTTCTGACTCATCCGTTCCTAAGTTGGATAATACTAAGGCGCCTGTTGAGAATCTAGGAGTTGGAATGTATTCTTCCCTGATGGGTACTTTCGATCTTCCTCCTCCTAAGGTTCATATTAATGCTATTTCATCCTCCAAGGCTCCCCTTCGAAGAGAGTTCTTTCGAACTCATTATTTTTCGGACCCTTGGACCTTACCTTCTCCTACTGCCACATTAGAGGAAGTTCAAGTGGGTGGAATGGCATTCCCGATTTCTGCAGCTGAGATTGCATATCAGTCCATTGTTGACACTGCAGAATCTGTTCCAGCTCCTCTTTCACCGGAAGAGTTGGATGGTGATGTGGCTCCGGCTTGGACGCTTACTTCTTCTTCTGCCCAAGATTGTCTAGATACCACTCTTCCATCTGAAGAGGCCATCCTGGAAGCGATGACAGGTGTAGAGAGACCGTGGGATGACTTGCATCATCGGTCTTACTTCCTACCTGACTTGAGCGAAATTGAAACAAGTTTTCCAAGTCCTCAGTCTCTTGGTCCTGTTCACCCAGTCTTGAACCCTTTAGCACCAACACAGATATATGTTGAAGGGAACATGGCTGTGATCTCTCCTACTATCTGGGTGAACATCTCCAGGGATCCTAACATTATCGAGAATGTCTTCATTGGAGCTGAATGTTCCCGTGAGGAGATTCAAATCTATACCGAGCTCTTCAAAGAGTATAGGGATGTATTTGCTTGGTCTTATGAGGAAATGCCTGGCATCGATCCATCTATCGTCCAGCATGAGATCAAGACGTATGAAAACGCTAAGCCGGTCAGGCAAAAACTTCGTCCGGTTAATCCTAGGAAGGTAGCAGCTATCAAAGCTGAAGTTGAAAAGCTGCTTAAGGCGGGATTCATTTTCCCAGTTCCTCTGACTGAATGGGTTTCAAACCCCGTTCCGGTAGATAAAAAGCAAGGAACGATTCGAGTATGCATCGATTTCAGAGACCTGAATAAGGCGTGTCCTAAAGATAATTACTCCACACCTTTCATCGATCAGATCATTGACGAGTGTGCCGGTAACGAGATTTTCTCCTTCATGGACGGATTTTCTAGATATAATCAAATTACTATCCGTCCTGAAGATCAACATAAGACTGCATTTATTTGTCCCTGGGGTACGTTTGCATACAAGAAAATGCCTTTTGGTCTTAAAAATGCTGGAGCTACCTTTCAGCGGGCCATGTCTTACACCTTCCACGACATCAAGAAGATTATTGAGGCATACTTAGATGATCTAGCTGCTCATTCTCGAAAGAGGATGGATCATCCTGGTCACCTCCGGCAAATATTTGAAAGATGTCGTTTTTATAAAATTCGATTGAATCCGAACAAGTGCGTTTTTGCGGTTACATCCGGTCGGCTATTGGGATTCATTGTGTCGAGGGAAGGGATAAGGGTAGATCCCTTCAAGGTTGAGGCAATACTTCGATTGCCTCCCCCGTCTTCAATCCGTCAGCTTCAAAGTCTCCAAGGGAAGTCTAATTTTCTTCGGAGGTTTATCGTCAACTATGCTGAGATTACAAAGGGATATATGAGACTGTTGAAGAAAGGAGTTTCTTTTCTTTGGGACGACTACGCTCAACGCTCGTTCGATGCTTTGAAAAAGGCATTGACCTCTGCTCCTTTACTGAGTCCACCCGATTATAGCAGAGATTTTCTTTTGTATCTAGCTACAGCAGAATCTACCATTGGTATGGTTCTGGTTTAGGAGGATGATGCTCTTGCAGAGCATGTTATTTACTACCTTAGTCGAGGATTGGTAGGACCTGAACTTCAATACGCCCCGATAGAAAAATTAGCCTTAGCAGCAGTTCATGCTATGTAGCGACTCCGGCATTACATTATTCTTCGCAAAACTTATGTCTTGGCAGCTGCCAATCCATTTCAGTTTGTCCTCAGCAGGCGAGTGATTGGGGGCAAATATAATAGATGGATTGTGATATTACAAGAATTTGATTTAGAGTTCATGTCTGCCAAATCCAAGAAGTCATTAGTCTTTGCAGAATTGATCTCCGAGTTGCCTTGTGGAGAGGAGATGATCTATGATGAGTCCTTTCCGGACGAACACTTGTTTTTGATCTCTCCACAAGATCCTTGGTATGGGGATATCATCGTGTATCTCCAGACCGCGAAGTTTCCCTCTTCTTTTTCGAAAGATGAGCGTCGTAAGTTGCGTCACTTAGCTAAAATTTATCTGATTATTGGTGATGCTTTGTACCGTCGAGGGGTTGATTCAATCCTAAGACGTTGCTTAACTTTCGAAGAAGCTGAGGCTGTGCTCAATGATTCTCACAGTGGAGCTTGTGGGGGTCATTTATCTGGGCTTGCTACAGCCCAAAAGATTTTGCGTGCTAGATACTTTTGGCCCTCGATTTTCAAGGATTGTATTGAATCGGTCAAAAAGTGTCATCCTTGTCAGGTTTATACTCGAAAAATGCGCGCTCATCCAGCTCTGCTTTTTCCAGTCGTTACTGTCGGACCCTTTACAAAGTGGGGTATTGATTTTACTACTTGTAACCCGCCTTCGGCAAAAGGTCACAAGTACATTATCGTAGTAGTAGACTACTTTACGAAGTGGGTCAAGGCTATGCCTACTTTTGGGAACGATGGTGAGACTGCAGCTTTGTTCCTTTTCAACCAAGTTATCGCTCGTTTTGGTATACCTAGAGAGATTGTCACTGACCATGGTAGTCATTTTCAGAATAGTATGATGGCTGAGTTGGCTCTCAAATTGGGTTTCCGGCAAGAGCATTCATCTCCATATTATCCTCAAGCCAATGGGCAAGTGGAAGCCGTGAATAAATCTTTGAAGACAATTCTTCAAAGGACAATTGATAAAGCTAGATCCAACTGGCATATTATGCTATATCCTGCACTTTGGGCATACAGGACGTCAGTGAAAACTGCAACTGGCTTTACTCCGTTTCAGTTAGTGCATGGGGTGGAATCCGTATTTCCTATTGAATGCGAGATTCCTTCTCTTAAATTAGTTGTTGAACTTCTTCCTGACACTTCTAGTCTGGCAGAATGGCTTCTTCATCTGGAACATCTCGATGAGCAGCGTCGAGATGCCGCCACGATGAATGAAGCGCATAAAAATCGAGTAAAAGTTCAGTACGATAAGGCGGTCAAGCCTAGGGTCTTTTCGGAAGGTGACCTTGTTTTGGTCTATGCCCAAGAAAAGGATGCCCTGGGGGCAAGAAAGTTTAAATCTATGTGGTATGGCCCCTATATCGTTAAAAAATTCCTTAAGAAAGGAGCGTATACCTTGGTTGATTTCGAAGGGAATGAGTTGCCGGAGCCCCGAAATGGGCTCTATTTGAAGAAATATTAAGCCTAGGCTTTGGCCTGGCATTTTGCTTTTGTATATAGTAGTTTTTTCTTTGTACATATCTGATTGATTTTCGATTTTTGATGAGGTGGTGATGTTTTTTGATCTGCTTTGGCAGGTTGTGTTGGATGTCATGAGTCATTTTGGTTTCGCCGATGGTGCTAGTAGACACACTCGGAACTTAGCTTCCGCGGCTTGGGTGCTTCATTATCCTTCCGGTCAGCTGTTGGTATCAAGAGGGGTCTGCATTGGTCCTGCTTCCAATAACGTAGCAGAATACACTGCAGTCATTCATCTACTCTCGGAAGCAATATCTTTGGGTGTTGATTCGTTGGTAGTGTTCTTGGACTCCCATCTGGTGGTGTCGCAGTTGAACAACACTTATCGGGTACGAGATCCAGTTTTATTACGATTGTTTTTGAGGGTACGTTTGTTACAAAGGTCATTTCAATTTTTAACATTCATTCATATTCCTCGAGCTGACAATTGGTTTGCTGACTCATTAGCTAATCAAGCTTTAGATTGGCATATTAATCATTCAATACAATAAATTTTTAATCATCAAAAAAATCATACATTTGATACATTTATCACATCACATCAAATCTCGCTGTATATATATCATCGGAGTGTCAAAAACTTTACAAAATTTGGATCCATAATCTCGTACAAAACTTGGGCTTATGCCCCATCATGTTCAGTCTCAAAAAAGAATATACAATCATAAAATCTGTCTACTCCTGAGGTCCCTGTCCAGCAGTCGTGTTCCTATAGAACGTAACTGCAGTGGCCACACGGCGGAATAATCTAACCCAGTCTCGTGGTACTCCAACTACCCGTCTCTGGATGGCTTCAGGCAAGTCCTCCACAGCAACCATAGGGATTTGGCGGGTTAATCCCTCCAAGTTTCTCTGCACGGCCTGGAGTGTCCTGTCTGAGTCCACTGTCTCTGCCTCGCCCCTGCGACGCTTATGGCGTGGGAGACCCTCAGGTCGAACTGGTCCAACATCTGAAACATGATCATTTTAAATTGTCAGTCATTATGAATCCAATCAAAAACATGTTTGTTTTTTCATTTTTTCATACATATTTGAAAAAATCCAAAAAATTATATAAGTAAAAAAAATTTGCAAAACTTACCGACTGCTCCCCATGCTGTGCCAGGTGGAAGTACTAGATCTGGATCTCCTCGGAAGTCCATCCCGGAATAGGGATAGTCGTCCACTGCGATGATCTGTTCTCCCCACCACAGGAAGAACTCATCGTCCCACGTGGTCCGGGGTACCTCGCTGCCCCCCAGTCTCTTCATCATGTCTGCCCAACGGGCAATTCTTGGGTCTCGCGGGCTACTGATAGTCGAGATGACTCTGGGTCTCAAAGCTGGAATCCTCTCAAAGAAGAATGTTGTCAAAATGGTCCCATAGCCAAAGTGTTTAGTCTTTGCTTGGCGAAGGGAGGTCAGCTGTTGTTTCATGTTCAGTAGCAGGGCGGTGCACCAATCATACACATGAGTCAAACACTCTACAGCTATACTTATTTGCGTCTTGGACGCCTGATGTAGTGAGGCAGATCCTGCCACTCTGCTGATGGTGAAAAGGAGGATCTTCATGTGCAAATCCCTGATATCTCTAATTGCTATCTGTGTTCCAACCTTTTTGGAATTCTCTACGCAATATACGTGGACATAATCTTCCACGGTCAACCCTCCCAGGGGCTTTCCGTGCAAGTCCACTGGTTCTCCCCTCCTGGAGAGTCCAGTGATGAAATATATATCCTCCACTTCAATGCGTAGTGGCATCTGATCAATTATGAAGCAATCCTGATTTGGTCCCCAGTAATTTACGAGCATTTCTAGCAACCGCACATTGCTTTTCATGTTTGGCATTTTAAAGAATTTGAACAATCCACAGTTTCGGAGGATATTTTGTGCTGCGCGATCCTGCATGACCTCTTGGTCTATTGCGCTATGCTCACGTTCCCTCCATGAAATGGTCATCCTGAGAAATTTCATCAAATTATGCATTAGCCACGCTTTTTAAGTTTCGGCCCTGCGCATACGCGGTTTTTCCTGTACACAGTCGCGTGTATACGCGGGTTTCCTTCAATGAACCCGCGTATGCGCAGGTACGCATATTTTAGCAAGGGTTTTAAAGCAAAAAATCACTTAATTTTAATTTCCAAATGGACAAAATGAATAAACAGGATGATTAAGGAGCCTACCTGAAGTTTCGCTGAGTTCCGACGGTCGGTTGTTCCTGATTTGACGAAAGAAGTTTTTAGCTCCAGAGCACTTTTTCCAAATCAGCTATGCAATAATGAACCAAATGAGAGGTAATTTGTCTATTTATGGCTAAAAAATTGAAAATTTTCGCAAAATTTCCTTATGCCTATTTTTTCGATCTATCTTAAGCTGCATAACTCGATTTCTTGGAAGTGCCCAGTTTGTTATGTTTTCAGGTACATTTTGACGATTTTGAGATTTTTCCCGGTTTTTGATCCATGATTTTCGACTCTTCACGGCAGGTATATGATCTTCACTGGCATATAGGTTAGGGAAATCACTTTCCGTTGCATCTTGCATTCTAGCCTCCATACTGATCACTTGCCTTAGGGTCGATCCCATCAGGTCATGAGTATTATACCCATTTCACTCGCCAATTATTTAATCATGACTTGATGATAGAGCCTTCCTTTACATGGGCTTCCTAGTTAGTTCCTCGCTATCACTTGTTGCCCATGCTGCTTTTTATGTAGGCTCGGGAGTTCTCTTTAGTCCCGCCATGTCTTATGTGTTGAAGCTTCATTCTTCTTCTTCATCACTTATCATTTTTTCTGGCTTTTCCCCTAGAGGCTCCCTGGTGTCGTTAAGTTGTATTACTGCATTGCATATTGGCTACTTGTTTATCCTGGCCTTTAGCCGGCTTCATTTGGACTCGATGTTTAAGCCAACTTTTGACCTTGACTTTCCGTACAAGTTAACCATTGCATGCACTTAGCTATCACGACTTGACACCTTTATACCCATGGATGGAACGTTCCTCTGAGTATCACTGACCAGTTTTCGCCACCTTGCATTGAGCATAGGATTGTTCCAATCCCAGGAACTAGTGCATCTGATTTCTTGATACTCGTTCTGTCCATTGTACCATAGCATTCTTTTATTCTTTTTCAGGCTTATTATATGAAAAAGACAAAAAAATCAAATATAACAAAAAAGAGCGGGAACGGGATGTATCTTCGTTATTTTGATGGCAGTACAGAGTCAGTTTGTCACCCTTGAACAAAGCACATATACTTATATATATTTCCTTCATTTGGGATGGTTCTAGTTTGACCTAGGTTCAGCCTTTACCATGTTTCACTTGTCAGTTCTCCCCCGGTTGGTTATCTCTTCCAATCATATGGAGAGTTTGTTTTGCCTCCCGCAAGACAGACTTATACAGTGTCACTTTTTACTGCCATGGTCATCACAGAGTCGTGCTTTTGTTCAAGGGAAGTCTAGCCTGAGTCGGCCATTCTGCGGTGTCTCTTGACTCATTATTTAGTCGGCCTTCCCGGTCTTGTCAGTATCATGTTCTATCACATCAGATGTTTTGGTCTTCTGCTCGTGCTGGTTTGAGAGGGTCCCCATTGACTTCTCGCTGGCGGGTTTGTCTCTTGACTACGACACATTGCTCTGAGAGCAAACCTAGAGCCGCACCTTGGGCCTATTTCCATCATTGATAGGTGACCTCGTGCTCAGCATTTGATCATCATCATGGGTCTTTGACTGAGTGGTTTCCCCCGTGTTCGACGTCAGCACACATTATCACACTTGGGATTCGTGCAGTACCTGGATTTCCATTTGACCCTATCGGTGGATTTCTCGCCTCTGTGTCAGCTTTCATTATTGGTTGGTTCAGAGGGTTTCTTCCGTGCGCTAGCTTCATCTTGTGCACGTCGGCAACGTACTTCGGTTTTGGTTCCATCACTCTCCTTCGTCCGATTCCTTCCAAATCTTGGCCTGCGGGTTACACTCGCGCTGGACTGATGTGGGATGCCTTAATGCCTTCCTTCTAGCAGATCTTTTCCCATCGACTCCGACTCATTGCTCTGG
Source organism: Pinus albicaulis (assembly GCA_034641835.2). NCBI lineage: Eukaryota > Viridiplantae > Streptophyta > Pinopsida > Pinales > Pinaceae > Pinus > Pinus albicaulis. The sequence continues at coordinate 260,903,955 of CM076573.1, forward strand.
GAACAAGATCTAGAGTCTTTTTGTCAGTACCTTAGGGTTTGCAGTCATCAGTGGCAGACTCTTCGCTATCGACAGTGGGGATTCATCATTGCCTCCTGATTGGTAGACTCTTTCAAGTGTTCGACTTCAACTCATTCATTCGCACTTGTTAGATTGTACTGGGGCACCTTGACGCTCATTTTCATTATTGGTGGGTTGTCTCGCATTGGTTAACGGTATACATCATTGACCGGTAATCCAACAATTTCTCACATGGTCGACTTCAGCTCATTTATTCCCATTGTGTAGAATTGTGCCATAGTGATCGGTGAAGACCTCGGGTTGCATCAGCATTTCTCGGTTCACTTTTGACAGTCCATTCAATTTCTGCCAGTGATGCCGTCCACCCTTATATGTTGCAGTTCAGTACAACAACATCCCATATGTTGGCTCCCGAGTTGCGTGATTGTACCGTTTATTCCACCTCTTATGATTCGGTACTGGGAGATTCAGTTACTTGATCAGACATCCAGTTGCACTATCTTTGATCAGCCTTCTATATGTGATACTTGGACATTGATACAGACTTGTCTTTCCGGGCCCTGCTCAGATGATTCACTATGTATTTTCAGTTCAGTTATACTTGTATACATGTTGGATCTATTCAGTACTTTCTATATATATGATGTATTTTTGACTGAGCATGGGTATGCCCGCCTCAGCATGAGTTGACTCTCTCATTTCTTTCATTGGTTTTTGGCAGGCTGAAATCTGGTGAAGTCCTCTCTTGTCCTTGCGAAGTTCTTTCTATGTGCATAATACATTTCGGCCATCATGTACCCCTTCTGACCTCATATATTAGGGGGCATCTGTTATAGCATCATTTCTCACCTTGACATCATTCATGATTGCTTTATGGCTTTATGGGCACCCATTCCTACAGACTTGGACAAATTCACTTAAAAACAGTGTAAAATCCCCCATACGCGATTATGCCCGTGTTTTTCCGCGTGTATACGCGAGTCCAGCTAGACTTTTCCGCGTATGCCATTAAAATGATTAAAAAAATATAATTATTCCCTATTTTCGGGCTGGGTCGATGGTTACTCAGGTAGTTCAACCACCCCAGCACGTGGCCAACTGTTTCCAACTGTTGAAACTACTTGGAGGGACTATAAAAAGCCCTCATGTGTATGGCCTAAAGGAGAGAGAGAATTTATTGATATTATACTCTGTTGGTATTCCCTATCCAAGTCTGATTCCCCGTGCCTCCTGCACTTTCCCAGTTCATTGTAGGAAACCTTTGTTTCCTTGAGATACACATCCCTTTATATGTTATCTCGTATGCACCAGTTTGGAAGGAGTCTTAGCGAGGCAAGGGCTGGACGGATCTGGACGACGGTCTGCGAAGGCCTCGGAAGGATCAGGTGATCTCTCCACCCGTTACTTTTGTACATGCTATTTATAATACAGAAGTACCATGTTGTTCCCGAAATAAACGTGTTAGTGTATGCTTCTATGTATGAGAATATTTGTTATACAAGCATTCATTATGATTTATTTAATGTTTTATATGAATCTCACTAACATTTAGAGTAGATATATGCTGTACAACCTGTCCTTTGTGCTTGTTTATTCTTGTATTTCAGGTTAAGAAGGAAGGACGGTTGCTGGGGGTTTGAACCCTGCGGGATCTTCTTCAACCGTAGGACCTACGGGTAACCTTCTCATTCTGCTCTATTTAGTTTTTCTGAATGTGCATGGTTGTGTGAGTCTCTGTTAAGTAGCATGCCCCTGCTCTGTGGAGGTTGTATCCCAACCAACCTCTAGGGTGATATTTCCCCGAAACAATCAGTCTGGGAATATCAGAATAGGTGCAGTAACCATCTTCAACAACTCAAAGCTCTTTTGACATTCCTCATCCCAGAAAAACAACACATTATTCTTCAATAAATTCTCCATAGGCGCGATGATTAGAGCATAGCCATGAATGAAATTTTTGTAATATACGGTGTGTCCCAGGATGGAGCTCTGTTGTTTTTCATTAGTGGGTACTTCTAGGTTGATGATAACTGCTATCTTGGCTGGATCTACCATCAATCCTTGTTGACACACTATATGTCCCAACAAAATTCCAAAGGCATGCAGAATATACATTTCTTCAGGTTAAGAGAAATATGGTGCTTCCTACAAGTGTCAAACATCACGCACAGGTTGGATACGTACTTCTTTACCAGCCCAAACACAGTCTAGTCATCGAAATACACCTCCAAGAACTTGTGCATGAATTCTTTGAACATAGCTACTACTATGCGCAAGAAGATCGCAGGTGCATTCTTCAATTCGAAAGGCATGACAGTGTATTAGAAGGACCCCCATTATGTTGCAAGGGTGGTCTTGGTTCGGTCTTCAGGCGCAATTCTGATATGATGATACCCTGAAAATCCATTAGTAAGAGAATAAGCCTCTTGTCCTCCCACATTATCCAATATCTCATCTGAAAATGGAGTAGGGAAGGGGTCATGTACACATGCATCGTTCATCTTGCACAGATCTACACAAATCCTTATCTCTCCATTGGTCTTTTTTTGTTGAACAACCATTGGGATCACCCAATCAAACTAATCTACAAGTTCAATGATTCCTGCGACAACCATCTTTTCTACTTCCTCTTTCACTTTCTTCTTATACTTGGGATTTAATCGGTATGGTCGCTTCTTGACAGGGCGCGCATCTGGTTTCAAAGTGATCTTCATAACGCCTACGTCACCGAAAATTCCCTTAAGCTCAAAGAACTTCATGGGAAACAAGTCATGATACTCTGTCAACAGCTCTGCAACCTTCCCCACTATGTCATCATCCCAATATAGTCCATGATTTTGGTCAACTTGGGTTGTTCCTCTGTCCCAATGTTGACTTCTTTTAACTTCATAGGCTTAGTTACATCTACCATTCCCAATGAGGGCCCTGCAAACTGCGCACTCTCCCTTGGACTCAAGGATGTTGATATTTCTTGGATCATCCTCATTATCTTCTATTGATAGGTTCCTGCAATTGAAAATATCTTGCATCTGTGCTTCCCATGCTGGCGCAACACATTCTATTCGAGGCCGGGAGTTATTGAAGACAAGTGCTTCTATATCCTACAGAGCTTCATCCAATCCCTCTAATCCCCCAACCAAGCCAAAGGCTGATAGGAAATTATCAGTGATTATAATCCAATGGCGAGTCCCTCGACGCAACTCTGTTTCCAAGTACCATGTAGTAGGTATCGGTCCCAACGAATGGACAAACATATGAACCCATTTGTTCCAGGTATTCTCATTCCAAACCTCCATTAACATGGCCAGGTGCTTGCACGGGTCTCACTAACCATAGAAAAGCTCAGTTGGTGGGGTAGCGAGCGGCTCAAAGCGTAACTTCATAATTTTTTTGAATTTCTCCCAGTCCTTAAACTTTCCCTTGTGCGTATCCCACCAATGCGTTGTGGTTGCGTGCAAGGCCAGATCGAGTGCCCAGAACCTCTGTTCTTACCGGAGAACCTTTTCCAACTTTTCCAGAAATACTACAACACTATAAGAACCATCAAAATAGGGTAATTCTCTTACGGTTGAGGAGATTCATCGGAAATTTTTAGTGATCTTGAGGTAGCGCAGTGCAGAAACAACATGCAACTAATTCTTCCAGTTCTCCATCTCCCCATCCGAATATGAGAAACAAGAACTGTCCTCCCAATTCAACATTCCATCAGCTGTAGGATTGATCCAATCCTCATCCCGTGCAATCAACTTGTAGATATGGTTGACATCATCTCCTTCGCACATTGGCTCTGTATATATGTCTCCTTCTATCGGATCTAGTGGTACTATCACCCGCGTACCATCTCTTTCAAAGAACATGCTTCTACACTTCAAGTTGATGATGCCTCCCATATCGATGGCCCAGTCTAGCCCTAGCAGCGCAGGGTAGGGGTTTGTGTCATTCACAATTTGGATCACTTCAAAATCTGTGCATACCTTTATTCCAACAATGTCTACCAGAACCTGTGGGATTCTTCCAAGTGGGATGATCTTCTGCTGATTGGCCATACATAGCTGAATGGTGGACTACTCCAGCTTTGGTTCTCACATCTTCTTCTAGGTCTGGTTAGGTAGCACATTTACATCAGATCCTAAGTCCAATATGACTTGATCCATCTCATACTCTCCAATTTGCACGGTCATGCACATCTCCCGACCAATTCTCTTCTTGTTTTTATAGATCTTATTCACGACCTTAGTCTTAGTTTGAGGCAATTATTTATCCACGCAACTGTCGATCAGGGTCTGAAGATTGTCTACTTCTTTCTGATAGCACAATAAATTAATACAGGCTTGTATGAAAGGTTTGACTTCATCATCAATCTTTGATTCCATGATAGATTTCGATGTGGATGCTCTTGCAGTAGAAAAATCCTTCCTGGCTTCAACAAAAGTCCCCTTTTCCTTCTGCAGGTTGAGTCCTTCCTTATTTTTAGAGGCTTTTCTGATCAATGGCTCTGCATCAACCTTCTTTCCCTCATCTCCTCCGGTGGTAGCACCACTGCGTATAATTATGTTTACACTTGGATCGTCATTGCGCGGTTCATCTTTAACCATTTGTATGTTTTGCGTAGGTGTTTGTTGTTGTTTTTCCTAAATTATAGCAATTAAAACAGGACAATATTCAATTACATGATCAATTTGTCTACATTGCCTGCAATATTATCGCACAGGGTTCAGGGAGTCGCACGCATAGTGTCCAACATCTCCACAGTTATAGCAGATTAACTATCCTCTTCCATGACCTGCGCCTCCACCTCTCCCTCCTCCCCTTCCTCTTGCTGGGGATCCTCCACGTCTAGAGGGAGATGGTGGTGAAGATGGGTCAGCCTGCACTCTATAGAGGTTAACATTTTCTATCATTAGGTCAAATGTGTGACAATGGTGTTCATCGAGATCAACTGAAGAGAAAAACATGTACCATTGTTGCTTCAGCTCTGACACATAGCTTCTTAATCGAGGGAAATGGTCTATATCGTATCTTCAAGCTACCCTACAACCAGTTCACCATAGTGTGGGAGTACCACTTGGCCCAAGAGAATCCCTGGGGCATAGTCAATTCAGCCTAATCTGAGAACAAAGTGCATTGATCTTTGGTGTGGACGGAACCCTTACAACGTATGCATCATACATCTGCGCCAACTTCCTTTCCCATGTCTCTGCATAGATTTTGAATCTCCAAGTGCATTGCCTCCAATTGATTTTGGATTTGCAGAGTTCCAAATTGATCATTTGCTCTAGGCGCAACTTCCATATCTTCGGCCTGAGAATCAATCTTCTGTTGCTTCATAGGCCCATGAAAATGTGGCAAGAGCATGGAAATAAACCATTCCTTATGGTGCTTATCTTCATAAATAAATCCTCCTTCGTTGTTGGTGTGCTTCAACCATTGATCAACCTCCCAAAGAGACTCATTTGGCTCTTGTTTGATATCTTTTAATTTTGTCACACACTGTGAGTACGACTTCGGCTTCCTGAATTGTTGTTTCAAAGCATCCTTAATATGAGCAACAGTGGGATCAACGCACTGAGTTAGATATCCCATAAACTAATCTAACACATGACCTTCAAACACCATAGCCAGCTACGCTCTCTTGACAACATCAGTGTTAACATTTTGCACAGTCCATAGTGCATTAACAACAAACCAAAACCTATCCATGTCCTCATCTCCCACACCCTTGAAGGTGGGTAGCTTCATATGTGCAGCCATATCCTCTTCAGGTGGCAGTGGTGGTGGGGTAGGAGATGTCTTACGCCTACGCGAGTTCGACTATGGAGTAGCAAGAGGGCAACATTCATCGTGTGTAGCCTCACCGCTCTCTATATCACTGTCAGGAGATTTTCTCATAGGATTGTATATAGATCTGTCTCCTCTTTGATTAACCCGATAATATTTTCCACTACGCTTAGTGCTTTCTAGCTTAAATGGGGTCATTCACTCAGTGTGGCTGTACAAAACACCTATATCATCTTAATAAGAAAAGGCAGAGAGCGTATGAATTTACCTCTCAATCCCTTGAAGAACCTCCTTTCAACTTCAAAATATGACACAAACTAATCTAATGCAAATTATGTTACAAACCCACCCAAGATGTTGTCAACCCAATGATCTATAGTATGGGTGATGGAATTATCAGTCTGCTCCAGCTATTGGATCAACTCCGGTGTCCACTGAGTGACCTTGTCATCCTTCCAACAGGTTTGGAACTCTACTAATCTTGACAACCACTCCTATAATTATTGCGCAAAGGTCACAAAGAAGATCTCGTGAACCTCTCTAAAGATATACTTCTTCTTCCAATCTTCAATAGACAATTTCTTACTTATGTTTTCCTTAAGGGAAAATTATTGAATTTTCTTCTCGAACCAGTCTTCTAATTCAGGCTTTAATGGCCGCCACATCACCCAATCTCTCTCAAAATGATCCTGGGCCCAGCAACGGAACCATTTGTTGGCTTGAAGGGCCTTGACCTAGGTTCAGAGTTAAGGTTAGCCAACAAAACGCTCTTACTACTGGCCCTTTCGGCAGTGGCCTACTTGCGCAGGTCATAGTCTCACCCAAAGTAGTATGGGGGGGTGTTGGAACTAGTTTTCCACACCCTGAGAGAGAAATAAATGATGTGGGTGTCTTCAGATTGATAACAACAATGGTATGACCTTCGCAACAAAATCCTTAACCAGAAACCCTAACTAGGAAGATCTAGATCAGTTTACACAGGTTAATTTGCGCACGCACAGATAAGTGTCTCGCAATCCCTTAATACATCACATTCAGGCTTGAAATTAATAGATCTATTCATTCAACATTCATATAGGGTGGAAGACAGTTATGCAACCGATCCAAACACAGATAATGCAGTAAACATAAATAACATACAGAAAGAGATCATAAAGCAGAACACAAATGAATCTCATATTTATCCCAAAACATTCCTTTACTCATTCACAGTTCATATCATCCTTACAATACTTTCGTTCTACCCGCACACACAGCCAGCGGGGTCCGAACACAACATGACTAAGGTCTCTGCGCACACAGCGAGCAAGAGCCTTCTAAACCCGAACAAGTTTTCTTTTCAGCTCAGAACATCATATCAAAACTCATTTCAGACTTACAACCTCTCTACTCGACTCAATCTAGACTCCTATTTATATCTTTAGCCCGCGCTCATCTAAGGTCTGCAAACTGTGGTTTGCAGCCCCTAGTTCTACCATTTTTCCCATTACAAGTCATGAGGGGCTTTGACCCACCCCAAATCCCTTTTACCTGTGCTTTTCTTAGCATGCACAACTTAACTTACAAAAAATACTATATTTTTATCCAAAATTGCGGTCCTAAGGGACCCAGCTTCAACAAAACCATACTAATAAATGTGGTTGATAAATGTCGATAGGCATATATCAACCACATTTACAAATATGCCTCAATACACATTAATATTTATATACATTTATATGAAATTCCATATATAATATTGTCCATATATATATATGAAATGTACATTATTGTGCGAAAATTCATTGTGCCATTCACTGACTTTGTTATGCTTTTTTAATTATATTCATGCATGGATATATTTTCAAATTGGAAGAGATGTTCCAAATTACGTTAGGAAATATATTTAAATATATTAACTCTTTTAATTTACACATTTTAATGTTAAATTCACCTTAGCTGCAAAACAAAACCACAAAATATGAAATGAACATTGTAAAACAGAACATTAAAATTTACATTCAAATGCTAATGGTTTTAAATTAATGTAACATGATAGAGAAAGTTTTAAATTTATTCAAAGTTACTGACACAACCCTCCACTGACGCATGCTAGTCATTGCTAAGGAATAAAATGATGAGTTGTGAATAAGAAATAAATAACGTTGTTCAAATCTTGACTACTTATAGGAGTTTGACAACCATGTCTTTGATAGCTATGCTAAGAAGGATTAAGTCTTCTTGGAGAAGAAGGATGACAATATAAGAGGAACATTTTCTCATAATCTATATGTCACACGCATTATGTTCGTAGATGATGTTATGCTCCTATGAATGGGCACTGCCAAGGAATGACACACTTTTCATAATTTCATTAACATTTTCTATAGTGCTTCAAGAATGGAAATAAACTTGAACAAATCTTATTTTCACCAATTTCCAATTAGTTCTTCTACTCTTGCATATATCGACTCCCTTTTTTCCCTTGCAAAGCTTCCCTTTGGAAGATGGTATCAAATATCTTGGTTATTTCCTTAAACCAAATGATTACCACAAAGAAGAATAGTTGTGGATGATTAGAAAAGTAGAGAAAAAAATAAATTTGTGGTGTTACAATTGGTTGTCTTTGGGAGGCATGATGATACTTGTCAAATCAGTAATGAAAAATATTCCAATATATTGGTTGTCTTTATAAAATATCCCTCCAACTACCATCGCCTCACTCAGACAATTAATGTTCAATTTTTTTTGGATTGGGAAAAAAGAAGAAGAAGTATTACACCTCGTATTGGGTATTTTTATCACTTCCAAACATCTTGGAGGTTGGGGGGTTCAAAAAACTGGTTTGGTTTGATAAATCCCTTTCCATGAAAAATCTATGGAGAGGTATGTTTGGAGAAGGACCGTGGATTTGGGTCATAAAATAAAAATATTTATGTAGACAATCTATGGTTGATTGGATAAGAAGGAAGATATGGAAATTGGTCAAAGGAGCTTCTACAATCTGGAAAGCAATCATGGCTTCTTTCCCTACACTCTTTAATTCTCTAGCATGTAAGGTAGGGGATGGCAAGACATTTTTTCTTTGGAAAGCCCCCTTTATAGGAGGCGCTTGATTTTATAAGCTAGCCCCTCTACTAATTCAAAGCCTTCATTCAAAAGGTATCTTCTACTTGAGAAACTTCATAAGAGTTCATTCCTTCCCAACATTCTCAATCTATTGGTTGACTTCAGCAGATCTAGGACTAGCTAGTCCACTAGCTTAGGAATGGAATTCTTTCACAAATGAGATTAACCTCAATGGAGTCATATTAATAAACAAAAAAGATGATCTGATTTGGGGTTGGGATTCTATCTATGTAAAGATAAGCAATTTCCTTCCATTTGATGAAATTACCCATTCAAAAAATTTTTCGATTTCTACATGGTGGAACAAATTCATATGGAAGTGGCATATCCTCAACAGAGTAAAGTGTTTTTCTTGGCATATTCACAACAAAATTTTAACTTGCAAAAAAAAAAAAAAAAAAAGGTTTCATAGGGCCAAGTGCATGTTGCCTCTGCAAACAGAATGAAGAAACCATAGACCATCTCTTTGTGAATTGTAGCACTACCCAGAAAATTTGGAAATCTATTCTCCAAGTAATGGAAATCAAAGAAAATATAACTGACAACTCTTTTGATGATCTGTTGCAATATTGGGTGAAGAAATTCCATTATATATGCACCCTGCCTATTTTTTTTTGCATGGGGCATTTGGTTGCTTAGAAACAAAATTATTTTCAAAATTTCTAATAATTTCATCTATCCTCAAGTATCCAAACTTATCTCTTTATTCAGGGAATACATGGCACTCCATAAATACTCCAACAAGAGAAGTGCTCCTTTTCAAGATTTTCCTTTTGATAGGCCTATGGGTTTCTTTTCTGGATTAACTCAAGGAAACACTTTTGGTGGAGGGGGCCTAATAAAACTGTTTGGATCCAAATCTCTTCGTCTTAGGACTGGGATTCGATAAGGGACCAACACTAAAGCTGAATTGATCATTTTTTGGGCCCTCCTGACTTTAGCTAATCAAAATAATATCAAAATCTTTCAAATTTTATGGGATTCTAAATGTACAATTGATCCAGATTTATGCAGGAACACAATAATACACATAAATAAACATAAATACAAAGATGCAACGGATATAAAACTTCATTTCATTAATAACAAATGACTGAAATATGCTTACAGACATAATGGAAATAAACTAGCTAGGGCGCTGGTAACTTATCTTTGAGAAGAGATGTGGCAGCTACAAGCCTTTGAACCATGTTACAATGAGACTTGAAGGACTATTTATTAGTGAGAAACAATGGAAAACCCTAAACATCCAAAAACCTAACCCTAGGATATGAAGCACCAAAACTATGGGCCTCGTTTGGGTAAATTGGTACGTCAACTTCCCTGGGACGTAACTTTGGCATATGATCTCCGTTTGACGCGCTCAATACCTTATTAGAAAAATCTATTCGAGGAATAAAAATTTTCATGTGAGAAACCTCAAAGGAACTCACATGGTGCTCTCGGTTTTTCCAAAAAACGTAGTTTAGGGCCTCAAAACGGCTCTGGAAGTTCAGGACCACAAAAATTGCTAAAAATAGTAAGTTGTGCTGAAACTAAAAAACTGAAAGAACCGATGGTGGGGGTCCAAATGGAATAGGTGGGTGGCCACCAGTATCCACCAGGATCATTAGAAATATCTATCTGAGAACTACAACTTTTGACGCCAGAGACATTGTAGGAACATGTTGCTCTTGGTTTTCCCAAAAAACATCGTTTAGGGCCTCAAAATAGCTTCGGAAGTTCAGGACCCGAAAAACTGCTAAAACAATAAGTTGTGCTGAAACTAAAAAACTGAAAGAACGGATGGTGGGGATCCAAATGGAATAGTTGGGTCGCACCAATATCCACCTGGATCATTAGAAAGATCTATTCGAGGACTACAACTTTTTACGTGAGCAACGTCAAAGGAGCTTATATGTTGCTCCCAGTTTTCCCAAAAAACGTTGTTTAGGGCCTCAAAAAGGCTTCGGAAGTTTAGGACCCGAAAAACTGCTAAAAATAGTAAGTTGTGCTGAAACTGAAAAAACTGAAAGAACCGATGGGGGGGTCCAAATGGAATAGGTGGATGGCCACCAATATCCACCTAGATCAATAATTGATTGGTTGTCAGGACTTGCACGCTTGGATGTTCTAAATCTATTGGCATGGAAAAGAAGAATAGTGAAGACAAAAGAGTTATTTCAAGACATTAGTTTTAACCATATATATAAGGAATTCAACAAGGAAGCCGAAAAATTTTCAAATAGCACCTTATCTCTGGAACTAGGCCTCATCATATTCAAAGAACTTGAAGGGTGCTCTGTTGAGGAATCTGTTTCCATATATTTAGCTTCAATATTCTAAGTTCTTCTTCCGAGCAGGAGGACTATTTTTGAACCAACAATCAACAAAGAAATTTTTCTATTTTTGAACTAGTGATCAACAAAGAATTATTTTTCTATTTTGAACCAACAATCAACAAATCAATTTTTCGCTGGTAGTATCTTTCTCAAAAAACATACATGCATAAAAACATGTCTAACGTTTGATGTCTTACATACACAAAGGATTATTTTTGTTTAGAGGAAAAGGTTGGTGGCCTTAGCATTTGTTAATAATCCTTGTGCAGGAGGTAGAAAAGACAAGGAAGATTTCATATAGAGGAAAGGGGCATGGATATGAAGAATTGGTATTTTCTGGTGGAACTTGGTAAGAGACTATAAATTTTTTGGTTCGATTGTTCTTTGAGCATTTGTTTTGATCAACTTTTCGGTCTTTGGAGCATTTTAACAACATGGATGAGAATAATATTATTTGTTAAGAGTAAAATCCTAGTGTTCAGAAGGAAATTCCATTATGTTCAACAAACATGTATCTTTTGGGTTTCTCAAGGAGGCTCATGCTCCTTCATCAACTCAATTTTCAACTTTGAATTCAAAGGGAAGCAACAAGTTTCACATAGGATCTCGTTCGCAGTTTCACTTGATACTCCTTTAAATTGCGATCTACAAGTTTTCTTTTGGTGGTTTTTACTATTCTAGAAGCCAATTTTTACTCTGGCTTGTCATCCTAGATTTGTTTCTTTGTATATTTATTTTGGGGCTTAGGCTTGTTGTTGGGATTTCTTCACCAATTCTTCAGATTCTGATTAATCACTTCATCAACTAGTGGAGGATTGGGAGAAAGTTTTCGATAACTGACGAGAAATCGAGGTTGAGAAGCTGTAAGAATTTCCAACACTTTTGAGGCTTCATCCATATAAGGACAAAGGTGAATAGGATGATTCCTTTCACATAAATTATAGGTAAATTTAACTTTACGCTTTTTCCCGTGGACCTTATGATCACTAGTCGATGGTTTGTAACCAACTTGATATCTAAAGGCTGATGTGAGCCTATGGACCACACTTCTAATACCTTGTGAATACAAGGAAAATCTCTAAGAAGGTGGTCACCCTTACATAACTTGCAAGGGAATTTAACTTTGCACGACCTATTGGAAGGTTTCTCCATACTAGTTGTGTGAGTAGAAATGGTTTCTTGGTTGGCCCTCTTCTTATTTTTCTTTTTTTTCGTCGTCCTTTTATTACTTTTCTTAACTTCCTAGTTACCAGAATTAATACTTTCACTAGGAGAGGAAGAAGAAAGGGATGAAGAAACAACAAGTGAAGAAGGAAAAGGGTCAACTTTAGGATCAACTTGTTCAGGTGGAGGAATACTTGGTCGAAGAGAAGTTTAGAGATTCAGAACCATAGGGGTCAAAAGAAGAAAACTAGAAAACCAATGGTAAATCCGAGAAGGGAAAATGTTGCCATATAAGGAGCAACAATATTTCCAAAAGGATGAAAATGACCAGATTCCCGTAACAGGGTTTTCCTTGATTGGTGGACTCAGGAACTATTGCCAATAGTCTCAACCTAAGATCTATTAAGGAATGTTTCCATGGTGAAGATGTTATTTCGCAGTCAATTAATTGATTTTAGAAATTAAATACACAAAAGAAAACAAAATAGGGGTAACTAGGAAAAAGGGTTTGCCAAGTAATAGTCAACTGTAATATACACCTTGGAGAACCAGGGACTTAATGTACGTGTAGGAAATACACTCGAACTTTGTGTTCGGTGTATCACGATATACAAGGCGACCGACTCAGTTACCTATGAGGAGGATAACAACCTATGGTGGACTTCCAGAATATACTTGACGGTACCTGGAAGTGCAATTCGTAGTAGTGTTATCTAATGCGTAACAATTCGATGAGAGAGTTCCCATATACTTATCATGTGTGGAGCACCATCCAATATACCCAAAGGTATGCGGAGAACAATCTGATGCACTTATGTATATGGAATGGGATATCACCCCTGGGATACAACGCTGGAAAACAACGATAACTCCTACGTTTAACGACGTCGGAACATGTCTCTAGCCTATACCTCTAAAAATTTGTGTTAATGTTACAAATGCTACTTAGGTTGATTCAATAAATTTTAGCATTTATATTCAATTAAGTTTCAGTTTTAAGGCTCAACACGAGTTTCACTTGAATTCCCTCAAATGAAAGCTAGCATGAAGAAATAAAATCTTTCACTTTCTGTGAAAATCTATCTAAAGAAGGGAAGAGACAAAGGTATGCAACAAACGAGATGCTAAGTGCAATTTCCTTTTAATGCAATTGTTACAATGTTAATGCACACACAAAACCCTTTATGTCAAAGCAAATATATTTTTCTTTTAAATTCCACTTAATTTTCAAATATGATGAAAACTAAGATGCATGTCTAATCACTGATTAAAGCAAAATTTTCAAAATGATAACTAAAACATCAATTCATTCAAGCGCTCAATGATCAAACAAATCAGTTCGCTAATGACCTAATTATAAGAACAAAGGAAAATCTAAACAAATACTTATCAATGGAACTTAAAAACAAAATCAAACCAATGGAGGCTTCTGAGAGACCACAAGGCGCTCGAAGACTCAAGGAAGAGCAATTGGAACAAAGCTGGACATAGAGAAAATCAAGATAAAGGAAAATTTGTGCTTGAATAGGGGCCAACGTAGGTGATGTAGGGGCACCAGTGCTATGCAACACAGGCACAAAGAAGGCTTAGGAGCGGTGCAACGACCTGTCTCTATACCAGAGGGTGCGTTGGTGAAGGGATGCAAGGTTCTGACACAAAAATTGCAATTGAAACTCAATGAAAGGTCTTCCTAGGTATGTCCTTGACTGAGTAAGACAATGAAGGACTGAAGGAGGGGTAGAACAATCACTAAGGACAAGGAAACCACCACAAGGGAATACACCATTCCCTAGTGGAGTTGCAAATTTGTTATGCAAAATCTATGATTACAGAGAAAAGTATCTTCCGTAGACTTCATGGCCTAGTCTAAAACAAAAAAAAGACAAAGAAGCTAATGTTTTCCTCAAAGTAAATAGATAATGGGATGAAGCCTACCTGGAATCCAACATATGCTTCACTCCTCTCTTGGATTGTATGCTCCAATCCTATCTCTAATCACTATAATTAGAACCCACATAATAAAAAAATGCAATATAACGATATACAACATGTGTGTAGCATCATCTAATCACTTTATTCAATGGGTCAACATGGCATTGAAATACATGAAGTCACACAATCACATATAGGAAAACAATGAACTCTTTGTATTAATATAAATGGAGAGAGTTACAACCAAATATAGGAGTTGATATTGTAGAAGAGCTCCTCCAAAGTTGACTTGTCCTTCCTTACCACAAAGTGTACCTCTATGTCACCCTAATGCATGGAATAATGACTCTCACAGGAGAAACATAAGGGTATAATCTATCTCCAAAAGCCAACCCCTAGCTTGTGGATGGTCATAAATATATAGAAGAGGATGGTAAGTTAAGAGATCTTATCCATTTACCAATCTAAGCTTGAGATCCACTCTTTATGGGAGGATGAGCTCAAGGGGTAAGGGGTGAAATCTCCAAGGTAGGATAGGATAAGATTCAAGATTTTCATCCAAGGTAAATAGTTACAACAACTTTTGGAAGCTTCTCAAAGAGAAAGCTTCACGATTATTTTTATTTTTCAGGAATTTATAGAATCAATGCACCCCCAACAAGGGGAAACTTGTTGGTGATCAACACATATCCAGAGAGAGCTAACTTGTTGGTGAACGCTGGTCCATGATGGGCTAGGGTGCGTTGGACCTAAAAATTTACTGAAATGAAGCACTTTCAGGAAAAAGCTTAGGGATTTGAGAGAGCCATGCTCAGGGATTTGTGTAGGGAGGATCACAAAGTGTTCAAAGGATGTGAATGATCCCATTTGAAGGCCTATTAACGAGATGCGAAAAAATGAAATATCTCTAGAGGAAACTTCGGGATGAAGCCTACCTAGAATCCATCGTATGCTTCACACCTTGTTAGGGTAAATTCTTAACGCAAGTGTACAAAAAGAGATAACATTAGTTGTGTGTGACAAACTGCCCTAACAACAAAGATGGTTGCCTAACTTCCTTAGATCTGCAATAGATAGTCGAAAAAAATGCAACAAAATCCCATATCTATGCAGTAAAATAATTTAAACAGTAAAAAGAGATAAAAGTTTATCAAAATATCTGATGGACAAGACAAGATATATAAATAATTATATGTATTAACACATGGGAAGGGAACAAAGAATGATGTTACCAGTCTCCCTTAATGGGATGGGTTCTTGGCTATCCTCAACACTTCACATCCAGAAGTTTCTCTCTCCTAATGGTGTAGAAAACCCATAATGTGTTGAACTCTATGGGAGCTCAAGAAGCAAGAAAATAGTAGCAACAATGATAATGATCAAAGCGCGACAATGAAAGTGATCAAAGTGAATAATGAATGGAAAACCCTCATATTTATAACAAAATATTGAGTTATCCTCGATAATAGCGAATAATAAAATATTATTAACCAAGATCTAAATCTAACTGCTTGGAATATTTTATTATATTTTGTTGGAGTGAAAAGGTATTTAAATTGGTTAAATCCCTTTATTTAGAAATAATAACCAAATAAATGATTTATTTATCATTTCAAGAATGGGTTTAAGGAATAATTTAACAAATAATGATTTGTTTAATTATTTCTAGGTGATTTAATAAAATTTAACAAGGAATAATAACTAAATAATGATTTAATTAATTATTCCTAGAGAAAAATAAGAAAAATAATGATTTATCTAATTATTCCTCATTAATTGGGTTAAATACGACCATGAATATTATTTAAACAATGATTTAATTAATTATTCCTAGAGGAAAATCAAATAAATAAGGATTTATTTAATTATTCCTCATGGGGTTTCCTATTTAAACCAGAAATAACTTAATAAAATATGGTTTATTAAATTATTTCTTATTGTGAAAGCAATTTTACTATGGTAAAACTGGTCTTACATGGTGTACTTCAATCTATCTAATTATAAATGGTCAAATGACCAAAAACTGGTGTAACACTCCTCTCTTGGCTTGTACGCACCAATCCTAGCTCCGATCGCTATAATTAGAGCCTGCACAATCAAACAACACAAGCCAACGATCTATGCCATCTATGTAACATCACATAATCACCTTATTCAATGGATCAACATGGCATTTAAATACATGAAATCATAACATCACATATATGAAAACAATGAACTATTTGTATTAATATAAATGGAGAGAATTACAACCAAATATAGGAGTTGATCTTGTAAAAGAGATCCTCCAAGTTGATTTTTCCTTCCTTGCCATAAAGTGTACCTCTATGTCACCCTAATGCATGGAATAATGACTCTCACAACAACAACATGATGTTAGAATATATCTCCAAAATCCAACCCCTAGATTGTGGGTGGTCACAAATATATAGAAGAGGATGGTAAGTTAAGAGACCTTATCCATTTACCAATCTACGATTGAGATCCACTCTTGATGGGAAGATGATATCAAGGGATAAGGGGTGAAATATTCAACATAGTATAGGATATGATTCAATACTTTCATCCAAGGTAAATATTTATAAAAAATCCTGGAAGATTCTAGAAGAGGAAGGTTCAGGATTCTTTTTATTTTTCCCGAATTCATAGAATCAACACACCCCCGACAAGGGGAAACCTGCTAGTGATTAACGCATGTCCAGAGAGGCACAACCTACTAGCGAATACTCCATGAAGGGAAAGGGTGCGTTGGACCAAAAAATAACTAAAATGAAGTCATTTCAGGTAGAAACTCGTGGATTTGAGAAATTCATGCTTAGGGCTTTGTGTAGGGGGGATGACAAAGTGTTCAAAGGATGTGAATGATCCCGTTTGAAGGCATATTGACCAGATGCGATAAAATGGCCTATAAAAACAAGAGTACCCATCCATTTGGGGATTTAATAAGAGAAAAAGAACCATTGTTGCATGTCAAAAGTTAAGAAATTATGGGTTCACAACTCACAGGCTCCCATATTGGAGCCACCAGGGTTGAAATAAGGAACCCTTGGAATTAGTATTCATTAAGTGGTATTAGGGCTCATGAAGGAGGTGAATATTTCTTGCAAGGGAACAAGATAAGTTCTTAGGAGGTGAGTAAGTGAGCAACAACTAAGTGAGTAAGGGAAGCTCGAAAGGTTCCAGAGGAAGTGAACCAAGATTCCAGAAGTTCGAGCCAAAGGAGGAGAGTTAGTGAGGTGTTGGTGAAGGATGTGTAGTTGTATCTCACTCAGATATACATGTGCGAAAGAAGGCTGAGGTGAATATGGATGAGATGTAATAGTGAAGACACATGATTAGGAGATCATGGAAATTTTCAAGCGCGGGAATTTGATGTAGGAGCATTGACCCCACCCCAACCGAATTCAATTCTAGCAACTTCCAGAAGGGTATCATGGCAGTTGAGGACACGAAATTCCATTTTTTTTTTATGTAATTGTAAATGTTTAGAAGCCTCCCTAAGGCTATTGTAGAAATATTCCTCCCTATCCGGTTAGGTTTCCATCTCATTTTTATAAGAGATGCCTGCAAACTATGTCAGGGTCAACCATCTTCGATGTAATTTCAAGCCAGAAAGGGCTAGGAAATTTTGGGTCAAGCCAAATGGCATAAGGCTAAGAGGCCATATATGTGTAATTATTATTTTCTTTTTTAATATATAGGTTGTGTGTTTGTACCAAATGTCCGTGTGTTCTTGGTGTGTTTATGGTTTCCTCATTTTTTTAAGGCATAAATCCACGAGGATTTAAGATTGTTTGCAGGTTCGAGACTCCTTATTTGATATTTGGGTTCTTGAAGAGCTTGATTATAGAATCTATAAGCTTCAAACCTCAATGGAGAAGGCAAGGTAGGTGTAGAGTCTATCGTTCCAGAATCGTCTGTTGACTGAAAGGGAGTCAGAACTAGAAGGGTCGACCACAATGTAAAAGAACGTTGAAGAGAATTTGACTAGTCCGACCCTGACTCGGGTGGGGCCCAATCAAGTGGTCGGGCTTGCTCCAAATCCGCAACAACTGTGAAGAGAACAATGGGAAGCTTTACATCAACCTTCGGTGGGACCTATGAGGTCGGACCTGACACTAATTGGAAACCAAAATAAAAAGGGAATGGTGGGGAGCGTGGGGTGTGAACCGAACCCCACCTCATGGAGGAGACCATGACCTTCGACACCACAGTAGACAACAAAACGTGGATGATTTTTTTAGGGTTTCACATGAGTACTCATCCCTTTGGGGATTTAATAGGATAATGAGCACCATCGATGCATGTCAAAATCCAAGAAATTGTGGGCCCATAACTCACAGGCTCCTAGATTGGAGCCACCAAGGTTGAAATGAGGAACCCCTCGAATCAATATTCATTAAGTAGTATCAGAGCTCAGGAAAGAGGTGAAGATTTCCTGCAAGGGAACAAGAGAAGTTTTTAGGAGGTGAGAAAGTGAGAAACTGATAAGCGAGCAAGGGGAGCTTGAAAGATTTTAGAGGAAGTGAACCAAGATGCCAAAAGTCTGAGCCAGAGGAGGAGAGTCGATGAGGTGTTAGTGAAGGATGTGTAGTTGCATCTCACTCATATATACATGTGCGAAAAAAGTTGAGGTGAATATGGAAAAGATGTAGTAGTGAAGACACATGATCAAGAGATCATGGAAAATTTCAAGTGCTAGAGTTTGATATAGGAGCATCGACCCCACCCCAAACGAATTCGATTCCAACAACTTCTAGAAGGGTGTCATGAAAACTGTTGAGGAGAACATGAAATTCCCTTGATTTTTTTAATGTAATTGTAAATGCTTATAAGCCTCTCGAAGGATATCATGTCATGATTCTTCCCTTGGCAATTAGGGATCCATCTCATTTTTATAAGAGTTGCTTGTGAACTATGTTAGGGGAAACCATCTTTGATGTAATATCAGGCTAGAAAGGTACAGGAAATTTTGGGTCAAGCCAGATGGCATCAGGCTGAGAGATCATATATATGTAATCATTTTTTTTTCTTTTTTAATATATAGCCTGTGTTCTTAGTGTGCTTATGATTGTTGTATTTTTTTATGGGAGAAATACAAGGGGATTTAATATTGTTTGCAGGTTCAAGACTCATGCTTTGATATTTGGGTTCCTAAAGAGCTTGATCCTAGAAGCTTCAAACCCTAACGAAGAAGGAAAGGTAGGCATAGGGTTTGCAATTCCGTAATTTTATGTTGACGAAAAGGGAGTCAGAACTAGCAGGTTCAAGCACAATGTAAAAGAACACCAAAGAGAAGTCGAATAGCCTAACCCCGACTTAGGTGGGGCCCAGTTGAGTGGTTGGGCCTGATCCAAATCAGCAAGAACTGTGAAGAGAAAAACAAGAAACCCAACCTTGACCTCCGGTGGGACCTACGAGGTCAAGCTTGACACTAGTCAACAACTATAGAAAAAAATGAACGATGGGGAGTGTGGAATGTGAACTGACCCCTGACTCATGGACGAGACCACAACCTACCGTAGGCACAATGGATAGCGAAGTGTGGATGTTTTTTTTGGGGTTTCACGGGAGTACCCATCCCTGTGGGGATTTAATAGGAGGACGAGCACCATTGTTGCATGTCAAAAGTTGAGAAATTGTGGGCCCATAACTCATAGGCTCTCGAATTGGAGCCACTAGGGTTGAAATGAGGAACCCTTGGAATCTGTATTCATCACCCCACCTTCTCTTGTTCCCTCCTTGTTGCTTTATTCCTTGTAAATTTGCATCTCTATCATGGCCTTTCATAGCGTTTCCGTTATCAAGGCTACTTTGACTCAGCTAGGAGGCGATATTTTTGACATTCGCTCCTCATCACTCACCCATCATATTCAATTAGAGAACCTTGCAGTCCAAGTGGAAATGATGATGGATTAATTAGTTCAACATCAAGGGCTTATTTGTCAATTACAAGATGAAATTAATGCAATCAGGAGTCAACTGCCATTCATCAACACTACTTGGCATCATAATTTCATGTGGTTCTTACCTTGGGAATTTTGGTTCATCTTCTTCGTTTGAGGTGAATTCTACTATTTAAAAACTGTTAAATTTAGATAACAATGGTGTTCTATGCTTGATGCGCTTTTACTTAAATATTTCTTAGGCCCGATACTAAATAGCAATCACATAAACTTGAAAGTAAAATGCTGATAGAACACAATAATAGATCAATATTAGACAATCCAAATATAGATCAGATTTACAATTCCTTTAGTCCAAGAAAGATATTTGTTGCGTTACGATGGTCAGCATGATGCTTCAACTAGCAAAGTCTTTCTCGGTTAGCCAACACTTCATTTGTCACACCCACAACCCTCAAATACATCTCATCACAAGTAAACGCAATTCAAACCAGGGACAATGTAGAAAAGTCGACGCAGGTAGCAGTAGAAAAGTCAATGCAGCAAACTAGGGCTTCATTCAAACAACTTGAAATTCCTCGATTTTAGTGCCCAGTTGTATGACCTCATAAAATCATAATTTCTGCAAAATATTGAGGTCAAACGACCAAGGGTTGACCACGATCAATGCTGCAGCAGAAAAGTCCTAAACATATCAGTGCAGAAAATAACAACAAGCCCTAAACAGATCAACGTAGAAAACGACAGCAAACCCTAAACAGATCAATGCAGAAAACAACAACAAGCCCTAAACAGATCATCACTGAAAACAACAGCAAGCCCTAAATAGATCAGCACAAAAAACAATAACAAGCCCCAAACAGATCAGTGCAGAAAACAGCAGCTTCGCTCCACACGTGTGAGAAGAAAAAAGGCCTCAAAAGGCTATCGAACCAATTAGATCACAAAGAGAGAATGTGTCATGAGATGATGATAAAATGACCTCCAAGTATCTCCAATTTATATCCATCAATGAGGGTGTGTGACACATCTCTTAGGCATGTGGGATAAATCTAGCCGACCTTGCATGTGGAAAATAAATTCAAAATCAATGTTCTGCTCATCCGATCAAGATGATCTTTAGATCAATCTTGCACTTCTCCGAAAGAGGAATCCAACAAAAATATGACCATCATCATATGAGTAGTGCAACATGGAGTTTGGACCTAGTTTCCCAAAATTAACACTCCCTCTCAACTAGGGAGAACTCCATTTATCCACAAGTTCCATCTATCATGTACTAAACCAAACATCGTGCGTCATCCTGTCGTAACTTGCTTTGCTGGCTCTTTATTTCAGAACAAAAGGTGAGTCACAAAGACATCACACACAGCTGACCCAAAGTCAGCTTAGAGGTAAAACCTTTCTAAGACTAAAAAAGAGTCTCATACTAACCCGAAGTCAGTTTAGAGGTAAAAACCTCTCTCAGACTCAAAAAGAGTCTCATACTAACTCGAAGTTATTTTACTGACCCGAAGTCATTTTAGAGGATAAAACCTCATCATGCTTGATCCCAGATCAAGGTGTTGGACATGTGCCATCCTAGACATAGAGAGTACTGAAATCTCGGATGTGTCCATCGATCTTGCTATGGTCTCTATCCACATTTCCCATCTCATTGGCCAAATGAGAGGTACTTCCCATGAGTCCAAAACCCCATGGGTAGGATGCGTGCGGGGCACAAATCAGAGAGAGGTGAAACAACTCAATATTATAACGGTGGGGCAGAATCACAACAAGGTTCGCCAAGTCGAGCCCCGTATGTGCTTATAGCTCCAAGAAGCTATCCCCAAGCCCCGGTGGAGCTCCCAGAGCTCATAGTCCAACTCAAGCAGGGCCCTCAGAATAGGATCTTTCCATGTATCCAAGCTTCTCACGGAAGGTTAGGAACTTGACCTTCCCCAGGGGCTGCATGAGAATATCTGCAACCTACTCATCAATTCCTATATGATCGAGCCTTACGGCGCCTCGTTGTACCATGTCCTGAACAAAGTGGTACCTAATATGTTTGGATCGATCATGGAACACTAGATTCTCATAAAGACGAATCCCACTCTGTTTATCACAAAGGACAACGGTGGTATCTAGCACATGCCCGAACAAATCACTGAATAACTTTTGCAACCAAACAACTTCACAACAGGCCATACTCATTGCAATGTATTCGGCCTCAGCAGTGCTCAAAGCCACCGACTTCTGCTTCCTGCTCATCTAAGATATCAAAGTAGAACCCAAGGTGAAACAACATCCATATGTGCTCTTGCAATCCACCACACTGCAGTCCAATCGGGATCAGTATATCCATGGAGTCTCAAACTCTCAGCAATGTATCCCTTGATTGTGCCCCGAAGATATCTCAACAAATTCTTGGCACCAATCCAGTGAATGTGATGAGGATCAACCATATGTTGACAAAAAATGTTCACTGCACAACATATGTATGGATGGGAGTTCACTAAGAACATCAAGCCCCCACAAGTTTTCGATACTCGGTAGAATTTGCTAGCACGTGCCCAGCAACGTTTCCGCTCAACTTCTAAAACTTGAGTTCCATTGGTTTCGACACAAACTTACAGTCCACCATACCAAATCTCTCCAACAACTTCACGACATATTTTCCTTGAGAAAGGAAAATATCCCCTGGCCTCTGCTAGACCTCCAAGCCTAGGAAGTAGTGCATCAGTCCTAGGTATTTCATCTCAAACTTGGAAGATAGCTTCCTCTTACACTGATGAATGAGAGGGTCAGAACCTGTAAGGAAGAGATCGTCCACATAGAGAGCCAAAATGAGAGGCCTTTCTCTATCAACCTTAAAATAAAGATCCAAATTAGCATTACTTCGAGTGAAGCCTAGCTTCATTAAGTAGCTATCTATCCTCTTGTAGCAAGCCCTGGGGGCTTGGTTCAACCCATAAAGGGCTTTCTTCAACCTGCATACATGGGTGTCTCTATCTCAGACTTCGAACCCTAGAGGTTGCTCCACATACACCTCTTCCTTTATAGATCCATGCAGAAAAGCAGCCTTCACATCCATCTGATGTAGACTCCATCCTTGCGTAGCAGCAAGGGAAATAATATATCAGATGGAGGCATAACGGGCCACAGGTGCAAATATATCATCATAGTCTATGCCTTCCTTTTGAGAGAAGCCTTAGGCAACAAATATTTCCTTGTAATTTTCAGCACTTCCATCAGATCCATGCTTGATCTTATAAAGCCATTTTGAGGTGACTACAAAATGTTCCTCCGATCTTGGGACTACTTCCCAGACATCATTTTTCATAATGGACTCATACTCCTCGTGCATAACATCCTTCCAAAATTGATGCTTTACGACTTCTTCAAATGTTTCAGGCTCATATTGTACTATCGTACTCATGGCTGCTAGATACCCTTGGTATCTCTTCGGCTTCTTGCTTTCACAGAATGTCCCCCTTGAGGCAATATATCTCTCGACATCTTTGAGAGTATCCCTAAGCCATGAGGGCCTTCTCTTATTTGAAGGAGGTGGATCAATGGGATCCATATGTCCTTCAACATCAAACATCAGGTTATCCTTTGGCTCTTCCAACTTCCCTGCTTCTTCATCTTCTTTGTCTTCCTTGGAGCTAGGAAGATTTCTCACTTTCTTGAGGGCAACATCTTCATCGAAGGTGACATCGTGGCATATCTCCACTTCTCTTTGACCAGGCACATAGATTATATATGCCTTCGAAGTTTCATTGTAGCCCACAAACATTCCCTTCTTTCCAGAAGCATCCAACTTGCTTCTCTTTTCTTTCGGCACATGAAAGTAAACAGGACTACCAAAAAGTCTAAAATGAGAAACATCAGGTTTCTTACCAGAGAAGACTTCTTCGGGAGTTTTGGAGTCCAGAGCAGAATGCGAGCATCTATTTTGAACATACACAGTGGTGTTCGTAGCTTCTCCCAATAGAAACTTCAGAAGACCTTGGTCACATAGCATGGCACTGGAAGCTTCCACAATGGTCCTGTTCTTTCTTTCAGCAACACCATTTTGCTCAAGAGTGTACGCAGTTGTGGTCTCCCTCTTAATGCTAGCTTCTCTGCAAGTGTCTTCGAATTCATTTTTAATATTCGGGCATCCTTGTCACCACCTTCCTTTCTTCGGGAAGGGCTTTCTCTGGTGCCATAACTCTATTTGAAGAGTTGTGTTATATGACATAGCCCCCAGTGGACTTCCTCCAACTTGGGAGAGTGTATCAACTCTAAAACTAATAGAAAAAGATTACTTGAATTTCTTCTTCCAGATAAGTACATTTCCATCAATGAATGCCACCTTGAACCCTGTGTCTTCCATTGCCGAAATGGACACAAGGTTCTTCTTCAAATCAGGTACATACAACACATCTTGTAATCAGATGACTTGACCTTGCGATAAGTGGAGGGTCACAGTCCTTGTTCCTTTCACGAGATAGGTTGCATTATCTCCAAGGATAATTTCGAGATTAGTATCATTCTCAACCAAATCATAAAGGGCTTCTTTTAACCAGTGAGGTGCCTTGAAGCACCACTATCAACTAACCAGACATCCAAGGTGTCGGGTGGAGATGCAGCAGAAAGGGCAGATATAAGAATAAAATCATTTCTCTTATCATCAACAACATTAGACTCATCGTACCTAGAATTTCTTGACCTCTTGAAAGATTGCCCATTGCCACTACGATCAGAGGGGCCTTCCCTTTTCCTTGGAACCTGTTTTTCCTACCATTTTTCGAGTTGTTGTTGTCATCATCTCTAGGAAAGTCCCTTCTATTAGGGCACTCTCTTGCATAGTGACCAGTCTTGTTACATGTGTAACATCTTCCCTTCCTTCCTTTGGGCCCCGCTCTACCATGGATTTGATTTCTCGGGCCACCATGGTTCTTCTTCTTTGCATGAGCGGTGAAGGAAATAGGGTCACTTCCATTACCATTAGAGGCATACTCCACCATTCTTGTTTCCTCTTGAGTGCACCTCATCAATATTTCATCAAAATCAGGAATCACATGATTATTGAGAATAATGGCATTGAATACATGCCAATCACGGGGGAGACCTCCAAGTGCAATGAGAACCATCTCTCGATCAAATATTGCTTGCCCAGTAGCTAGGAGGTTATTCCTGATTTATGTGAGCCTCATAAAATAGGATTGAATAGATTCATCCTTACCCTTCTTGATATTCTTCAATTGATTCTTGAAGAAGAGGATTTGATTAGCATTGTTAGCCCTGAACATGTTCACCAACTTATCATACATCTCCTTAGATGTCTTCAGCTCAGAAATTTAATCAACCAAGTGCTTATGAATAGAATCATGGATAATAATCTTTGCTTTGATTTCCCCTTTTCTATACTTCGTCTTTGTGGCAGCAACTCCATTTGATGGAGGCTCTTGAATATTCCCATGTACATAGTCCATGACATCTTGATCTTCTAGCGCCAAATCCAAGGACATCTTCCATGCATGATAATCAGACTTATCAGTCAATTTATCATTAGACTTGAAACCCTTGTAGGTTGAGGAGGCCATTTGTCCTTGATAGGATTTCTTCCTTCAGAGATAGCTTATAACACCAGCTTGGAATCTTGGACTTTGTCTTCACCTCATCTTTGATACCATGTTAAATTTAGATAATAATGGTGTTCTATGCTTGATGCACTTTACTTCAATCTTTCTTGGGCTTGATACAAAATAGAAATCACATAAACTTGAAAGTAAAATGTTGATAGAACAAAATAATAGATCAATAGAAGACAAGCCAAATATAGATCAGATTTACAATTCCTTTTGTCCAGCAAAGATATGAGATATTGTTGTGTTACGACGGTCAATAGGGTGCTTCAACCATCAAAGTCTTTCTCGGTCAGCTAACACTTCATGTGTCACACCCACAACCCTCAAAGACAACTCATCACAAGTTAACGCAAGTCAAACTAGGGACATCATAGAAAATTCAATGCAGGCAGTAGCAAAAAAGTCAACACAGCAAACTAGGGCTTCGGTCAAGCAACCTAGAATTCCCTGATTTTAGTGCCCAGTTGTACAGACTCCTAAAATCAAAATTTCAGCAGAAGATTGAGGTCAAATGACCAAGGGTTGACCACAGTCAACGCTGGTCAACGTTGCAGCAGAAAAACCCTAAACAAATAAGTGCAAAAAATAGCAACAAGCCCTAACGGGATCAACGTAGAAAACAATAACAAGACCTGATGGATCAACACAGAAAACAACAAGAAGCCCTAAACAGATCAGCACAGAAAACAGCAGCAAGCCCTAAACAGATCAGCGCAAAAAACAACATCAAGCCCTAAACAGATCAACGAGAAAAACAGCAGCTTCGCTCCACACGTGTGAGAAGAAAAAAGGCCTCCAAAGGCTATTGAACCAATCATATCAGAAAGAGAGAATGTGTGATGAGATGATGAGAAAATGACCTCCAAGTTTCTCCAATTTATATCCATCAATGAGGGGGTGTGACACATCTCTTAGGCATGTGGGATAAATCTGGTCGACCTTGCACATGTGGAAAATAAATTCAAAATCAATGTCCTACTCATCCGACCAAGATGATCTTTAGATCAATCTTTCACCTCTCCGAAAGAGCAATCCAACAAAAACATGACCATTACCATATGAGCAATGCAACATGGAGGTCGGGCCTAGTTGCCCAAAATTAACAAAACCTCACAACTCTTAAGAACTCTTTTGCAACTCTAGAATCCACTAATCCTCCTCCTCCACAAGCTTAACTTAATGTTTTGTTTTTTATCAATGTGCTTGGCATGTATCTCCATATTTACATTATAAGGTTTTGTTAGTTGAGCTTCAATATCTCTACTTTATATTGTATTACTAATTTTAAAAACTATACCTACTTATATACACCTATAACATTTACCAAAATACACTTTTTACTAATTTAACACAAATTTTCTAATTCATATATATGTCACACTTCATATATATATTTTAAATATTAAATCAATTTATTTTATATTTAAATAATCATCTTATATTAAAATATAAAAAAACATATTTCAAAAGACTAAACATGTTTCTACTCCAAATTATAAAATAAAATAAAATTTAGATTCATTCCCTATTTTTCAATTACGAATCACGTATTCAAAATAAACTAAACCTTTCTTTAAAAAAATTACTTAAACCAACCATTAAAAAAATAAAATAAAATTCTCATTCATCACTATAATTAAAAACATATATATTAAAAAAATAAAATAAAATTCTAATAAATATCTCTATTTCAACTTTAATATCTACTTTATATTGTATTAAACCTACTTATATGATTATGATGATGATGGTTAACATCGATTGAGACCAAAATTTGGTCTATCAGACCTAAAGAAACAAATTATTTAGTTTGTTTTAAAATTGTACTCCTATGCTCAAAGAGCATGGAGATAAGCGTCCCAAGCTCACTATAATTTTGACATGTTAAAAGGCTAGGAAGGTCGGTATTGCAAAAAAGATTATGAAATTGAGATCTAATGTGGGTGTACGCAAGGCACTCTAAGAGGAAGTGATTTTCATCCTCAATGTTCATATTCTCACAAAGATGGAAGATTCTTTCCACCCATGGTGTTTTAAGAACTGCCCAATGACTTGTTTCACTATGGAGCTCATAAGCATTCGTTCTTATCTTGGCTATATTACTTTTTTTCTTTGAGTTAGTTAAAACAAAGAGATACTTTTGATCTTCTAGAGTAGGGTTGATGACCTCCTTATAATATCTTAATTTTCTTTTAGCCTCTAAATCTTTCTCACACCACATTTTCTCTTTAAACTTAGAAGTAACAATATTTTTAATCTTATTAATATTTTGCAATGCAACATTTTCGTCGATCTCCCAATGGTTTAACTAGTCCCTGATATCTTTATACGAACCTCGTTTGAGCCTTAGGTGGTTTTGGTTGGAATTTAAAGCTAGCTTAGGAAGTCTATGGTCTCCCATGTTATTGATTTTGTGCTTATACAACAAGAGCCTAGTCATAGATAGGCTATGATAGGGGAAAGACCCACTTCAGGAGAATAGGATAAGGTGTATTTCTTTTAATTTTGAGGTTATGCATTATAAAATGCTCCTAGATTTGCTCAACCTTTCTCCAAGATTCTCTAGAGAAGCTGCAACCCCAAACCTCACATCCATACAAGATAACATGAGTGACTAAAGTTTCAAAGAGGAGCTTCATTTTATCCCACATCACAAGGTTTGCTGCTTTACAATTATTTTCAAAACCAAAATAAGCTTTCCACCCTCCATTAATCCTTTTCTCAATGCTATAGTTCCAGTTGAGCTTGTGATGAATATTAATTCCTAGGTACTTGTAAGAAGACACTTCCTCCAACTTGTTATTGTCATGCACAAAATTAGCGTAAGTGTCCTTCTTGGATTTGATAATCATAACTTTTGGTTTTTCAGTGTTAACAGTCATACCCATGGTAGAGCATAAATCCTTAAGAAGTCTTAGTTTCTTATCAAGATCAGATGGGCACCTTGCCAGAACAACAATATCGTCAGCATAAAGAAGAAGGATGATGACTATTCTAGCTAAGATTGTGCCAGCACAGGCTTCTTCCTCTAAACAACCTTCTAGCTTGTCGATGTAAATGCCAAATAGGGTAGGGGAGAGGGGGCAACCTTGTTTAACCCTGATATTACACTTAATATATTTCTACCACTCCTCATTGCTCTTAAACTTGGCAATTACATTCTCGTATAACCTTATAGCGACAACTCTCAACTCGAAAGGAACCTTTAGCTCTTCTAATCTATTCCATAAGTTATTTCTAGGCACCGTATCGAAATCATTTCTAAGTTCACAAAGCAACAAAAGAGATTGGACTTATCATTATGACATTCCTCCACAATGATCCTAAGCGTAACGAGGTGGTCCATTGTTGAGTGTTGCCTTCTAAAACCTGCTTGGCCTTTAGCCTGCTTACCTTCACTTTCAAGCCATATGTTCATCTTCTTTTCCAAAATAATACCATATAACTTGGCTAAGAGAGGGCTAATCATAACTGTTCAATAATTAGAGGGGTTATTTTTATCCCCAATTTTAAAAATAGGAATAATGAGGCTCTTAGTCCATGGTTTAGGGAACCCTTGCTTGACTGCTTGATTGAAAATTTTGTGGTTATTTTCAGTTATTTGTGTGGCGGTGATCTCTGCAGGATGTGTACAAGCCCTAAAAGTAATACATATACCTTGACGGAGTGCAAACTATAACATACCCAAATTAGCGAACTAAATTAGGCCAAGGTTAACTCAGGAAAACTCAGTTGTATCTGTGGGGAGGGTCAATTATCTAAGTCGAATCTCTTCCGGTGAGCCAATGAAATTATTTGGAGTCAAACTAATATGCGACTCAGACTCTAACATATTTGATTTTGAACCTGCAGATGTGCGACTTGCCAATGTTTAAATCAGTTATATCGAACCCAAGTCACCCGCATGCAAACACATTGATTCATCTCTCTAGTGCGAACACATTGATTCGTATTTGCGGTGCGAAGGGTTTTTGATTCATCTCTGCGATGCAAAGGGTTTCTGATTCGTCTCTCTAGTGCGAACACATTGATTTGTCTCTCTGTTGCGAACACATTGATTCATCTCTACAGTGCGAAAGGTTTTTGATTCACCTCTGAGGATCGAACCCAGGTCACTCGCATGAGAAGGAAGGAGGCTCCTTGTTTTTGTAGCTGGAAGGCGATTTGAAACGGTTTTATCAGGTGCACACATTCCTTATATTTTTTCTAATACATATATGTTGCTCATATATTTGTTCACAAGTATGAATAATTCACCACATCTACCAAAGATTGTCAAAGGCAGACCTAACACAGTTACTCTACAGAGCCTTTATGAGTATATAGAGTCTTTAGAGAAACGTAGAGAAGAAAGAAGTCAAGCTACAAATAGAGTTAGAAGCCATGCTGGAAAATAAATTTACATCTCTTAAAGACAAGATCAAAAAACAAATATAAAATAAAATAAAACTATTGGAGAATAAAATAGAGACAATGGAGATTAGATTAAAGGTAATAGAAAAACAAAGCCAATATATGAAACAAACGTCCCAACAAGGAGATGTTGATACTTTAGAAAGTCTTAAAATGAAAGACATGATTAAAGAACTAAAAGAAAAAGTTAATAACAATCTCAACCTAAATAGTGTGGCAAGTAAATTAAATATCAAACCCATTAAAGAATAAAAGAAAAATTGATAGAAATAAACCATGAGCGTAACAAAAGGGCCTTGAACCTTATAATATTCGATTTGAAAGAGGAGGTAGACGAGGATACTTTAGCCATAGCCCAGACTTAATTACATAATAGATTACAAATTGAAACAACGTGTCTCACAGAAGCAACAAGGTTGGGGAAATTAACTGAGAATAAAGGAGGGTTGATTCGGATAAAGGTGAGTTCTACTGACCATAAGTATGACATACTTAGTAAAACCTCAAGTCTAAAAGGAACGAGAATTTTTATAAATGAAGATCTCATTCTAGAAGATCAAGCATAATTAAGAAAGGAGGTTCAAAAGGTAAAAGAAGCTACGAAGGAAAATGGGCAATAATTAGAAATAGAAAAGCCGTTATTCGAGATAGAAACAAAAAATATAGTAATAAAGAGCAATTCAGCATGCTCCAGATTCTTTCTTGGAACTATCAGGGCTTTCCATGGAACAAAGGCCCCAAACTAAGTTAGATCTCAAATGAAGTTGATATTATATTGCTAGTTGAAACTTGGGAGTACGAAGAATCTAAGGTCCCTAACATAGATGGATTTGTACTATGGTCAATTTGGAACAAACGATCCTACTGTAGAGGCATTGGGGGTATAGCTTGTTACATTAGGAAGAACATCTCCCCCCATGCTAGGCTTTATAAAAAAGACCCCTACAACCAATATATTTGGATAGAGATTACTGACATTAATGATAAAAAAACCTACATATCAATATGTTATTTTTCCTATATCAATTCTAACTTCTATAAGAAAAACAATTTAGATAAAAATGGTCCTTACAATGGTTTAGAAAATGATATTTCTAGCCTAAGAAATGAAGGTAATATACTTTTAATGGGTGACTTTAATGCTCAAACTTCAAGCAACCAAGCTATTCTTCTAAGCAATTATTCCAACCCTAATCCTATTTGGTTAGACAAAGACCTTACTCTAGCTAGCCGGTATAAAAGAAGCTTTGAAGATCTAAGGGAAAATTTGTTTGGGTCTGAGCTAGTCAAGCTCTGCAGTGTTCAAGATCTCATAATTTGCAACGGTCTAAAGAAGTGGCCCAATTCTAGCTAGATGACCTGTATCCATGGGCTTGGTAGCAGCTTGGTAGACTGTTATTTCCGATATCCCTTTATACAATGAAATTATAAATTTTGACATATTAAACTACCACCAGCGTGACTCGGATCATAGAGCTTTAATTATAAATCTCAATTTTGTCATGCATAGAGATCCCATAGAAGATAATCCTTATAGCCAAAAGAACTTAATCTTTGATATAAATAAAAATGATCTTTTTCTAAATGAATTAAAAATTAATTTGCTTCCTTTATCTAGTATCGACAACATAGAAGACCTCTATCATAATTTACGCCGTAAGGCGTCTTTATTTGAAAACAACTTTGCTGATGTGCATCGTGTCATAATGTGAAACCCTTAGATTGGATGTTAGACGATTAAAACATTTTCAACCCTAGATGGAAAACCGAGGCAGTTGCGACCGGTTATTGCAGAGAATTGGTTGAGAGGTGTTCGTTGTGGGTGCAGGAGAAAGCCAAGGGGGGAGCAGATATCTATGGCATGACCACTGGCTTCGGCGGTTGTTCAAGCAAGAGAACCAACCAGCTGAGCGAGTTGCAAGAAGCCCTAATTCGTTGTCTCGTAGCTGGAGTGTTCACTAGCCCTTCTGCTTCTCCGCGGGAGCTCTCCCCCATAACCACTCGGTGCGCTATGTTTCTGAGAATGAGTAGCTTCATCTATGGCTGCTCGGGGATTCGATGGGAGATCATGGAAGCTCTACAGCAACTTATGAATAATCACATCACGCCCAAATGCCCCTTGCGAGGCTCTATAAGCGCTTCAGGGGATTTAATTTCCTTGGCCTACATAGCAGGTCTGCTAATTGGGAATCCCCAAGTTAGGGCTCGAATTGGGGTTCACGGTGAAGATGTTTGCACCAGAGGCTCTGGAGAAAGCAGGCCTGAAGCCCTCCAGGCCAAAGAAGGCTTGGCTCTTGTCAATGGCACTTTCTTTGCCACTGCCCTCGCTGCAACCGTCATGTATGATGCCAATGTCCTGCTCTTGCTCGTGGAAATGCTCTGTGGAATGTTCTGTGAAGTCATCTTTGGGCAGGAAGAATTTGCCCATCCATTGATCCACGAGATGAAGCCACACACAGGGCAGATACAGTCTGCTGCACATCTTGAATGGCTTCTCAGAGACAGCCCCTTCCAGGAGCTTTCAAGAGAGTATTACAGCATCAATTCTCTGAAAAAGCCGAAACAGGACCGCTATGCTCTGCGTTCGAGTCCCGAATGGCTGGCCCCTCTGGTGCAGACCATAAGAGAAGCCACAGGGACGATTGAGACAGAGATCAACTCTGCTAATGACAATCCCATCATTGACCATGTGAACGGCAAGGCCCTTCATGGCGCCAATTTCCAGGGCAGTGCAGTTGGATTCTACATGGATTACGTTCGTGTAGCTCTGGCAGGACTGGGCAAGCTCCTCTTCGCACAGTTCACTGGGTAATTGAATAAGAAGGCAAACTTAGAATTTCAGGATCTCATGTAAATGATCACATTTCGAAAAGCATAATCCTCAGGGAGGCTTGAGCCCTGAACCCTACTTGCATCTCACATATTATCACAGGGATATATTAAGGCCTGCTAATAGACACGTGTTTCCATGTTCCTGAATCCTATCTGAGTTCCACGGCAAATGTTGTTGTCCTATATTGCAAATCCTCGTTAAAACTGCTGATTTTTTATGTTTGCAGAAATTGGGGTATATATTGGTTTTGATTGGGATATGTCACATTGTACATAAGTCCTGTTTTTGTGTTGCAGAGGTAATACGAATGCCTGGTAATTAAATGCCATTTGCATGGCACCAATTGAGAATTAAACCTTTCTTGCGCCGTAGTCTTTTAGAGCATTTTTTTACCATTTTATTTTATTTGCCTTAATCAACAATAATTGAACATCTCCTCGCTGTGGGTTGTAAGAGCACCTAGCTTCTTTCGGTGCTATGTATTCTGTATGAATGTCCATTTATAGTGATTAGTCATGTACTTGAGTCAATGGCTGCATATTTTCAATTTCTTACCCAGGGATCATTTTCGAGTTCTTCATTTACTATGATGAAATATAAAACTTACAAGTACTATCTAAAATGGGATTGCATGATATGCTGGGGTGCAGGTAGGCACCATCTCAGCAAATGGTGAAAGGGACCATCCTAGGAAATGTGTTTAGTATTTTGTTTAGGATTTTAGAGAGGGAGGAGGGAAGTTCTATTATTTAGATGCATAGTCTAGATTTGATAAGGGGCCATACTGCAGATGATTACAGAAGAACTTGGCATGAAGCTTGAAAAGGTTGAAGCTGATATGTTTGGTTCAGCAAAGAAGGTTAGTGTTAAGTCCAGTCTGTTTGATTATTGTCAGTCTGACATATGTCCATCAATAAATATCTTATGATAGGGTTCTGGAGTTTGTTTGAATTGCGTCCTTTTGATAATGGCAGTTCTGAAGGTTTCACAGTTTGCTTAATTTCTTTTATTTAACTATTGAATTTTGTGTGCATTTTCATATAATAATAGCCGTTTTGTGCTATTCCTTTATCGTTTTGTCTTTCCTTTTTGCAGATTGGTGGTGCTAGTGAGGTGGAAGCAGGGGGGAAGAAAGACAGAGTTACAGATGCCTTGAATGCCACTAAGGCAGCAGTAGAGGAGGGTATTGTGCCAGGTAAAGTGCTGCTTACAGTGTTTTATGCTATTTTAGGGGCGTGATTACAAGAGTAAGCTCCCTTATAAATTATTACCTTTTTTATTTAATCTTAAGTGGCATGTCTTTAAAGCATATGTTTCTGCAGGAGGTGGCGTTCTAATTCTAAATAAAATTCGTGCCGGAGTCAAGGTATTCAATAAATATAGCTTTATACTTACCTAGAATTTCCTAGATTTTTATCCAAGATATTGTTGCTGGGTAAGATTAAAGTCTTTGGCAACTCCCTGTGTGAAGCACAGATCATAGTTGTACTTGTCTTAAATGGTGTGCATTGATTTGTGCTAAACAGGTCTGTGCAATCAAAGCTCCAGGCTTTGGAGAAAACACAAAAGCCAACTTGGAGGATCTTGTTGTACTTACTGGTGGTCAAGTTAGTTCCTTGCACCTCTCTATTGGATGTTTTTTTCTTGCAACAGTGATTATTTTGAACCATGCACATGGTAATAGTTGTTTTTATTTGAATATATGAAAGCAGTACTAATAATTTTGCTTACCATCCTAGGAAATGTGTTTAGTATTTTGTTTAGGATTTTAGAGAGGGAGGAGGGAAGTTCTATTATTTAGATGCATAGTCTAGATTTGATAAGGGGCCATTCTGCAGATGATTACAGAAGAACTTGGCATGAAGCTTGAAAAGGTTGAAGCTGATATGTTTGGTTCAGCAAAGAAGGTTAGTGTTAAGTCCAGTCTGATTGATTATTGTCAGTCTGACATATGTCCATCAATAAATATCTTACGATAGGGTTCTGGAGTTTGTTTGAATTGCGTCCTTTTGATACTGGCAGTTCTGAAGGTTTCGCAGTTTGCTTAATTTCTTTTATTTAACTATTGAATTTTGTGTGCATTTTCATATAATAACTGGCGTTTTGTGTTATTCCTTTATCGTTTTGTCTTTCCTTTTTGCAGATTGGTGGTGCTAGTGAGGTGGAAGTAGGGGGGAAGAAAGACAGAGTTACAGATGCCTTGAATGCCACTAAGGCAGCAGTAGAGGAGGGTATTGTGCCAGGTAAAGTGCTGCTTACAGTGTTTTATGCTATTTTAGGGGCGTGATTACAAGAGTAAGCTCCCTTATAAATTATTACCTTTTTTATTTAATCTTAAGTGGCATGTCTTTAAAGCATATGTTTCTGCAGGAGGTGGCGTGCTCTTCTTTATGCGACAAAGGAGCTAGAAAAACATCAGACTGCTAACTTCGACCAAAAGATTGGAGTGCAAATTATTCAGAATGCATTGAAGGTTGAAATTTATACTGTGTATTTTGAGTTATTATAATACATGTATGTTGCCTTTTTTGTCCATAATTCTGATTTACAATATTGTGTGATTGTGATGATGCTTGCATATACGATTGCTGCAAATGCCGGTGTGGAAGGTGCAGTGGTTGTTGGGAAATTACTGGAGCAAGATAATCTTGACCTTGGCTACGATGCTGCCAAAGGTAAAGAAATCATTTCAACTGTCCTTTGTAGTGGCTGTTTATGATGGAATTTGGCATATTATGTTAACGAGGGGTTGTGGCATTTCAATTTTCAACTGAGGGCATTATGTTAATGAGGGTTTGTGGAATTTCAATTTTCAACTGAGGGCAATATGTTAATGAGGGGTCGTGGCATTTCAATTTTCAACCAAGGGCGTTGTGCATGAACTTTGAAGTTTTGTTTTCATCTGCTAGACTAAAGCGAACATGTTAATTGTCTTACTGTTGGACCAGGTGAATACGTTGACATGGTGAAGGCAGGGATTATTGATCCCCTGAAAGTGATCAGAACTGCTTTGGTTGATGCTGCAAGGTAAGAGTTTAACCTCTTGTTGCCATCACTAGCATATTTATTATTTGCTATACATTTTTGTTAGCATCTTTTTTTTGTCTGTTGTGCATTTTTTGTTTCAATGGCTTCATTCTAAGGGCATTTCTGGAATCTGTATACGTCCCTCCTTGCAGTGTGTCTTCATTGATAACCACAACAGAGTGCATCGTTGTTGAGATTACGAAAGATGAGAAGGAAGGCCCAGTTATGGGCGGCGGTATGGGTGGCATGGACTACTAAAGAGCATACCTAGACCCCGGTGTGCCTTCTACGTGGTGTCCTGTTCGGAAAGTAGGGTTAAAGTTCAGGTTGTCTGGTGTCCTAGTTTTGAAGGTTAAACTTCGGGTCAATTAGTTTGATAGCAGTTAGTTTGACCCTTGTTATTGTCTAGAGCATTACATTTCCCCCCTACTGGGAGCAATTGCTTGTGTATTCAAGCTAATTTACAGGAAAATTTGTCGATTGAAGTGCCTTGCAGTTTCTAACTTTCTACAACCTATCTTTTCTGCCGGGAAAAATTGTAATCAAAGAGAGACCGATGAAATTTTTTCCTTATTCAGCTACTGGAGATGATAATTTATTCAAAGAGCTAATTTTTATTTGAGAGAACACAACACAATTTATATCTATTTTTGACAATCAATATCTTAATTTCTCTGTTTAACATCAAATTAATTACAATTGATTTCTTTCTAGCTTCTTCCTTACGACGTTTCCTTTGCAACATTAGGTGCAATTGCTAGTTGTAAATCTATTTTATATAAGCCTATCCACATCTATCAACCAAGTTTACTGATGTGGTTGTGATAGTCAATAGAGTATGTAGATTTTGATAGATTTTGATGGTTTATAAAGCATGATAGATGAGTTTTTTTGGGGAATTATGTAGATTTTGATGGTTTATAAAGCATGGTAGATGAGTGTTTTTGGGAATTATGTTGTGTATCGATTTCGAAAATGTTGAGTGGACACTTCACCTACGTTCAGACTTATAGACGTAGTGGAAAATTTTGATTTTATTTGTTGTTTTAAAATTATTTCTACTGTTTTATGTCTGAAGTAGTAAACTATCAGGTTGCTAAAAGAGTTGAAAATAATTAATATTATTTTATATTAATGGAGAAATGGTTACACAAGTTGTAACGTATCTCCTTAGTTTAGGATTAGTTCCTACAATTTAGGAGTTTGTTTGCAACTTCCTAATTCCTAGTGTTGTACTTAATGATGTAATTCCTCATTCATGAATGGAGATTAAACTCAGAGTGTTCTCTCTGTTTTGAGTGCAGTCTCCAGGTGCAGTACTCACCTGTGAGCTGCAACTCCTTCTTTTCATTTCAGTGTCATTTTTATCTTGGTATCAGAGCTCAGAGTAGGGACAGTCTTATTTTTTTAGGATGCATCATTGATTACAGAACTGTAGTGGCGGAAGAGCTTACAGAAGTTTTCGTAGATTCAGGTGGACTGCAGTAACACCTGAAGGATAGGTCTCAGATGACTGATCATCTCTGAGCAGAAGAAAAGGTTGGCGCGGATTTTTTGTGAACAGTCACGCCATTGGCGCGGTTTTAATGCGAACAGTCGCGCCAACGCGCCAAAATTCGCGAGTGGCACGGAAATACACGCGAAAAGCGCGCCAGGGCTGGTGACTCGCGCAGATTTCGATTTTGGAGCATTTTGGCGCGGGGATTTCGATTTTGGAGCATTTTGGCACGGCTTCTTCGCATTGGAGAAGCGCCAGGGCTGGTACTTGTGCGCATTTTGGTTTTGGCGTGGATTTTTCGCATCAGAGAAGCGCCAGGGCTGGGACTCGCACGCATTTTGATTTCGGCGTGGATTTTTCGAATCAGAAAATCGCCAGCCTCTTTCTCGTTGGGAAGGTCTGCAATTCTTTTTGCAAATCGGCCCTGCCCGGTGGTGGCACATTGAAGTTCCGAATTTGCCCGGGGGTGGCAGATTGGACTTGCCCGGTGGTGGCACATTGAAGTTCCGAATTTGCCCGGGGGTGGCAGATTGGACTTGCCCGGTGGTGGCACATTGAAGTTCTGAATTCGCTCGGTGGTAGCAGATCGGACTTGCCCGGTGGTGGCGCATTGAAGTTCCGAATTCGCTCGATGGTAGCAGATCGGACTTGCCCGGTGGTGGCGCATTGAAGTTCCTGATTTGCTCGGTGGCAGCAGATCGAACTTGCCCGGTGGTGGCGCATTGAAGCTCCTGATTTGCTTGGAGGCAGCAGATCGGTTTTGCCCGGTGGTGGCACATTGAAGGTACAATTTTTTTTTTTGGAAAACAGTGGTCAGGATCTGGTATGTGGTAATCTTTTTTTTAGTGTGTCCTGCAATTATTCAGTTGATTTATTCATCAGAGGATCAGAAATTTTATCAATCCAATATGAATAACAGTATAGAATCGTATCTCCACGAGTCTGGCAAACTCGATGGATCGAATTTCTCCAACTGGAAATTCAAGATATAGACTTTACTTGAAAGCGCAAATGCGTGGTCGATCGTTACAGGAAGTGAGCTGAGACCAGGATCAGCTGCACAAGAACAAGACTGGGATAAAAGGGAGACAAAAGCAAAGGTCATATTGAAGATGTCCGTCAAGGAAAATATTATCCCGCATATTAGAGACTGTAAATTGGCCACTGACATTTGGACGATGATTAAAAACCTATACCAGACACAGAATACAAACCGTGTCTTGTCACTCAAAGGCAAGCTGTTTGCGATGAAGATGGAGGAGAATGAGTCTGCTGCTGGATTCATTGTGAGAGTTAAAGACCTGAAGGACAGATTGGGAGATATCGGAGAGAAAGTTTCTGATTCAGATCTGGTCATGATCACGTTGAACGGAATGACAGATGAATATCAGATGTTTATCACAGGGCTGGAAACAAGGGAGAAAGCCCCTACGTTTGAAGAGCTGACAGGGATTCTGCTACAGGAAGAAGAGCGACGACAAAATTTGAAATCGCAGAGCAATGACCTTGCTCTGATGGCGAAAAGGAGACAGTATAGAGGGAAGCAGCCACATCAGCAACAACAGCCACAGCAACAACAACAACCACAGCAGCAGCAGAGAGGAGCCAACACATTTCAGAAGAGACCATTTAAAGGTATGTCTGCTAATAATTTTCCCAGCAAGAAATGTTTTTACTGTGGAAAACCTGGTCATCAGATTAAAGAGTGTAATAAGAGGCAGGCAGACGAAGCAAGAAATAAACAGAGAAAGCACAGAGGATACTTCGTTGAGGAAGATGAGGATCATAGCCATGAACTTCGACTATTTACAACTGATTGTGCTCTTTCAGCTTCAAAGGGAGATGAGGACGACATATGGTATGTCGACTCTGGTGCATCCTCACATATGACAGGTAAGAAGGACTGGTTTGAATGTCTTGAAGAAACTTCATGTGGGTCGAAAATTTATTTAGGAGATGATAGTGGATATGAGATCAAAGGATATGGTGACATTCCGGTAAAATTACCTAGCGGTAACATTAGACACCTTAAAAATGTATTGTATGTGCTCAGAATTAAGAAAAATTTGATCTCTGTCTCAATGATTACTGATCAGGACATGCAAGTTCAATTCTTTAAGACTAACTGTGTCATAAAGGATAACCAGATGGAAACAGTTGCAACAGGAGTGCGCGTGGGGAGCTTGTACAGATTAGACGTGAAAAGTATGACAAAGCAAGCAATGGTTGCAACTGGATCGACAGCTGAAGATCTCTGGCATCAGAGATTTGGCCATCTTAATCTACAAGACCTCATCTTACTTCAGAGAAAAGGTATGGTTGATGGACTCCCTGTTTTCCATAATGTTAAGTTGGATTGTGATGGATGTGCATTAGGGAAAATGCATAGAGAAGAGTTCCCTTTGCATGTTAATGGAAAAGAAAGAGATATCTTAGAACTGGTGCATACAGATATATGCGGACCTATGCAGACTAGGTCATTAGGAGGTGCATATTACTTTCTCTTATTTACAGATGATTGCACTAGGTTTTCTTGGATATACTTTCTGAGTAAAAAGAGTCAGACCTTTCAGTATTTTAAAGAGTTTAAATCTATGGTAGAAAACTAGACAGGAAAAAGGATAAAAATTCTCCGCTCGGATCAAGGGGGAGAATAAAGGTTGGGAGAATTCATGAATTTCTGCAAGCAGCATGGGATTATTCAACAGTTCACAGTGCCCCACACTCCTCAGCAGAATGGAGTGGCAGAACGAAAGAACAGAACTCTTGTGGAGTGCGCAAGGAGCATGCTTCAAGGTAAGAGTCTATCAAATGGTTTTTGGGCAGAAGCTATTAACACTGCTGTCTACTTAAAGAATAGGAGTCCTACTAAATGTCTAGGCTTCAAAACCCCTTTTGAGGCATTGTTTGGATTCAAACCAGCAGTGAGTCATTTAAGAATATTTGGGTCAAAAGCTTATGCTCATATACCTAAGGTAGATAGGAAGAAGTTAGATCCAAAAGCCTTGAAATGTATCTTTGTTGGATATGGCACTGAGTTCAAGGCATATAAGTTATTTAATCCTGTGACTCATAAGGTTTTTGCAAGCAGAGATGTCATATTTCATGAACAGGTTGAAGAAGGAAAGGATGAATCTAACAGTGATTGGCACATTCCATTGCTAATGGAAGAAAACAGTGAGGATGATCAAGTGCAGGAGCAGAAACAAGAAGAAGAAGTAACAGGTAGTGTAATCAATGATGCAAGCCCGGAGAAGGCTAAAATAAACAGATTTGAGGTAAGTCCCCTACCAAGGAGATCAAGTAGGAAGACTCAATTACCATCTAAATTGAAAGACTATGCATTAATGTCAAAGATTTTAAACATTGTAGAACCTGCAAATTATGAGGAAGCAAGTAAATCTGATGAATGGAGAGCTGCAATGCATGAGGAAATATAATCAATAAACAGAAACTATACTTGGGATTTGGTTGAATTGCCTTAAGGTAAAACCCCCATAGGATGCAAATGGCTGTACAAACCTAAAATAAATGCAGATGGGAGTATAGAAAAACTTAAAGCTAGACTGGTAGCAAAGGGTTACTCACAGCAAGAGGGAATAGATTTCGATGACACCTTTGCTCCTGTAGCCAAATTAAACACCATTAGAATGCTAATTTCCCTAGCAACAAAACATAAATGGCAGCTACACCAGCTAGATGTTAAGTCTGCATTTCTGAATGGTGACTTGAAAGAAGAAATTTATTTAGTTCAGCCTGAAGGTTTTGTGAAAAAGGGGCAGGAACATCTTGTGTGTAAATTGAAAAAGGCACTTTATGGTTTAAAACAAGCACCCAGGTCGTGGTATGAGAAGATTGACTCATTTTTTGTACAGCATGGCTTTCATAGGAGCTTGAATGATCGAAATCTGTATACCAAGTTCAATAAACAGAGGCAAATTATTTTGATTTCTTTGTATGTAGATGATATGATCATAACAGGGGATGCTAACAATCTGATCAAAGAAATCAAATAGCAGATGTCACAAGTGTTTGAGATGAAAGATCTCGGAAATCTACATTACTGCTTGGGATTGGAGGTATGGAAAGATTCTGGACAGACTTTTCTTACACAAGGGAAGTATGCCAGAAGCTTGCTGGAAAGGTTCAGAATGGAGCAGTGCAGATCAGCAGCACCACCATTGCAGCAGAACTTAAAGTTGAGCAGTGATGATGGCACTAAAGAGGTGGATGCCAATATGTATAGACAGCTAGTTGGCAGTTTGATATATCTCACTACAACTAGACCAGATTTGGCATACTTTGTTAGTATGTTGAGCCAGTTCATGTCGAAACCACTTGAAAGTCCCTGGATCGCAGCAAAAAGTGTGTTGAGGTATCTTAGTGGTACTAGTAATTATGGCATTTTGTACACTGACACTTCTGATGTTACTCTAGCAGGTTTTTCAGATTCAGATTGGGCAGGTAACTTGGATGATCGAAGGTCTATCACAGGTTACGCTTTCAGCATTGGATCTGAGGTCATAGCATGGAGCAGCAAAAAGCAAAGTACTGTAGCCTTATCTTCATGTGAAGCTGAGTACCAAGCATTGTGTGCAGCCACATGTGAAGCTATCTGGTTGAGAAGACTTCTCAACGATGCAGGAGAAGAACAGAAAAAATCAACTATCATCAAAACTGACATCCAGAGTACCATCAAGCTTGTATACAATCCAGTCTTTCATAAAAATACCAAGCACATCGATACTCAGTTCCATTTTGTTCAAGAGAAACTACAGTCAAAAGAGATATTTGTTGAATATTGTAAAACTTGTGACAATATGGCTGATATATTTACTAAGCCTCTTGGGCGTGTAAAGTTTGAATTGTTTAGAGGGATGCTAGGAGTTCAGGATAATCCTTTCTCCATTAAGAGGGGGAGTTGAAAATAATTAATATTATTTTATATTAATGGAGAAATGGTTACACAAGTTGTAACGTATCTCCTTAGTTTAGGATTAGTTCCTACAATTTAGGAGTTTGTTTGCAACTTCCTAATTCCTAGTGTTGTACTTAATGATGTAATTCCTCATTCATGAATGGAGAGTAAACTCAGAGTGTTCTCTCTGTTTTGAGTGCAGTCTCCAGGTGCAATACTCACCTGTGAGCTGCAACTCCTTCTTTTCATTTCAGTGTCATTTTTATGTAAAAGAGGCAGCCCATGGTCACAAGTTGCCACGACAATGAAATTTTAGACATCTCATCAATTAAAAAGACACGACAATAGATAGCATAAGTAGCAAAGCGGCGGATCCCTCGTGAAGGACGATCAATAACCACTTAACACAAAGTGTGCATGGATCATGCATCCTTCTTTGGATTTGAATTCATTCAAATGCGACAACGTAAATGGGTCCATGCAGAATTAAATGACTCCCTATCTTAAAACCAGACGCAATATAATTTACACCAGGTCTGCAATGGTTGGATCTTCTGAACTGTCAGATCCACTGCATCCACTGCATTCATGTCTATTTGTTTCTGAACTCATGTCTATTTGTTTCTGAACTGTTACATCCACTGCATTCATGAGTATTTGTTTCTTAACTGTTACATCCACTGCATTCATGTCTATCTGTTTGGTCTGGGAAAGTTCGTTGGTAGAAGCAAGTGATACAATTAGCCTTGACTTTCTGTAAATGAAGTACACAGTAAGCTGGACCATTCCCAGAACACAACCAATACCACTGGGCACCTGTAAAATCAAAATGAGGGAAATAAAAATACAAGAATTATTATAACAAAAAGAAAAGTTTCCTAGTGGACAGCTTCTGATATACGACGCAAGGTAAATTAAGGTGCAGAAGGAAATAAAGAAATTCACACCAATGAAGAGATCCCGAGTGACAATAGAGTATGCAACCCATGCTAGTGGATTTATGAAGTTGAATAGAGACAGTAAAAATGGCATGCACTCTACGCTTTTAGTTCTAATCACAACTTTCTGAAAAACTACACAGAATACAAAACATACATTATTCAGCAGGAGAGCAAGTTTCATGAACAATACATGTTTTGGAAGAATAATACATGTATAGTTCTAAACTGGTATAATAATATCATGAAAAATACATTTATTGGAAGAATCATATAGCCGAAGAAGAATTAACATACCAAAACAGATAATGGCGAGGCATACATGACAATGGACAAAATCACACCCACACTCCCTACTAATGCCGGTCTCAAACGGTAAGTATGCAGGGCAAATACGGTAATTGCAGCTTCCATGACGAAGGCAATTAACAAACCACAGCTCAGCCTTACTGTCATCACCTAGAAGAGTATTCAAGAAAAAATAATGAGCAGAAATTCAAGTGACAGTATTGCATATCTAAGTATATCAAAGCTCTGGAAAGTATATCAGTCCAACATCTCATTAATATCTGCAAATTTTCTGTAAACCTATATCTGAGGTTAATATCAAAAGAGTTAACATAGACAGGTTGAGTTACCTTCTTCTTTGGGGAAGCAAAAGTGAGAAAAGAGATGAGATAAAATGTTTCGAGAAGAAAGCCTGCCCCATTGATGGTAAGGATCATAGTACTGTGGGGCTTAACGAATGGGCTTCCATAGAGTAGCCCAAGAGCACAGTTAAACAGTGTGAACACATACGGATACCCAGAATATTCCTGCGTAGACTTTTGCTTATATATTCCCCAAAATGTTGCCCTGCAAACAAAATCAGTTCAGCACACAACTTTCATTAATCAACTGAATCCAATGAACACTCTACCAAAAGAGCTATTAACATGTAAGAAAGGAAAATAAGGTATACGTACATGGGAGACAAGTAGAGGGCCAGTGAAGTAATATTTCCTGTTCAAGCCATACATATTTTCAGTCATGTTTTCAACATATAATTGTTATAATTTATAAAATCGTACCTCTCAATCATCCAAATTCAATTCAAAACTCCCAATTCAACAATAAAAAACTATGGTCTATCGTTATGTCCACTGTAAATTCGAAAATATTCTAGAAATATAACCTATTTGAATGAAGTAAACTATTTGACTTTACTTAGGTTTATTATGGACTCTCTTTATATGCATTGCAATTCCAGAATATTCAATAAAATTACACTAAAAAAATCAATGTTGCTACAAATGCAATGTGATCTGAAATATTTTATTTCACGT
The DNA here is from genome assembly GCA_034641835.2 of Pinus albicaulis. Lineage (NCBI taxonomy): Eukaryota > Viridiplantae > Streptophyta > Pinopsida > Pinales > Pinaceae > Pinus > Pinus albicaulis. The sequence continues at coordinate 260,948,755 of CM076573.1, forward strand.
AGAACCGGATCAAGATACATTGTGAAAATATCATGAGACACAAGAGTCAAAGAAGGCAGATTGATAAACTGGATGTACAATATAACTACAACCCCATGGTGACAACCCGGTATGAATCAAGTGTCACAGAATAGCTACTAGTACTAATAATTACTTTTTAAGGAAAAAAGACTTAATTTTTAATCTGCGGATACGGAGTTTTTTTCACTCAGCTCTTCTGGTGTATGAAAAAGGATATATTTTACAACATCCGAGCATTTACAGCTGGTAGGGTGGACCTTAAACCATTTTACATGTAGAAAACTTGCATTATGAACAAGATCCAACCCCCATATATAGATAAATAATAAGTTATGAACATGATCATCAGATATATAGAACTTTCTTGTATATCCGAAATAATTTCCAATAATTATTACTGCGCTGTCAAAAGGATCCTACCCTCATAATATTATGGAGCAGCTAAACGAAAAACTCACCAATAACTCCAACTACAACCTGAGAAGACAATGCCATGTTGACCTAACAAAAACAAATATTATGAAATGATCGATCGGCCAATGTTAGTGGTGAAGAACTTGAACTCTCTAAGTCATTTTATAGAGCTTAAAGGAACCTGTGACAGTATTCTTCATGGAAAATAATAATAATTAAAAAAGGATTCATGAGTGGTGTTGTAGCTAGGTCAAACAGTATTTGCATGGAGCAGCAGCTTTACACATCAGAATTATTGGATCCCAGCTGATCAAACTAAGTATTGAAGCGCTATGCTCTCAATTCAGTAGAACAATTTAGTGCATACAGTGAGGAAAACCGCACAAATAGTTAAGTTGCATACCCCTTTTTATCAATATGAATCATCATGGGACTTCCTCGGTCCTATTTTGCAGCTACACGAAAAGGGTGTTGTCACTAACCTTAGACGAATCGGGTATGGAAGGAAATCCAGAATATTGGGTTGTGTTACCATCAATGCAGTTGGATTTGATACCAAGTACAGAATCCAATTGCTCCCAGTTGTCATATCGTTGAAAATGTGTGTGGAGACGAACGTGCGATGAGTAATCATACGGAGGGGGAAGGTGACGTGGGATACAAATTATGGGAAGGGTATATCTATAAACAGGAATCATCCAAAAATAAGCTCCGAATGGTAATTCCTATCAGGTTTTTGCAGGGAAACTGCACAAAATTAGGTGACCCATTTTGCTATACTGTCTCACGATATATCGCCATAATTCCTACCACCTAAAACGTGGCCAACTTGTGACTGCTTTCGGCCACGGATTGGGTTTCGTTTTTTGATAGTTCTACTCATTAACCATAAAAATCTAAAACAATGGTAATGCCTTCATCATGAACCGAGGCCAAACTTTATATCGTTGATGATTTCCTAACGGAATATTTATCAACTCTTCCAGGCATTTACTCTTTTATTTCATCTCCACTATTATAAAATTTCAGAACATGTTTAAATGCATGCAGTGATATAATAACGAAGTGAATTTTAACACTTTTCCCACCGATTTTCCAATCAATTTTTGCGATTCATTTCATTTCAGTCCTATCATGGTTTAAAATAGTCATGGATTTCATATCTAATGTCATGTAAGATTTTGTGATAATGTATACTCATTGTTTTTCCCATACACTGGAGTTGCATTAATTTTAAGCCATATCCTAATGATCATAAGTTTGCATCAGTTCAGCTATTTCATTTTTAAGTATTATCTTAATAATCAAAGCTTGCATCACTTCACTTATCTCATTCTTTTAAAAGGAGTAGTTAGGAATTCAGGTCAGTTTAATATTATAGATTTCAATGGATAATGAATATTTACTAATTTTTATTAGTGACATTTTATATACATATATGTGAATAGGCAATTGGGTTTTAATATTAGTCTTGTGTTACTTACATTTATACATTTCATTTTAACAGACTTGTCAAGTAAGCTCTCCCTTATATTTTCTTTAATAGATATTAAACTTGAACTAATTTATATCATGATTAAGAGGAATTAAAGTTTTTGCGGTTAATTTTAAGTAGTTTAGTAAAATAGTTTCATTTTTAAATTAATATTTTAATGTCGATTATAATTTTTATTATTAAAATATTATTGTGGTTACCTTTTATCGTTACATATAATGATTTGAGAGAATGTAAGCACTTCCGAGAATAAAGAGGAAATAAAATAAAATAAATGTGTTTAAACTTGGTGTGTATTGATATATGTGCATTACATTAGTATAATAGATATGTGTTATGTTGGTATGCAAAATATTATCTCATAGAAACCATCTGCATAATAAAAATTATAAATTTAAACATTAAACTTAAATTGTTTAGGTTTTAAATTATTAAAACCTCAACTTAAATTTAAAGATATAAAAAATCAAAACGAAATTGGATTGAGACAATGCCAATCATTCATTTTTACAAAATAGGGCTATTCTGAGAACGACCCAAGTCGTACCCCGAAGGAAGTGAATGCGTCTCTATTTACCTTGTTCTTATGTCGTTCACTCTACTTTCATTTGGGATATATTAAAATTATAGTGCCATAATTGAGTAGAGCCATGTATGGTCCTCAGGAATTATTAGTGACTTAGCATCACTCCATTTCTTGAAATGCTTTTTATTATTAGGCTACTTGAGAGGGAATTCAGTATTAAGGCAATAACTTATGGTTTTGGAGAATGGTTTCTTAAGTATTAAGAAAGTCTTTTTGTTGGTAGCTGATTAGGTTATGCCCGAGAAGTTAAGGATCGAAAGTAAGTAAGGATTTTGATTTTGAAATTTTATTATTAAATTTAATTTTTTTGTATTGTTATTGATTTATATATAATTTGAGATAGTTGATATTGTGATTGAAATTTATTTATTAGATATTTTTTTTTGTTATTAATTTATATATAATTTTACATATTTATTTTAATGTAATTATTCATTTTACAAGTTTATTTTTTAATGTAATGAAAATATATACAACCAGATATATAAAAAAATAGTAAGTGAATCAAACAATTGTATCTAAAATGTAAACTATTATTGATGCTGGAGCATCCAGCTCAGGGTAAACAGAAAAAGAGGTGTTTGTCTTACAGGTTATAGTTGATTGGTTGACAGGTCATTACACCTGGGTTTTTATTTTGTTTCTTTTAGAAACTCTATCATTAGGGCCTAATAGTCACTTAAGTTTTGTAGTTTCACTTTAAAGTTTCTTTTAGTTTATATTTAAAACTCATTTCCTAGATTAAAAGAACATGATTAAGAATGTAACCATATTCAACTGTTGACAGTTTCAAAACGAAAACTATTTCATACAATTGTACAAAAGAGAGAAAAATACATTCTGTAAAGATTTTTTTTTTTCCATCATAGCAAGAGAGAAAGAAAGCAATAAAACAAATCAGGAGTTTTTTTCAAAGAAACCATCTGAGACTATTTCTGTAGCCAATATTGTTGTATTTTCCTGTCTATTGTTTATATCATTGTATATGGTAAATTGAACTAATGCGTAACTGTAACCAAGGTGAACAGAGGTAAATTTATACACAAGTGTTGGAGTGACTACAAAATTTTGACAAACTGAAGCATATATTTACAGGAGAGTCCACACAGACAAGAAAACTTCAAAGAAATTCATGCAACCAACAGGCGTTACAAGCAGTTCTAGATATTTCAAACATTTTCCGTATTAACAGAGTTTAACAAAATTCCACTGTTTAAAAATCAATTTTGTCTCTGTTGACGAGTCCCGAAGGACTGTAAACATACATATTACAAAACAAAGTTTATGAATCGGGTTTTGAAACCCTGAACAAACAACGCTCATACATAGAAGACAAATTTACAAATAAACCAACCGAATTGGAACAACAATTGATCGCGAGACTGTTTACAAACCCTCGATTATTTGCCCAGAAAAAAGACTTTGGTAACAGACCAAACGTAACAGAATCTATAGCAAGTTAAGAGGCATGAAGGCCTAGTTTCACCACAAAACAAATTACAAACTACCAGAGACACACAAGGGAAACGACCCTACCCATTTTTGGGGGTCAATAACTGTGAAGACGAAGATTGCGAGCGGAAAAAATGTAACCACCTGCAAGAGAAATGAAAATTTCGAGAGTTAATGTTCAGATATGACTTAAACAGAGTATTAAAGTCGAAATAAGAGAAAGGAAGAGGGTTTGTTGAGCGTAGTTTACCAGAAAGAAGAAACACTGAACAAAAGAGAAATCTTGGTCGCCAGTCGACAAGGGTTTGCTCACAAGGAGCGAAGACCATTAGTAATTCATAAAAACGCAGAGGAAATGAAACAGGGACGGACGACTTACCTTTGAGGAGCTGTTGAGATGAAGTGGACGCTGAAACCCTTGGCAACCTCGACCTGTAGGTGTAAGAAAAACCAGTTAAAAACTACAAGTAAACTGGAGGGCAGAATTCTAAACACATACCGGATTGAAATGAATACAGAGGGAAAAAATAAGAAATAAAAACCAGAAATCACTGCATTTCCGAAGTATTGTTGAATGCCACCAAAGAGTGGGAAAAAACCTTTCCACCGAAACGGTGCGAAGAGAGCCAAACAAAGCCACCATATCAGCGGAGATAAACACAGAGAAAACCCTTATAGACTTCGAACAAGTGAAATTAATGCCAGCTGACAGAGTTAGGGTTTGAGATAGCGCGGGAGAACAAACCCTGAGAAGAAGGACATGTGTCTAACTCATGCCAGCTCACAAGGATGAGTGGTAATAAATAGACAGTCATTGCGAATTAAAACCAATCTGTAACGTATCATACAATACAATTGACCATCGAATTATTAATTCTTAACTTATCAAATCCGTAATGTATTATATGACACCATTGACCATTGAAACATTGAATTCATAACTTATGCTAAGTTTTATTCAAACAATCAAATCATAGTTTTGAACGCAGATCGTATATTTAAGGGCTGGGCCCCATCAATTTTGCTATTAGAGTAGGCTGTTTGTTAGAAGAAATAGAAGTTGGTCGACGAGGTCGTGGGAGAGCTATTCGAAGAGTAGCAGATGAAGGATTGCGAGAAGAGATTCAAATATTGAATGCCCATTTGGTAGAAGTAGAGGCAGGAAGAAGAAGAGATCCCGAGGGAGGAGATGATAGTGATGAAGAAGCTGCAGAGACAACAGATGGATCAGATGGAGAAGGACCCGAACTTAGAATGTTGAGGTCAGTTTTATTATCGAATAGTAAGCCAAAGCATGAGCTTTCAACTTATGATGGAAATTTATCAGCAGAGGTACTGTTGGATTAGCTCAGTGAGCTAAATAAATATTTTGATTATGAGGAGATCATCGAAGATAAAAGGGTTAAATTCTCTGCCACCAGGTTGAAAGGACATGCATCCTTATGGTGGGATAGTGTCCAGGCAGAGAGGAAAAGGTTGAATAAGCAACCTATAAAAAAATGGACCAGGATGGAGGCTAAATTGAAGGGTAAATTCTTACCCAAAGACTACCAGATTGCTATGTACAGGTAGGTACATAATTTAAAACAAAAGGGGTTGACTGTAAAAGAATATACTGAAGAATTCTATTGAGTAAATTTGAGAGCTGGTTATATAGAAGACACCCCTGAAAAGATAGCGAGGTTTGTAAATGGATTAAGGTGGGAAATATTAGATGAAATAAGTATTCTTTCACCTAGAACCATAGATGAGGCATATCAGAGTGCCTTAAAAGCAGAGGAGAAAATAAACAGGAAAAAAAATGCCAGAAGAGGAGGAGGATCTGGTAGAGGGAAAGGATAGGCCTATGGCAGAGGTAGAGCTGCCAATCCTAGTGATGAAGGCAGCAGTTCAAAGACTCCAGGAACATTAGAAAAAGACAATAACACTAGAGGAGGAGGGCATTACCAGCGTGGAAGAGGTAATGGCAGAGGCAGAGGAGCTGCTATCCAGTGTTACAAGTGCCATAAGTGGGGGCACAAGTATTTTGAATGTACTGAGGGTGAACAAACAGGAGGAATAGGAACATATGTTGCTCAGATGGAGGAAGCAGAGGCACCACCCCAAGAGGTAGAGAATGTACCAGAAACAGGGGAGGCCTTAGTGTTGAATAAAGTATTTTTGAAACCAACAAAAGAGGAAGCTGAACCGACTCAAAGAAAAGCATTATTCCGGATAGTTTGCAAATCACATGGAAAATACTACAAACTGATTATTGACAATGGAAGCACAGATAATATAGTAGCCACAAAGATGGTGGAGAAATTGGGGTTGAAGAGGCTGAAACACCCCACTCCTTACAAGGTGTCGTGGTTATAGAAGGGGCATCAACTGTTAGTTGATGAGAAATGTGAAGTTGAGTTCCATATTGGAAGATATAAGGATAAATTTATTTGTGATATTATGCCTATGGACGTGTGTCACATACTGTTAGGGAGACCGCGGTAGTATGATAGAAAATTGGTGCACAATGGGAAGACAAACTATTACAAGTTTGTGAAGGATGGGATTAAGCATATGCTTGTACCCATTAAAGAAGAAGAGACAGCAGAAACTAGCGGAGTCAAAGCATTACTGGTGGGAGGAAAGGAATTTTTAAACCAGATCGAGGACAATGAAATCAAATATGCTATTGTAAGGAGGCCAAGAACAGTGTTATTACATACTAAAATTACAGATTTGCCTGAACAAATCTAAGACATGTTGCAAGATTTTAGTGACATTATAGTGGATGATTTACCAGATGAATTGCCTCCTAAGAGAAGTATCAGTCATCATATAGATTTTATACCTGGAGCTAGTCTACCAAATAAGGCAGCATACCGAATGAGTCCTAAGGACAATGAAGAAATCAGGAAGCAAGTACGGGAGTTGTTGGATAAAGGGTTGATAAGGGAAAGTTTGAGTCCTTATGCAGTTCCAACAATTTTAGCTCCTAAGAAAGGCAGAGAATGGTGAATGTGTACAGATTCGAGAGCAATTAACAAAATTACCACACGGTACAGGTTTCCATTACCACAAATGGATGATATGATGGATTGTCTAAGCGGGGTAGCATATTTTTCGAAAATTTATCTGAAGAGCGGTTACCACCAGATTCAAATTTGAGAAGGAGATTAATGGAAAACAACTTTCAAGACAAATGAAGGACTATATGAGTGGCTGGTAATGCCATTCGGTTTGAGTAATGCCCCTAGTAATTTTATGTGCCTGATGAACGAAGTGCTGAAAGAGTTCATTGGGAAGTTTGTGATTGTCTATCTTGACGAGATCTTAATTTTCAGCAAGACTAAGGAAGAACACTTTCGACATATTCGAAGTGTGTTGGAGAAATTATAGTAGAACAAGTTGTTGATAAATCTAAAAAAATTGTACTTTTTTGCAGAAGGAATTGGTTTACTTGGGTTTTGTGATTGCAGAGAATGAATTGAAGATGGACCCAGAAAAATTTGCAGCTATTGTTAGCTGGCCATCCCCAAAGAGCCTGTTTGAGGTTTGAAGTTTTCATGGGTTTGCAAGTTTTTATCGAAAATTTATCAAATATTTTAGTGGAATCTGCGCACCTATGTTGGACACCATAGAAAAGGCAATTCAACCTTTTTGTTGGACAGAAGCAGTAGAGAGAAGTTTTCAGATTTTGAAAAAGAAGATCACTGAAAGGCCAATTTTGTGGTTGCCTGATTTTAACAAACTATTCCAAGTTCGTTGTGATGCTAGTGGTACAGCCATTGGGGTAGTACTTAGCCAAGAAGACAAACCAGTCACTTATTTCAGTGAAAAGTTGAATGAAAGCAGACAAAATTACTCATCCTATGATAAAGAATTTTATGCTATCATCCAAGCACTGAAGCATTGGAGACACTATTTGTTAGGTAACGAATTTGTTTTATTTTCCGATAATTCTACATTACAATATATTATACAGCAACACAAGCTAAACCATAAGCATGCAGAATGGGTTGAGTATTTGCAGAGTTTCACATTTGTGTTGAAACACATTAGTGGATAGGCCAACAAGGTGGCAGATGCGTTGAGCAGAAGAGCTTTTCTCTGACAGGAAAGTATGATACAAGTGCTGGGTTTTGAATTTTTGAAATACTTGTATCAAACAGATGCAGATTTTAAACAGGCTTATGAAGCCTATCAAAATCCTTTGTTGAGAAACAATAGTCCATGTTTGGACTATAGTTTGCAGGAAGGATTGTTATTTAGAGGAGGACAATTATGCATTCCCGATTGTTTGATGAGAGAGAATAGTATTCGGGAGAAGCACAATGGAGGTCTAGCCAGACATTTCGGCATAGACAAAACTTTGGTACAGCTTGGAAATTTTTATTACTGGCCAAAGATGCGACAGGACATGCAGCGATATGTGACTAGGTGTAAAGTGTGCTAATTGGTGAAGGGACACAACCAAAATACAGGACTTTACTCGCCACTGCCTATTCCAAGTAGACCATGGGACTCAGTCAGCTTGGACTTTGTCTTGGGTCTGCCAAGGACGCAGCGAGGCTTCGACTTGGTGATGGTGGTAGTAGACATGTTTTCTAAAATGGTACATTTCATTCCCTGTCGAAAAATTAGTGATGCCACTCACGTAGCACACTTGTTTTTCACTGAGATTGTCAGATTGCACGGCCTACCGAGGTCCATTATTTCTGACAGGGATGTGAAATTCACAGGACAGTTTTGGCGTACCCTGTGGAAGAAGTTGGACACTCAGTTGAATTTCAGCTCCGCATATCACCAACAGACTGATGGACAAATGGAGGTGGTGAATAGGAGCTTGGGAAACTTGCTACAGAGTTTGATTGGTGAAAATTCACAGATGTGGGATCGTGTACTTGCTCAGGTGGAATTTTCTTATAATGACTCACCAAATCGCAGCACGGGATACAGTCCTTTTCAGGTTCTATATGGCATGCATCCTCGCGAAGTGCATGAACTACGAGATTTGGGAAAGTTGGAAAGGAGGAGTGTTGACGGGGAAGATTTCGCCCAGGAAATGAGCGACTTACATGAGCAGGTAAAGTCAAAATTACAGGATAGAAGTAAAAAATACAAGCAACAAACAGATTTAAAGAGGCAGTAAATTCAATTTAATGTAGTTTAATTTAAGAAGATTGGCCCCTGTAAAATTATTCTTAAATTCTCTTCCAATGCTTATGAATTACAACTACCATCAGTAATAGGCATATTGCCCATCTTCAATGTGGCGGATCTTTTTCCATATACTGCCAGTCATTGAGACGACAGAGTGGCACGGCCAGAATGAGACACCCAGTTTGAAAATGGTTCTTGGATGAGGCAAATGCCTACGACTCAGCCCCTTGAGATTGAGAGCATTCTCGACACCCAGGTAGCCAAGCACACTCGCAGGAAGGAGTACTTTCAGTACCTTATCAAGTGGAAGAACCATCCCATTGAGGACAGTTCATGGCTTGATGCAGCACAAATACAACGAGCAGGCTATTCTGTTGAAGAGCTCATGGAACAGAGACATGAATTTTTGTTACCCCGGGAGCCTGATGCAGGAGCATCCAGCTCAGGGTAAACAGAAAAACAGGTGTTTGTCTTACAGGTTATAGTTGATTGGTTTACAGGTCATTACACCTGGGTTTTTATTTTGTTTCTTTTAGAAATTCTATCATTAGGGCCTAATAGTCATTTACGTTCTGTAGTTTCACTTTAAAGTTTCTTTTAGTTTATATTTAAAACTCATTTCCTAGATTAAAAGAATAGGATTAAGAATGTAACCATATTCAACTGTTAGCAGTTTCAAAATGAAAACTGTTTCATACAATAGTACAAAAGAGAGAAAAATACATTTTGTAATTTTTTTTTTTCCATCATAGCAAGAGAGAAAGAAAAAATAAAATGAATCAGGAGTTTTTTTTCAAAGAAACCATCTGAGACTATTTCTGCAGCCAATACTGTTGTATTTTCCTGTCTATTGTTTATATCATTGTATATGGTAAATTGAACTAATGCGTAACTGTAACCAAGGTGAACAGAAGTAAAGTTATACACAGGTGTTGGAGCGACTACAGCATTTTGACAAACTAAAGAATATATTTACAGGAGAGTCCACATAAACAAGAAAAATTCAAAGACATTCATGCAACCAACAGGCATTACAAGCAGTTCTAAGTATTTCAAACATTTTCCATATTAACAGAGTTTAACAAAATTCCACTGTTTAAAAATCAATTTTGTCTCTGTTGACGAGTCCCGAAGGACTATAAACATACATATTACAAAAAAAAGTTTATGAATCAGGTTTTGAAACCCTGAACAAATAGTGCTCATATATAGAAGACGAATTTACAAATAAACCGACCGAATTGGAGCAACAATTGATCGTGAGACTGTTTACAAACCCTGGATTATTTGCCCAGAAAAAAGACTTTGGTAACAGACCAAACATAACAGAGTCTACAGCATGTTAAGAGGCACGAAGGCCTAGTTTCACCACAAAAAAAATTACAAACTACCAGAGACACACTAGGGAAACGACCCTACCCATTTTTGGGGGTCAATAACTGTGAAGACAAAGATTGCGAGTGGACAAAATGTAACCACCTGCAAGAGAAATGAAAATTTCGAGAGTTAATGTTCAGATATGAATTAAACATAGTATTAAATTCGGAATAAGAGAAAGGAAGAGGGTTTGTTGAGCATAGTTTACCAGAAAGAAGAAACATCGAACAAAAGAGAAATCTCAGTCGCCAGTCGACAAGGTTCTTGGTTAGAAGGAGCGAAGACCATTAGTAATTCATAAAAATGCAGACGAAATGAAACAGGGATGGACGGCTTACCTTTGAGGAGCTGTTGAGTTGAAGCGGATGCCAAAACCCTTGGCGACCTTGACCTGTAGGTGCAAGAAAAACCAGTTAAAAACTACAAGTAAACTGGAGGGCAGAATTCTAAACAAATACTGAACTGAAATGTATGCAGAGGGAAAAAATAAGAAATAAAAAATAGAAATCACCACATTGCTGAAGGACTGTTGAACGCCACCAAAGAGTGGGCAAAAACCTTGCCACAGAAACGGTGCAAAGAGAGCCAAACAGAGCCACCATATCAGCAGAGATAAACACAGAGAAAACCCTCACAGACTTCGAACAAGTGAAATGAACGCCAGTTGACAAAGTTAGGGTTTGAGATAGCGCGGGAGAACAAACCCTGAGAATATGGACAGGTGTCTAACTCATGCGAGCTCACAAGGACGAGTGGTAATAAATAGACAGTGATTGCGAATTAAGACCAATCTGTAACATATCATACAATACAATCGACCATTGAATTATTATTTCTTAACTTATCAAATCTGTAATGTATTATATGACACCATCGACCATTGAAACATTGAATTCATAACTTATACTAAGTTTTATTCAAACAATCAAATCATAGTTTTGAACGCAGATCGTATATTTAAGGGCTAGGCCCCATCAATTATTTTTGTGAACATGTTTAATTTTATTTTAATATTATCATAAATTTAAAATATAATTATGGTAATTTGTTTTAATATATCATATATTTTTCCTTTTGATATTGTTTAATATTGAAGAAAATATTAAACTGCTTGTGATCAATGCATAGCTTGAGAGTACCATCCTTCTTCTTTACAAACAATACTGGTGCACCCCATGGCGATACACTTGACCTAATGTATCCCTTGTCCAACATTTCCTTCAACTGCAACTTTAATTGTACCAACTTTGGTGTGCTCATCTTGTAAGGTGCATTGGATGCCGGCGCTGCCCTGAGTACCAACTCAATAGAAAATTATATTTCCCTATGAGGTGGAAACTCTGAAATATCTGTGCGGAATACATCTTGAAACTCCTGTAGAACAAGGTACCTGCTTAACAAATCCACATACTCTACTTCCTTACCTTGTCACTAGAAATATGAACTACAAATAACACACACCCTTTCGTGTGGCTATGCTTTGCCTGCATAGTTGTAACCATTCTCACTGATGTTTCTTTCTTCTTACCCTGCAAGATACTTTTTTCTCCATTGTCATCCAAGCACTCAATAGCCTTGTCATAAAAATCTACCTTGGTCTTGTGAAGATATAACCATTCCATACCCAAAATCATACTATATGATCCCAACAGAAATACATTCAAATGTGTAGAGGCAGGCATACCATTCAAGTCAAATGCACAGGCTCTTACCCAATGATGAACTCTTTTCTTGGTACCTGTAGCCAAATGCACTAACCAAGACTCTGCATGTACTTCTTTATTCAAATCACACTTATCCACTAGGTCAGGATTAACATAACTATAATTATATCTAGGGTAAATCTTGATAATAGATGCATGGTGATCTTCCTGCCTATTATATACTGTTTCATAGATCCTAGGAATACTCTGTCTAACATACCCACTATCTATGCCTTCAGAGCAATGTAGATCTGCGACCTACCACCCTAATGTTGTGGACAATATCTCCTGTGATGATCTCCTCCAAAAGTCCAACACCACACGGGATCCCTATTTTCACTCTTATTCTGTTGCTTAGACCAATGTCCCTATCCTATGCCAGATGTATTTAAATTATCAGGTGGTGCAACATTCTCTTTATTACTTGTATCCCAAGGTATTTATTTCTTCTTGTTCCATTTTACTTTATTCTTATCATTACCCTTCCAATATTTCTTATTCTCCTATCCGCGTTTTGATTTCTCATAACAATGATTTAGATTTCAGATGGCCTCCTCCAATGATTTAGGCTCATTGAACTCAATCCTATTTTTGAATGCTATCGGAAACCCACTAATGAATCTATGAATCTTGGACTTATCTTCCTTAAGGTAAGGCACATACCTCAAAAACTCTTAGAATCTGCTAGTGTACTCCTCATCAGCATAGATCCCATCTTTATCTCATAGAATTCTCTTGCCTTATCATCACAATATCTCTCTGATAGATAATTTTTAAGGAATATCCTCTCGAACTCTCTTCAAGTCAACTCCTCCTCATGAATACCTCTTGAATTCTTCACATCTTCCAACCAAATATCTGCTTTAAATTTGAGGCCGAATGTAGTTATTCTGGATTTCATATTCTCTGAATAGTCATGCAACCTGAAGAGCTTCTTCATACCAAGAAACCATGCTTATGCATCCTATGAATTCTTCATTTCCCCATCAAATGTAGGTCATGTTAATTTCTTAAAGTCATTCAAAAAACATCCCGTGTCACTCCTCCTGTAAGAATGATAACGATGGTGATCATAGCGCTTGCCATAACCAAAACTAGAATAGTACCTATGTCTATCACATCTCCTATCTAGAGTGTCCAAGAAACTGCCAGCTCTAATGATGTCATCTCTATCCAAACTATGCCTGCCATGAGATCTACTTCCATATACCCCATTAGTCGCATCCTCTTATCCATAGCTAATCCAGAGTGGTCCCTATCACTGCAACTCTGACAAACTATGAAGGATTACTGCATTAATCTCTGCTTGTTTCTCCTGTGCCTGTATGATTCTATCATTATCTGCTTTGCAAATCCTTATTTTTTCCTGCAAATTTCTGAATGTGTCTGCTAAGTCAGAAGAATGCCATACACCATGCTAATCATATGATTCATAGGAAGAATCTCTATAGTCTTCCATCTTGCTATTTATCTTGGTTTCTTCCTACAAGGCATCACATGTCAGCTAAATCAAATCAAAATAAACCAACGTACCTTAGCATAATTCGAGGAGGATATCCGATGACTTCACCAAAAAATTAGTCAGTCTCGAGGGTAAGGTTACTGGACATTCCAGTGACATTGAAAAGCTTCAAGACACGACAAATTGGATAGAAAGACAAATTGGGCAAAACCATAGCGAGTCCACAAACAATCATAATAATGCAATGCTAATGCTAACCGTTATTTGCGACAAGATTAAGCTGACACAAGAACAAATATTCCAGAATATTCAACATGATCAACATAACAATTCAGCATATTCAAGGAATTCAGTAGATCATCATGAAAAAACCGACTCTCCCAAAACATCATCCCCGCATCATCACGAAGATAGTAATGAAAATTTTCAAAATAAGCAGCTCTGGAATGCATTCACCAATCAATACCCCTTTTTCGCTCCACCGTTAGTAGCATATCAACGAAGAGCAAAAATTGAGCTATCCAAGTTCGATGGTAATGAAAAAAATAGCGTTGTGTGGCTTAATAAAGCCGAAGAATATTTAGAGATTTACGACATTGACAGTGATGAAGAAAAAATTAAGCACTCTTCCATGAAAATGGAAGGAAAAGCATATAATTGGTATATGTGGTGGAAAAAGATGACGCTTGCTATTAGTTGGAGAAAATTTAAGGATGCGTTCTTTAAAAGAACCCAAGGTATCAAGGAAGAAAATTTCTTTTCAACATTCATCAAGTTGCTCCAAAAAGGAGATGTGGATGAGTACGCTTGAGAATGGGAGACCCTAGCGACACGAGTACCTGAATTGTCAGAATCTCATCTAGTCCAATATTTCATTTCGGGACTTAAAACCCATATAAAAGTAGAGCTCGAGCTTCACGCCATTAAGACGATAGAACTAGCAAGACAGAAAGAAAAAGATATTGAAAAGAAATTAGAAAAGTTATTTTGGTCAAAGCCAGAAAGAGTATATTTGAGACGAAGATTTCCCCAATTTGAAAATATAAATAACACAAAATATAGCCCACCCCATCTTCATGAAGGAGAAAAATCTAATGTGGAAATACAAAGGATGAGAGAGGGCAAGTGAAAATGTTGCAGCGAAAAGTGGGACCCTAAGCATAGGTGCGCTAAAGGAAAAGAGAAAAATAATCTGTATAACTGTGAAGCAAATAATGAATCTAATAATTATGAATCAGATGTAGAAGGAATTGAAGACACCCCATAGTTCTCTCCAGAACTAGATGACGAAAGCATTCCGCAGGTGTCATTATCAACTATGACAGGTATATCACAACCTCAGACACTAAAACTAAAAGGACATATTAGGAAGAACAACGTAATGGTTCTCATCGACACCAACAACACCCACAATTTTTTAGATTCAACCATGGCCAAAAGACTCAACATATTTACGTTTCCCATGCCTAATATGAAGGTAATGGTGGCCGATGGTAAGAAGATTGAGAAGGTAGGGAAATGCCATAAGGTCAAATTTCAGGTTCAAGACTTTAATTTAGAATCTCCATTCTACACTGTACCATTAGGAGGAGTAGATGTGGTCTTAGGAATCCAATGGCTACAAACCTTAGGTACTTACTCTGCCAACCATCAAAAGTAGTTTATAAGCTTTAAATGGGAAGGGCAGAAGCACAAGTTATATGGATTCCAAGCATCAGAAAATCAAATCGTGTCGTCATCCCAGATGATTAAAATGATTAAAAAAGGAGCGCCAACCTATATAGTACAATGTCACTAGCTAGAAATATTATCTGCAAAAAAGAACAGTGAAGGGTCACCAGAAGTACAAGGGCTAATTCAGAAGCACGAAAAAGTATTCCAAGACTTGCCCATGAAAATGCCTCCTAATTGGGAAATTGAACATACAATAGAAGTCAAAGCAAGATTAGACCCTGTCAATATCAAGCCATATCGCTATCTGCATCACCAAAAGAATGAAATTGAGAAGATAATCCAAGATCTTTTAACATAAATATTCCCAAAATTAAGTCATTTGGGAGACCGAAGCATTTTGTCAACGAAATCCATCATTTCATATGCTTTTAGGAAAAATAATATTTGAGAGGAAGGCAATGTTATGTACAAATTATTAATTAATATTTAATGTAATTGTCTTAGATTTTATTAGGAAAAAGGTCATGATCAAAGATCATTCCCCTTCACCAAGAGACACCATCAGGTTGTATTTAAGCCTTGGTCTCTCCATTTGTAAACCATCTCATATTTTTAAATAATACATATATATATTTCTCTTTATCTGAGTTTTTATACTCTAGACAAAGAAGTGCTACTGGTATGCCACAACTCCACATCCTGATATCAAATAAACAAGTTTAATCACCCACCATTAATTCACATATGATATACACATAAATCAAACTTTAATAAGCCAAAATGCTAGTTAATTGATTAATATGTAGTGTTGAAAGGTATGCAAAAGAAGCGTGTAAATGGGAAATGTGTGTGGAGATGCAGATCATTGTCCTTGCTCTAGAGACCCATTCTCCCATACAACACTTTTTTCTCACACACATTAAAGAGACAATTAATTTAATATTGGATGCTAAATTTTTGCTTAAAGTTAAAATAATTTCATGTCTACGGAAAAAGTTTCCTCTGCATCCCCATTCTCCCAGGCATATCTCCTCTTCCACACATCCTTTATTCCACACAACTGAATCTGTAGAAGTTTAAAATGAAAAAAAAATTATAATAAAATAAGAGGTAAATCACTAGGAGTCCCTATGTTAGTGTTAGTTTTAGAGCACTCGCGGAATGCATGAAATAAGAGGTAAATGCGCTAGGAGTCCCTATGTTAGTGTAAGTGTTAGAGCACTCATTGAGCACCGTGTTAGTGTCAGGAACAAGCACTCACCATTTTAAAATGATTCCTCAAGACATTGCCAATACCAAAATTAAATCACCCTCTAAATTTTTTGGTTAAAGTTATTAAAAAACCACAAAACTAGACAACTAATGTGGAGGCAAGAGACTTTAACCATAAAACAAGTGCTATAGTCCCTCACTCGACAAAGATTAATAAAATAATACTTATACCTAAACTGATGCCCACTTTGATCATTAAGATATGGAGTAATGCAACTCCAATTTGTATAGGAGATATGGGATAAATAATGATTATACAATGTCACAAAATTCAGATGATATTTTAGATATGAATCAATGACTATTTTTAAACCGTGACATAGCTAAAATAATGACTCACAAAATTGAGTGGAAAATCATTTAAAAAAGGTTAAAAGGTCACTGCTAAACTGATCGCATGCATTTAAACATGTACCGAAATTTACAAGAAATGAAATAAAAGAGTAAATGCTTGGCCAGAGTTGATATGCAGTACGTGAAGCTTCTTGGTTGTAAAGTCATAGAAAAGAAATCAATAATATATAAGTATGTCCACGATTCATGGTGAAGGCATATCCATTGTTTAGGTTTTTATGGTCAATAAGTACAACTCTCCAAAAAAAGAGCCCAGACCTAAAGAAGTCACAAGTTGGCCACGTTTTATGTGGTAGGAATCATGGCCAAGTTGCTCCAAAAAGGAGATGTGGATGAGTACGCTTGAGAATGGGAGACCCTAGCGACACGAGTACCTGAATTGTCAGAATCTCATCTAGTCCAATATTTCATTTCGGGACTTAAAACCCATATAAAAGTAGAGCTCGAGCTTCACGACATTAAGACGATAGAACTAGCAAGACAGAAAGAAAAAGCTATTGAAAAAAAATTAGAAAAGTTATTTTGGTCAAAGCCAGAAAGAGTATATTTGAGACGAAGATTTCCCCAATTTGAAAATATAAATAACACAAAATATATCCCACCCCATCTTCATGAAGGAGAAAAATCTAATGTGGAAATACAAAGGATGAGAGAGGGCAAGTGAAAATGTTGCAGCGAAAAGTGGGACCCTAAGCATAGGTGCGCTAAAGGAAAAGAGAAAAATAATCTGTATAACTGTGAAGCAAATAATGAATCTAATAATTATGAATCAGATGTAGAAGGAATTGAAGACACCCCATAGTTCTCTCCAGAACTAGATGACGAAAGCATTCCGCAGGTGTCATTATCAACTATGACAGGTATATCACAACCTCAGACACTAAAACTAAAAGGACATATTAGGAAGAACAACGCAATGGTTCTCATCGACACCAACAACACCCACAATTTTTTAGATTCAACCATGGCCAAAAGACTCAACATATTTACGTTTCCCATGCCTAATATGAAGGTAATGGTGGCCGATGGTAAGAAGATTGAGAAGGTAGGGAAATGCCATAAGGTCAAATTTCAGGTTCAAGACTTTAATTTAGAATCTCCATTCTACACTGTACCATTAGGAGGATTAGATGTGGTCTTAGGAATCCAATGGCTACAAACCTTAGGTACTTACTCTTCCAACCATCAAAAGTACTTTATAAGCTTTAAATGGGAAGGGCAGAAGCACAAGTTATATGGATTCCAAGCATCAGAAAATAAAATCGTGTCGTCATCCCAGATGATTAAAATGATTCGAAAAGGAGCGCCAACCTATATAGTACAATGTCATTAGCTAGAAATATTATCTGCAAAAAAGAACAGTGAAGGGTCACCAGAAGTACAAGGGCTAATTCAGAAGCACGAAAAAGTATTCCAAGACCTGCCCATGAAAATGCCTCCTAATTGGGAAATTGAACATACAATAGAAGTCAAAGCAAGATTAGACCCTGTCAATATCAAGCCATATCGCTATCTGCATCACCAAAAGAATGAAATTGAGAAGATAATCCAAGATCTTTTAACATGTGGGGTCATCTCAAAAATTAAGAGCCTGCCTCTTGGGAGATCGAAGCATTCTGTCAACAACATCCGTCGTTGCGTATGCTTTGAGGACAAAGCATCTCTGAGAGGAAGGCAATGTTATGTAAAAATTATTAATTAATATTTAATGTGATGTCTTAGGTTGTCTTAGGTTTTATTAGGCAAAAGGGCATGATCTTTGATCATGCTCCTTCACCAAGAGACACCATAAGGTTGTATTAAAGCCTTGGTCTCTCCATTTGTAAACCATCTCATCTTTTTATCAATAATAAAGATACATATTTTTGTTTATCTGAGTTTTTACACTCTAGACAAAGTAGCGTTGCCACAACTCCACATCTCGATATCAAATAGAACAAGTTTAATCACCCACCATTAATTCACATATGATATACACATAAATCAAACTTTAATAAGCCAAAATGCTAGTTAATTGATTAATATGTAGTGTTGAAAGGTATGCAAAAGAAGCGTGTAAAGGGGAAATGTGTGTGGAGATGCAGATCATTGTCCTTGCTCTAGAGACCCATTCTCCCATACAACACTTTTTTCTCACACACATTAAAGAGACAATTAATTTAATATTGGATGCTAAGTTTTTGCTTAAAGTTAAAATAATTTCATGTCTACGGAAAAAGTTTCCTCTGCATCCCCATTCTCCTAGGCATATCTCCTCTTCCACACATCCTTTATTCCACACAACTGAATCTGTAGAAGTTTAAAATGAAAAAAAAATTATAATAAAATAAGAGGTAAATCACTAGGAGTCCCTATGTTAGTGTGAGTGCTCACTAGGAGTCCCTATGTTAGTGTTAGTTTTAGAGCACTCGCGGAATGCATGAAATAAGAGGTAAATGCGCTAGGAGTCCCTATGTTAGTGTAAGTGTTAGAGCACTCATTAAGCACCGTGTTAGTGTCAGGAACAAGCACTCACCATTTTAAAATGATTCCTCAAGACATTGCCAATACCAAAATTAAATCACCCTCTAAATTTTTTGGTTAAAGTTATTAAAAAACCACAAAACTAGACAACTAATGTGGAGGCAAGAGACTTTAACCATAAAACAAGTGCTATAGTCCCTCACTCGACAAAGATTAATAAAATAATACTTATACCTAAACTGATGCCCACTTTGATCATTAAGATATGGAGTAATGCAACTCCAATTTGTATAGGAGATATGGGATAAATAATGATTATACAATGTCACAAAATCTTAGATGATATTTTAGATATGAAATCAATGACTATTTTTAAACCGTGATATAGCTAAAATGTAATGACTCACAAAAATTGAGTGGAAAATCATTGCAGAAGAGGTTAAAAGGTCACTTCGTTAAATCACTGCATGCATTTAAACATGTACTGAAATTTCATACAAGTGAAATGAAATAAAAGAGTAAATGCTTGGCCAGAGTTGATATGCAGTACGTGAAGCTTCTTGGTTGTAAAGTCATAGAAAAGAAATCAATAATATATAAGTATGTCCACGATTCATGGTGAAGGCATATCCATTGTTTAGGTTTTTATGGTCAATAAGTACAACTCTCCAAAAAAAGAGCCCAGACCTAAAGAAGTCACAAGTTGGCCACGTTTTAGGTGGTAGGAATCATGGCCATTTATCGCGAGACAAAAGAGCAAAATGGGTCACCTAATTTTGTGTAGTTTCCCTGCAAATCTCTGAATTACATTTCAGAGCTCATGTTTGGATGATTCCTGTTTATAGATATCCCTAGGGCATGGCCTACCTTACTATGACCTGTATCCCACAGCATCTTTCCCCTTCGTAAAATTACTCATCCCTCGTTTTGTTTTGACATACATTTTCAACCATATGACAACTGGGCACAATTGGATTCTGTACTTGTACAGTCGCTGTACCTGGTATCAAATACAGTGGTCACGCAACCCTACCATCTGGATTTCCTTCCCTACCCGATTCGGGAAAGCTCAGTGACAACGCCCTTTCCGTCCATGATGGTTTGTACTGAAAAAAACGCATGCAACTTGACCATTTGTGCGGTTTTCCTCACTGTATGCACTAAATAAGTCTGCAGAATTGTGAGCAGAGGGCTTCAATACTTTAGTTTGATCAGCTGGGATCCAATAATTCTGATGTGTAAAGCTGCTGCTCCTTGAAAATACTGTTTGACCTAGCAAAAGCACCACTCATGAATCCTTTTTTAATTATTATTATTTTCCACGGAGAATACTGTCACTGATCACTTTAAGCTCTATAAAATGCCCTAGAGAGTTCAAGCTCTTCACCATTAACGTTGGCCGATCGATCGATCATTTCATAATATTTGTTTTTGTTAGGTCAACATGGCATTGTCTTCACAGGTTGTAGTTGGAGTTATTGGTGAGTTTTTCGTTTATGATGGTAGGATCCTTATGACAGCGAAGTAATATTTATTGGATATTATTTCGGATATACAAGAAAGTTCTATTTATCTGATGATCATGTTCTATTTATCTATTTAGAGGGGGTGGGGGTTGGATCTTGTTCATAATGAAAGTTTTCTACTGATGTAAGAAGGTTGAAGGTCCACCCTACCACCTGTATCCTTTTTCATACATCAGGAGAGCTGAGTGAAAAAAAATCCCTTATCCGCAGATTAAAAATTGAGTTTTTTTTTTCCTTTCCCTTAAAACCGTAATTATTACTACTAGTAGTTATTTTGTGACTTTTGATTCATACCGGGTTGTCACCTTGGGGTTGTAGTTATATTGTACATTCAGTTTATCATGATACTTCCAAAATGTATCTCGATCTGTTTCTACTTGAAATAAAATATTTCAGATGACATTGCATTTATAGTAACATTGATTATTTTAGTGTAATTTTATTGATGGGTATAAACAAAGTCAAATAGATAAACTTCTTTCATGTCTCTAACATTTCCAAAATATTCTGGAATAGCAATACATATAACGATAGTCCATATTAAACCAAGTAAAGTCAAATAGATTACTTCATTCAAATAGGTTATATTTCTAGAATATTTTCGAATTTACAGTGGAAATAACGGTAGACCGTACTTTTTTTATTATTGAATTGTTAGTTTTGAATTGAATTTGGATGATTGAGAGGTACTATTTTATAAAATATTGTGTTTGGATGAGAACAATTATATGTTGAAAACATGACTCAAAATATGCATGGTTTGAACAGGAAATATAACTTCACTGGCGCTCTACTTGTCTCCCATGTACGTATACAATATTGTACCTTGTTTTCCTTTCTTACATGTTAATAGCTCTTTTGGTAGAGAGTTCATTTGATTCAGTTGATTAATGAAAGTTGTGTACTGAACTAATTTTGTTTGCAGGGCAACATTTTGGGGAATATATAAGAAGAAGTCTACCCAGGAATATTCTGGGTATCCGTATGTGTTCACACTGTTTAACTGTGCTCTTGGGCTACTCTATGGAAGTCCATTCGTTAAACCCCACAGTACTATGATCCTTACCATCAATGGTGCAGGCTTTCTTCTCGAAACATTTTATCTCATGTCCTTTCTCACTTTTGCTGCCCCAAAGAAGAAGGTAACTCCACTTGTCTATCCACGTATCTTAACTCTTTTGATATTAACCTCAAATATAGGTTTACAGAAGAATTGCAGATATTAATGAGATGTTGGACTTATATACTTTCCAGAGCTTCTATATATTTATATATACAACACTGTGACTTGAATTTCTGTCATGAATACTCTTCCAGGTGATGACAGTAAGGCTGAGCTGTGGTTTGGTAATGGCTTTCGTCCTGGAAGCTGCAATTACCATATTTGTGCTGCATACTTACCGTTTGAGACAGGCGGTAGTAGGCAGTGTGGGTGTGATTTTGTCAATTGTCATGTATGCTTCGCCATTATCTGTTTTGGTATGTTAATTCTTCTTCGACTATATGATTCTTCTAATACATGTAATATTATACCAGTTTAGAATTATACATGTATTATTCTTCTAATACATACACATGTATTATTCATGATACTTGCTCTCCTGCTGAATAATGTATGTTATGTATTCTGTGTATGTTTTTCAGAAAGTTGTGATTAGAACTAAAAGCGTAGAGTGCATGCCATTCTTACTGTCTCTATTCAACTTCATAAATGCACTAGCATGGGTTGCATACTCTATAGTCACTCGGGATCTCTTCATTGGTGTAAGTTTCTTTATTTCCTTCTGCACCTTAATTTATCTCCTATATCATAAACGTTTTATTACAAAAATTCTCTTCTTCTTATAATGATTATTATCTTTCATTTTCACTTTGCAGGTGCCCAGTGGTATTGGTTGTGTTCTGGGAATGATCCAGCTTACTGTGTACTTCATCTACAGAAAGTCAAGGCTAATTAATGTATCGCCTGCGTCTACCAACGAACTTTCTCAGACCAAACAGATAGATCACGTGGATATAGTGGATCTAACAGTTCAGAAACAAATAGACGCGAATGCAATGGATGTAACAGTTAAGAATGAAATAGAGCTGAATGCAGTGGGTCTGACAGTTCAGAAAATAGAAGCCGAGAAATCAACTTTTGCAATTGTAATTTCAGTAGATCCGATCATTGCAGATCTGGTGTAAAGTATATTGAGTGAATCATTAACCACTAATCGTATCCGTGGGTGGTAAAGGTGGCAGGACTGAGTGGTCTTTACTACTGGAGCACATTAGGCACTGAGATATATATGGGGCAATGGAGAAGCCACTTTTAGAATATTGAGTAAATTTTCAATTCATATGTATCATATGTTTGGCAGTTTTCATGTGGAAACCACTTTTACAATATAATTTTCAATTCAGGTGTGTGTATATATGTTTGGCGGTTTACATTATAAGATATTTTCGAAGCGGTTTGAAGCATTTCAGCTTCTTGGTTGACGATGATATTTAAAATAAATTTTAAATTAATAATTTAACATATTTTATAAATAATATTCAAAATATAAATATTAATAATATTTTGAATAAATATTTTTTTAATTAATTATTTAATATATCTTTATAGGCATCATTTTCTATAGTTTATATGGCAACCAACCATTCTAGAATAACTCCAATCAAAGTTATTTAATGTCATTAATTATATTAATATTATTAATGTTAAGATAATATAAAACATAAGGCTTAATATTCAAAATTAAAACTTAATATTATTATAAAGGTTATTATAAACACATTTATAAATCTAGTATTATAAAAAAGCATATGAATAATAAAAAATATTATTCATATTATAAAAGCTTAACATTATAAACCATGAGATGTTAATTTTTGGGATTCAATTGTTTTAATTAAGTCATTTATTTATGGCCATTTTCATGAGACTTAATAGTAACTTACTAATTTTTCATGATTTTTAAATAGTCCACTTAACTTACTAATTTCTCATGATTTTTTAATACTTCACTTAGCAGTCATTGCATCGGGTGATGCTCACATGAGTGAAAAAGTGAGATTGAAACTAGTGAAATGAATCACATAACGTAAATTATCACTTCCAAATCATTGTAAACTTGAATTATAAAAACCAAGCCACAACCATATAAGGTTTGCATAATTTATTCCTCTATGATTTACAATGTTCCCATAAATATTTCTTCACTATTGTTACACATTCAAAATATAATGAATTAAAGTTGTAATTTCAAGATTATTGATCATACATATATATATTTATTTAAAGAAAAAAAAATTAAAAATTAAATTATTATTTAAACCATAAACAAAGTTGAATAAGCACAAAGTTATTCATCGCTCTTAATAATATTTATGCCAATATATAATACAAAAATACCATAATACAAAGATACCATAGCTACATACGACTTTGACTTCTCAATTAGCTCCCCCATTGATAATCAAATAAAAACCCTACCAAACACCCAACCCTTTTATTATTATTATTATTATTTTTTGTTGTTGAGGGAATACTAAAATACAATTTTGAAAATATTGTGGCTTTTTGTTATTTAGTTTTTTTTTTCAATCTAATAATGGATTTAGGTTTTTAGAAAACCTAAAACACTTGCTATGCATATTTCACAACTTAAACTGATGCAGGAGCATTAGGCTCAGAAATCTCTTTGTATTTTAATAGACTTAGGGGTTTTGTGTTTTTAAGGGAGTTGGTTTCTTATGTGATGTTTTGAGTGATTTTAATGAGAATTAATTAAATTTTGTGAGGAATTTCATAAATGTTCTCGAATGTTGGAGAAGATGAGAGAATTAGGCTAGTTGAGAATTCATAGGGATTGAGAGATTTAGGAATTAATTATAAATCCTAAATTAGAATTGGTTCATGATTTTAGGATGAAAGGAGATCCTTAGGGATTAAGAAGAGATTTTAGGATTAAAGAGGATTCATAGGAAATTGTTGAGAAAATAGAGGATTTGGGACCAGAATTGGTTTCAGAAAATATTTGTATAAATTGTAAGCCTCAAAGGAAAAAAAAAAAAATAGGGAGTAGAGAGAGATAGAGAGGTAGAGTTTGAATTGTAAGCCTACGGGCATAATAGGGAAAAGGCCACTGATACAAAAGATCAGGCTAGAGGAAGAATTTCCTATGTAATTATTGTATGTTAATACAAATAACTCAATTTTCTGAGTTCGTATTTCATGTATGAGTTATATGGGGTGCAGGTGAAATTGATAGAATCAAAGGAAGTCCGTCAATTTTATATTGGGTTACATGATTGTTGATTGTATGAGTTTGTGTGTTTAATATTGAATTGTGATTGTGAAATTGTGTGTATCGATCACAGAATGGATCGATGAGACGTAAGAGGAAATGATCTCTCAAATCGATATCTTGAGTATATCGTTTAAGAACCAACAATAGGAATAGGAATCATACGTTTTAGATGTGTATGGATCTTATCCCCTTAAATGACATTTCTGTGGTTACCAAATAAACAGTGATGATATTTGGATGACGGGTGTTACTGAGGAAAGGAGTTGAATTCAATCGAATTCAGTTGTGGGGGCTCTATGCAAAATAACCGAATGGAATGAAATCCATTCTATGAAATACCAATGATCTAAACATGTGCAAGAAATCGTGAATAGCAAGCGAAAACATGAATCAGAATGGTGCAGAGGAGCGGAGAATCTAGTTTTATAAAACAATAAATGGTTTTCGCGTAGGTTGAGAAGCGTAAGCGGTATTGAAGAAATTTATGCGATCGACCTTCAGAAGTGACACGTCGCAAAGAAATACCACCTATTTCGCGTTAGTTTGGAAGGATAAGTTGCCGGGCTTAATTTTATGCGATAGCCGTCCGATCAAAGGAGGCAAAGATCCGACGGTGTTCGCATCAGAAGTTGCGCAGAGGTTAATGAAAGGTGTGGACCCGACAATGAAAAAGGTATGTTTAAAATAACATCAGTTTAAACCCTAAACATCGTGTTTGATGGTATGTGATTGTCGTTGATTTGGTGAGTGCGGATAGATCGTTGGTGGATAAGTTTGTTGGAAAGCTGTGGGGTGAATATAACATTTTTCGGCACTTGATTTTGTAACCAAGAGTGAATGTCGAGTCAGCTTTGACTTCGTTAAAGGTAAAGATTGGTGGAAGGAATATTAAAGAAATATTTAATATGGTATTAAAGAAATTACCCATAGTCATTGTTTAAAGGTGAGTTGGTAAGCGTGGGCCATTATATATATATATATATATATATATATATATCTATATATATATATATATATATGATGAATATATATGTGTGTGTGTGTGTGTGTGTGTGATGATACATTGGGTTTTAATGCAAAGTCGAATATTGATTCGAATTTCATGAAATGGGTTTTGGTATATGGTTTGTAACCATAGGGTATAAAAAGGGAAACAACTTCTGCTTATGAAGTTTCACCCTGTCTGAGATTATTTGGGTTTTTTTTTTTAAAGCATTTTATATGTGTGTTGTGGGTTAAATTTAGTTTTCGCTGCATCATTTTGGTATCAGAGCAGGAAAAGCTCTTCTGAAAGTTAAAGATTTTTTTAATTATATCAGAATGCATGTGTGATGGGAAAAATAAGAGGAGATTAGATATTAAATCTGATAAGCAGCATATACACATAATTGAAGTGAACAGGCATTTACAGAAATAAATGAAGATGGTCCAATCAAAGTACAAGTGAATGAAGAGAACAAGGTCGTGCAGAGATTTTGAAGGTGAGATAATTTTAATCTAGTTTAAAAATTGTGATTGTAGAATTCTGGTTGAAGACAAGATGAAGGAAAT
Organism: Pinus albicaulis; assembly: GCA_034641835.2. Taxonomy (NCBI): domain Eukaryota; kingdom Viridiplantae; phylum Streptophyta; class Pinopsida; order Pinales; family Pinaceae; genus Pinus; species Pinus albicaulis. Next base: position 260,975,545 of record CM076573.1, read on the forward strand.
TTTTTTGGAGATGATGGCAGTGAACCTAAATATTGCAGCTAAAGGTTAGATAGGGAGAACAACTAAAGTGTTCTCAAGAGAAGGTGAGTTGAGGATATAAGCCTAGAGAGAGAAAAAGAGAGTGCTTAAAGAGATTCCAGAGATAGAGAACTAGTGCTTGCCAAAAGACCAAGTCCAGAGAAGGGATTGGTGAGGTAAGTCGCAGCAGGGAGGTCTTGCTGTTGCAGAGGCTTAATGCAACTCATAGTGAGTGAAGAGCTCATGAAGAAGATTATTATGGAGGATCAGAGAAGAGGTTCTAAATAATGCCACAGAGATAAGATGAATGATGAGGATAGAGAAAGAGATATTGCAGTGATGAAAGTACAACTGGAGGTACCACAGGAATGGTTACAAGAGACAAGGAATGAATGCTGAAGACATGGATGGAGAATGAAGAAATGGGTTAGATGGAACCAATTGCAAAAGAAATGGAATGCTAAGCTGATGAACAAGTTCAGAGAACTTGAACGAATACATATTTCTTTGTTGGAAAAGGAAAGACTCAAAGGAGTTGAGTCACAACAAATAGGATCTGCTAGAAACCAGAAAGTACATTGTGGAAGATTGGTGCTTGAAGAAGCAATCGAGACTGAAAATTCTTATGGTTTTAAAACTAATGATTTGTGTATGATTGCAGGTACATCACAAGATGATGAAAAAGCTTTGAAGTTTGTTAAGGATAACGAGCAGAATCTGAAATATGTTCAGATTAAGTTGAGATAGCAAGATCTTAGAAAGAAAAGGAGACAGAGGGGTCTTATGGAAATAAACAACAGAGTATTGAAGCAGAGGAAGAAGGGCCATCTGATGATTGGTCAATAACAAGTGAAGGTATGGAAAGTTGTGTAAAGTTTCCAAGTTCTACCCCAATTGAAATTTTTGAGTTATATAGAAATTTAGATTTTCAAAGAAGAGAGTTGGAAAAGCAAAGGATCTATACTCAGGATAAATTGCTGAATGTGAAAGAAAAAGAAATTTTCATTAATGACATTCAAGAAACAAAGGATAAAGATATAAGAATGATTCAACAAATTGAAGGTTCACTATTGTGAACAAGAGTAGAGAGACATTCTTGAAACAGATGAAATGGAGGAGAGACTAGTCGACAATCTCATAAAGAATTTAAATCAGCGTACTGATGTGCTGGCAAAGGATTTAGAAGAAAACTCAAAGCAGCATACTGATATGTTTCCAGAGGAGGAAGAGGCATTGAGACCTTGTATTTTTAATACTAATAATTCATGTGTTAATTATGCAGGCAAAGAAGGACAACAAATGGAAAATGTAAGAGAATCTAATGAAAGGGAAACTATGTTAGATGAAAACATAGTGGAGGATCATCATTCTATCATGGTGATTGGAACAATGGAGATAACCTTGGAAGCTGGAAAGAAAGACAATGAAGTTTTTCTGAGTCCTGAAAGAGGCTTGGAACTACTAGAAGAAGATTTGGTGACTGGATCATCAAATGAGACCATTGCGTATTGTGATTTTGAAATTGATAATTTGACTGTGTTTACAGGTGTTGCAGAAGACAATCCATCTCTTGGAGTTGTCTTGAATGAAGATGAACTGTTGCAGAAGAAGGAACTCATAAATTCCAAGGAAGGTGACACAGTCATATCTCATATGAAGGAACTTGTTATTATTGATGACAAGGAGGAGTTGGCTTGCCTGATTGGCCAAGAGAAGACCATGGGAAAGAATTTTAGAACTCCCACAGTGGTGAAAAATCAGAATTCTATTTTGATAGAGGATGAAGTTATAGAGTTTGAAGAAGTTGAATTGGTTGCCAGAATCAATCAAGGAGGTGAAGGACAATCACTGAAGGTTGCAAGGAAGAAGAAGGATATGCTGAAACTGAATTGCAACATATTTATGATGTGTTTGAGATGAGACAAGTACAAAAGGAATGGCTAAAATGTTTTCTGGAAACATTTGAACAAGAGAAAGGAATTGCAGACACTAGAGTGAAAATTCCTGAAGTTGTAGAAGAGGCATGAGCAAATACTAGTTTGTCAAATTTAATTATGCTTACTAGTATACAAGGAACAGTGAATGATTTTGTTGCTATGGTTAAAGAATCAAAAGATAAATTATTTTTTGAAAATAAATTTGCAGGTGGTAAGAAGAAAAGGGATGTTACAAAGGGAGATATATTAAGATATATTCAGGAAGTTTGGGAGGTAGCAACAGTATTAGCAACATTTACAACAACATCTACAACAACATCTATAGAAATGTCCAGAACAATAGTGTTTAGAGCAATATCTACAATGATATTTGCAGCAGAAATTGAAAGCAACAACAAAAGGCAGAGTAATTTCCAGACATAAGATAAAATGGACATAGAGATTGAAAGTATAAGGAGGTTGATGATGAAGTTGTCTCAGAAGAGGACAACAGCAAGAAAGAAAAGTAACAACAACAAAGAAAAGACAAGAAGAGACTGTGAAAGCATAACTAGTAGCAAGATGCAGAATAAAATATGGAAGCCTGGAGAAGTACAACAGAATAATGATACAACTTATGGAAAGCATAAAAACATAGTATGGGATCCAGGAGGCAGAGGTTGGAAGCACATGATCAGGAGATCATGATAAATTTCTACTTTGGGAGTCTGATGCAGGAGCATTAGGCTCAGAAATCTCTTTGTATTTTAATAGACTTAGGGGTTTTGTGTTTTTAAGGGAGTTGGTTTCTTATGTGATGTTTTGAGTGATTTTAATGATAATTAATTAAATATTTTGAGGAATTTTGTAAATTTTCTCGAATGTTGGAGAACATGAGAGAATTAGGCTAGTTGAGAAATCATAGGGATTGAGAGATTTAGGAATTAATTATAAATCCTAAATTATAATTGGTTCATGATTTTAGGATGAAAGAAGATCTTTAGGGATTAAGTAGAGATTTTAGCTTTAAAGAGGATTCATAGGAAATTGTTGAGAAAATAGAGGATTTAGAACCAGAATTGGTTTCAGAAAATATTTGTATAAATTATAAGCCTCAAAGGAAATAAAAAAAACAGGGAGTACAAAGAGATAGAGAGGTAGAGTTTGAATTGTAAGCCTACAGGCAGAATAGGGAAAAGGCCACTGGTACAGAAGATCAGGCCAGAGGAAGAATTTCGTATGTAATTATTGTGTGTTAATACAAAGAACTCAATTTTCTGAGTTCGTATTTCATTTATGAGTTATATGGGGTGCTGGTGAAATTGATAGAATCAAAGGAAGTCTGTCAATTTTATATTGGGTTACAGGATTGTTGATTGTATGAGTTTGTGTGTTTAATATTGAATTGTGATTGTGAAATTGTGTGCATTGATCACAGAATGGATCGATGAGACGAAAGAGGAAATGATCTCTCAAATCAATATCTTGAGTATATCGTTTAAGAACCAACAATAATAATAGGAATCATATCTTTCAGATGTGTATGGATCTTATCCCCTTAAATAGAATTTCTGTGGTTACCGAATAAAAAATGATGATATTTGGATGACGGGTGTTATTGAGGAAAGGAGTTGAATTCAATCGAATTCAGTTTTGGGGGTTCATGCAAAATAACCGAATGGAATGAAATCCATTCTATGAAATACCATTGATCCAAAAATGTGCAAGAAATCGTGAATAGTAAGCGAAAACACGAATCGGAATGGTGTAGAGGAGCGAAGAATCTGGTTTTATAAAACAACAAATGGTTTTCGCGTAGGTTAAGAAGGGTAAGCGGTATTGAAGAAATTTACGCGATAGACCTCCGGAAGTGACATGTCGCAAAGCAATACCACCTATTTCGCGTTAGTTTGGAAGGATAACTTGCCGGGCTTCATTTTATGCGATAATCGTCCGATCAAAGGAGGCAAAGATCTGACGGTGTTTGCATCAGAAGTTGCGCAGAGGTTAACGAAAGGTGTGGACCTGACAGTGAAAAAGGTATGTTTAAAATAGCATAATTTTAAACCCTAAATCGTGTTTGATCGTATGTGATTTCCATTGATTTGGTGAGAGCAAATAGATCGTTGGTGGATAAGTTTGTTGGAAAGCTGTGGGGCGAATATAACATTTGTTGGCACTTGGTTTTGTAACCAAGAGTGAACGTCGAGTCAGCTTTGACTTCGTTAAAGGTAAAATATTGGTGGAAGGCATATTAAAGAAATATTTCATATGGTATTAAAGAAATTACCCATAGTCATTGTTTAAAGGTGAGTTGGTAAGCATGGGCCATTATATATATATATGTGTTGATACTTTGGGTTTTAATGCAAAGTCGAATATTGATTCGAATTTCATGAAATGGGTTTTGGTATATGGTTTATAACCATAGGGTATAAAAAGGGAAACAACTTCCGCTTATGAAGTTTTACCCTGTCTGAGATTATTTGGGTTTTAAAAAAAAAGCTTTTTATATGTGTGTTGTGGGTTAAATGCAGTTTTGGCTAAATCATAAACTTATAATTCTTCAATTATAAACTTAATTTCAAACAAAAATTAACTAAAATCCAAATTTCAAAAATTTTACATGCTACTTTCAAATTAATCATTAAAACCTTAACTCTCATTATGATACATAGGGTAATTAAACAATAAAAAGAATTAGCATACTACATTTAACATTATTACAATGAAAGTACTCCACATGCAATTTACTATCATTAGCATTACAATAGAAGCTCTTACAAGAAAGGAGCATTCATGATGAATTCCAATGATATCACATCAAAAGAAGGATTTGGCCTATAGTTGAATTAGTATACATATCCATGATCAAGACTATACATTTTACAATGAAATCTTTGACTTGAAAGAAGTATTGGTGGTTTGAGTTCTAATGGTATCACAATGGAGGAAGAAGTAGAGATGTTAGCAATACTTTACATTGTGCATAAGGGTAATGTAAAACATAAGAAGTCTAGAGATGAGTAGAGCATGCTTCCAATACATATGTGAGGAGTCTCATTCAATATTGGTACACTGCATCCGATCCCATAATGCCTTGGGATTTCAACTTCTTCCTTATCAAATTGTCTCCAGCAATGAAAAAATATTTATCTTTCGTGGCTCTCTTTGTGCATTTCCATTTTTCCTGTTTTTTTCAAAATTTTCAGTGACAGATTAAAAGAAAAGGAATACAACCATCCAAGCCCAGAAGCATCCCTTGAGAAAATTGAATGTGGCCTCCCTTGAGAATGAGAACAGGAAGAATTGTAGGAGGGAGGGAGGTGTTTAGAAGAAAAATTAAAAATGTTAATTAATTAATTAATATGTAGTGTTATGTGGGAGGGAGGTGTGTAGAAGAAAAATGCATGAGAAGGTACAAACATTACGGATGGAAGTTTATATTCCTTGTTCCAGACACTTGTTCTCATACACAACATTTCTTCCTCATACACATTAAAAAGACACTTCATTTAATATTTGATAATAACTATTTAATTAACAAAAGTGAAATAAAAAATTCACATATTATTCAGAAAGCTCAAATAAAATGAGCCCACATCGACATAGTAGTGGGGAAAGTTAATCGCTCACCCTTATTTCGCACCTGATACACACATAACCTAAAATTTTCATGCCCCAAATTTTAATAAGACAAAACCTTTAATTAATTGATTAAAATGAGTGTTTGGGAACACATGCAGAGGAATGAAACATTACAGAAAACAAATTGTTTTCCTTGCTCCGAACACCCGTTTTGTGACGCATCACTTCTTCCTCATAGACATTAATTAGAAAAAACCGCTAATTATAATTGATTAATACGTAGTATTATGCGAGAGGAAGGTGTGCAGAAGAAGTGTGCGGAAAGGGACTGTATGCGGAGATACGAAGATTGCAGATGAAAAATTATTTTCCTTGTTCTAGACACTTGTTTTCCTGCATAACACTTCTTCCTCATATGCATTAAAGTGACACTTCATTTAATATTGTATAATAATTATTTAACTCATAAATGAAAAATCACAAATGCACTTAGTACTCAAGAAGCTCAATTAAAATGAAACCCACGTCGACATAGTAGTGGAGACAATTAATTGCCCACTTTTCATGCCCCAACTTTAATAAGCCAAAACTGTTGATTAATTTGTTGTAGTGTGCTCAATGTGTGTAGAGGTACAAAACATTGCAGAAGAAAGTTTTTGTTCCTTGCTCCATTCACTTGTTCTCCCACACAACACTTCTTCCTCACATGCATTAAAAAAGTACTTCATTTAATGTTGGACAATAAGTATTTAATTCATAAATGTGAGATAAAAAATGCACATAGTATTTAGGAACCATGAATACCATGATTCATTTTTTTTACTTTGATAAAATTTTTAAACAATCAAAGCCATCAAACATAGTTTTGAAAACCACAGATTGGATCATCATCAAAATAGTTTTTCCACGACTCATTTGCATCCCGATATGAAATAAAACAAGCCAACGTCGACATAGTAGCGGGGATAGTTAATCACCCACTGTTATTTTGCGCCCGATATACAGGTAAACCAAACTTTTCATGTCCCAAAATTTAATTAGCCAAAGCTGCTAATTAATTGATTAATATGTAGTGTTGTGCATGAGGGAGGTGTGAAAAAAAAGTGTGCGAAAGGAGAATGCATGTGGAGGTACGAAACATTTTGGAAAAGAATCTATGTTCTTTGCTCCACACAACTATTCTCCCACACAACGCTTCTTCCTCACATACATTAAAAAGACACTTCAACTAATATTGGAAAATAAGTATTTAATTTACAAGTGGATCTTATATTTGAGAACTATGAATACCAAGGTTTTTTTTTTCTACTTTGATACCAATTTTAAATGATCAAAAGCCTTCGAACATAGTTTTGAAAACTGCACATCGGATCATCGACAAAGTAGCGTTGCCACAACTCCTTTGCATCCGATATCAAATAAAACAAGTTTAATCACCCACCCTTATTTCACACATGATATACACATAAACCAAACTTTAATAAGCCAAAATGCTAATTAATTGATTAATATGTAGTGTTGAAAGGTATGTAGAAGAAGTGTGTAAAGGGGAAATGTATGTAGAGATGCAGAACATTGTGAAATTTTTTTTTTGTTTGCTCTACAGACCCATTCTTGCGTACAACACTTCTTTCTCACACACATTAAAAAGACAATTAATTTAATATTGGATACTAAGTTTCTACTTAAAGTTAAAATAATTTCATGCCTACGGAAGAAAGTTCCCTTTGCATCCCCATTTTCCCAGGCATGTCTCTTATTCCACACATACATGATTCCACATAGTTGAATCTATAAAAGTTTAAAATGTTTTTTTATTTTTATTTTTTTATTTTTTATAATGAAATAAGAGGTAAATGCACTAGGAGTCCCTATGGTAGTGTTAGATCACTCACTTACGGAATGCATGAAATAAGAGGTAAATGGGCTAGGAGTCCCTATGTTAGCGTCAGTGTTAGATCACTCACTGACGGAATGCCCCCTCGGCTTAAGTAAATGACCTACTCAAAGCACCCCCTCAACTTAAGTAAATGACCTACTCAAAGCACCGTGTCGGCTTAAGTAAATGACCTACTCAAAGCACCGTGTGAGTGTCACATTAAAGTTTTTCAGCTAATCTAAAATGAGAAATAAGATTTTTAAAAATTAAGAAAATATTTTTGAATTTATAGAAAAATGCAAATATTTAGCATTTTCCAAATTTTTTTGGTTAAAATTGTTAAAAAGCCAAAAAAACTAGGCAAATAATCTAGAGTCAAGAGATTTTGACCACAAAACAAGTGCTATAGTTCCTCACTAAACAAAGATTAATAAAATAGTACTTAGTATAATTCCCACTTTGATCATTAAGATATGGAGTAATGCAACTCCAATGTGTATAGGACATATGGGATAAATAATGATTATACAATGTCACAAAATCTTATTTTGATGATATATTAGATATGAAATCCATGACTATTTTAAACGGTGATGTAGCTGAAATGTAATGACTCACAAAAATGGAGTGGAAAATCATTGCAGAAAAGGGTTAAAAGGTCACTTCGTTAAATCACTGCATGCATTTAAACATGTATTGAAATTTCATGCAAGTGAAGATGAAATAAATGAGTAAATGCTTGGCAAGAGTTGATATGTAGTACGTGAAGCTTCTGGGTTATAAATTCATAGAAAATAAATCAATGATATATAAAGTATGTCCTCGATTCATGATGAAGGCATATCCATTGTTTAGATTTTTATGGTCAATAAGTACAAATCCAAATAAAAAACCCATTCCGAGACCTAAAGAGGTCACAAGTTGGCCACGTTTTAGGTGGTAGGAATCATGGCGATTTATTGCAAGACAGTAGAGAAAAATGGTTCACATTTAGGAGCCCATGTTTGGATGATTCATGTTTATAGATATCCCTAGGGCATGGCCTACATTACCATGACTTGTATCCCACAACATCTTTCCCCTCCTTAAAATTACTCATCCCTCGTTTTGTTTTGACATACATTTTCAACCATATGACAACTGGGCACAATTGGATTCTGTGCTTGTACAGTCACTGTACTTCCAATTGAACTGCTTCAGTGGTCATGCAACCCAATATTCTAGATTTCCTTCCATTTGCATCCCTACCCGATTTGTGAAAGCTTCGTGACAACAGCCTTTCCGTCCATGATGGTTTATACTGAAAAAAAAGTATGCAACTTGACCATTTATGCGGTTTTACTCACTGTGTGCACTAAATAATTTTGCAGAATTGTGAGAAAAGTGCTTCAATACTTTAGTTTGATAAGACGGGATCCAATAATTCTGATGTGTAAAGCTATTGCTCCATGCTTTGACCTAGCTACAACACCACTCATGAATCCTCGTTCTTATTATTATTATTTTCCATGGAGAATTCTGTCACTGGTCAATACTTTACGCTCTATAAAATGGCCTAGAGAGTTCAAGTTATTCACCATTAATGTGAGTTATTGGTGAGTTTTTCGTTTAGC